>JARHVA010000101.1:7372500-7737500 GCA_037957365.1 Torreya grandis
GCCCTTGAGGTGGAACCTACCTGGGATGATTTTGTAGAAGCGGTGAAAGAAGAATACTATCCCATTGGAGCATATGATGATCTATACATACAGTGGCAACAACTTTTCCAAGGTAAGGACCAATCTATTCAAGATTACATATATATTTTTCATTCTTTGTTTGCAAGATTGGGCATCCAAGATATTTTTCAATTTGGAAACCCTTGATGAGGCATACAAATTTTTAGTGAAGATTGAGCAGAAGCATGGTAGAAAGAATACGAAGAGTTAGCCCTCAAAATGAAAAAGTGATAAGGAAGGTCAAACATGAGGCCAAAATTGGAAGCAGAAGGAGTTTCAAGATAAGAAATCTCAAAAGGGGAAGGCTGGAAAATGGTGTGATTACCACAAAATTAGAACTCACTCCAAAGAATAATGTTGAGCCATCAAGTCACTACTTTTTGAGTCACAATACTTGACATCTACTACTCTGTCTCATACACAACCCAGAACCAAAGAGGATGAAGAAGAAATTGCAGATGATAATCTTGACACCATCGTTACTTCATCATAAACCCATGAGGAAAGGCCAGATAACAAGGAAAGATTGTTTCACTCCAAACTATGGGTAAAAGGTAAGCCTTTGCATTTCATTCTTGATAGTGGGAGTCAAAAGAATTTAATCTCTGCTAAAGTTGTGAAAAGTCTAAATCTATCCATGAAGCCTCATCCAAATCCATACAATATTTGATGGTTAAGCCCAGGGAGAGACCTCCATGTCACCCATCAGTGTCTTCTTTCATATGCAATAAAACCTTTCCAAGATGAAGTCTTGTGTGATGTGGTCAATCTAGGTGTTTGTGATGTACTCCTTGGTCAGTTGCTCATGTATGAGTAACATGGCATCTATGAATCACAAAACTAAAGAATCACCCTCACTCTTGAAACATGATGATACAGGGTACTAGTCGTACCACCTCCCACATCTATCTCCTTGATCAGTGCTAAGCAATGTAAGAGATTGGTGGAGAAGACAAAGCAATTTGTTCTCATGGTGGTCAAATAACAAAAATCCAAGAATGCCGATGTTGCAGTCCTGACTACACAATCAACACAACAACAAAATTAGATAGGATGAATCATAGGAGAATATGATGACTTATTCAAGTCACCCATAGGAGTTCCACTACATTTCTAGGTAAAACATTCTATTGATTTGATCCCAGGATCACCTTTACCTAATAGTCCTCTGTATCACAGATCAGTTTTGGAGAATGATGAGATAAAAAGATAGATTCAAGAATTGATCCAAAAGGGTCACATCAGGCCAAGATCTTCACCCTTTGGTAGCCCAATTATCTTGGCACCAAAGAAAGATGGAACATGGAGGCTTTGCATTGACTATCGAGCCCTAAATAAAATCACTGTGAAGAATCACTACCCTCTCCCCAGGATTTATGACCTGTTGGACCAACTATGTGGTGTGAAGTTCTTCACCAAAATTGATCTCAAATCTGGCTATCACCAAATTCCCATTGATCCACCGATGTCTAGAAGACTGCATTCAAATCTAAGGAGGGGCTCTTTGAATGGTTGGTTATGCCTTTTGGCTTAACTAATGCACCTGTAACCTTCATGAGGATTATGGATGACATCCTACGACCCTTCACCAACTCATTTTTGGTTGTCTACCTGGATGACATACTCATCTACAGCAGAACATGGGAGGAGTATTTGCAACATGTTTGTAAAGTGCTTCAAAGTCTTCAGGAGCACAAGTTGTATGTAAATCTCGACAAATGCACATTCAAGATGACAACAATTTAGTACCTTGAGTACATTATGAATGAGGAAGGTGTCCATATTGATCCAAAAAAGATTTAGGTTATTCGAGAATGGCCCACACCAAGGACCCTCACAGAACTTCCCAGCTTCTTGGGTCTTGCAAATTTCTATTGCAGGTTTGTTCTTGGATTTTCACATGTTGCTTGGTCACTAACCCAAGTGACTAAAGGAGGAGCTAAAGCTACATTTTAGTGGGGTGAAATACAACAAAGGGAATTTAAGAATTTGAAGAATAGACTTTGCTCAACCCCTGTTCTTGCCTTGCAAAATTTGTATCAACCTTTTGAGTTGATGACAGATGCATCTGAATATGCCATGGGAGCTGTCATCATGCAACATGGCCATCTTATTGCATATCACAGTGAAAATTTCACTGATATAGTCAAGAAATATCCAACATATGATAAGGAGCTCTATACTATTGTATAATCCTACAAATAATGGAAACACTACATCTTGGGAAAAGAGACGGTCATCCACACTGACCACAGACCATTAGAATTCATCCAGACACATAACAAACTATGAAATGAGAGACACCAAAAATGGGCCACATATATTCAACAATTCCATCTAATAATCAAACACAAAAAGGGGAGCTCAAATACAGCTGTAGATTATTTGAGCCATCCACCAATTACTGCACTCACAATAATTCTTGACTTGTGCGAACATGAGACTACCACTTGGGGTGATCTGTATGAAGCAGATCCTACCTTTGCTGATACATATCAGGTGATTCAAAAAGGTAAACACGTTTCTGATTTCTATTTGCAATATAATGTCCTTTGTCATATGGGGCACATCTATGTTCCAGTTGCAGAGCAACATAAGATGATATGAGAAGCACATTTCAGTAGGATAGTTGGACACTTTGGTATAGAGAAGATATTGGTAGTTCTTCAAAAACACTTATACTGGCCCCATATGTGAAAGGATGTGGAAAGATATCTCAAATATTTCACCCCATGTGCAATAGCCAAGACAAAAAAAGAAGCAAGGATTGTACATGCCATTGCCAGAACCAACCAGGCCTTGGAAATCTGTCTCAATGGATTTTCTCTCAGGTTTGCCCACTTCAAAACATGGTAAGGACTATATTTTTGTGGTAGTTGATCATTTTTAAAAAATGGCTATCATAATTTATTGTAAGAAAAATATATCTACAGAAGAAATTGCTCAACTATATTTTAGTCATGTATGGCTCCATTTTGGTCTCCCCAAGTCCATTGTCTCAGATCGAGATAGCAGTTTCCTAAGTATATTCTAGTCCACTCTATGGAAAATGATGGATACCAAGCTGATGAAGTCCACAACCTTCCATCCACAGACTGATGGTCAGATAGAGGTGGTGAACCACTTGATTGTTCACATGATTTGGATGTATCACTCCAAACATCCATGTACATGGGATGAGGGATTTCTATTCATACAACATGGATACAATCGGGCCCTGCATAGCTCGACCAAGCATAGTCCATTCCAAGTATGCTTCAGGTTCCAACCCATGGAACCAATTGATATAGCTATTCCATTCTCCACCATGGAATACACACCTCATGGAAGATCTAAGGCAACAAAAGCAACAAAGTTCATTGAACAAATGCAACACCTCCAGCAACAAGTTTATGACATCTTGGAGAAGATGAATCATAAGTATAAGTAACGCCATGACAAACATAGGATTGCACAATATTTTACTATGGGTGATAAGGTTTGGTTGTAGATTTAGAAGGAATGAATTACAGGCCCACATAGAGAAATTTGGCCTCTGTGATATGGTCCCTACACCATCACCAGAAAAGTTGGAGAAAATGCTTTTGAGTTGAACCTACTAGCCTACCTTGGTCTGCATCCAATATTTAATGTGGAGCTCCTCAAACCATATCATCCACCTCTATTAGACACTTCAGTCATATAAAAATAACTTGACATTGATGAGCTTGATCCATAAAGTTTTTCTCTAGTGGAGGAGGATTAGATTGTGGACACCTGGATGAAGACAATAAGAGGACAATCTATTCCACTTTATCGAGTGGTCAAGAGGGGCCAACTTAGCCACCAAGGTGAGTGGCTCATAGAGAATCAAATAAAGACACAAATGCCACACCTGATGAGGAACATTGATGCAATGGGGAACATTGCTTTTCAAGGAGGGAGGAATGATCTGGGCAGCAATTTAGGTGACAATTCGGGTGACAGTTCCACCCCAATTGATGACGGAACTTCCAAGAGCCATAACTTTTGCACCGTAGCTCCAATTGACTCACCGTTTGAACCATTGGAAAGATAAGAATGAGGATAATTCCATGATGTGGAATGGATATTTTCTCAATGAAGTTTGAACCCATAAAACCCAATAGAATTTCCCCAAATTTCAATTTTAGTTGTACAATCTAAAAATAGTAAGTTTCTAGAAATAGTAATTCCTCAAATTCTATATTATTTTGAAGCATGGAAGTCAAACCACTTAATATACCTTGATATTGGTGACCTTCCACATCCTCCCCATACTTTAAAAATGGGTATAAATGAATATGTAACCCAAAATGGAAAATCAGACATCTCTTCCCAGAGATAAGCATATAGTTGTATTGCGATCTTGAGTAATAATACATCTCTTCTCAGAGAATTCATTGTTAGTGTGTTATTTATGTGTTATTGAAATATTTATCAACCAAAAATTTTAAGTTTTGGATCATGCATGAACATTTGTCTTTAAACTGCACTAACTTGGTTTTTATTTGTGTGTGTTTATTTGAGTTCTCTTGGTGTTTTATTAATGTTTTGTTGTGTTTTCTTAGTGTTTGTATTGTTCTTTCACACCTCTCCTTTTATTTCTTCTCATTCTCTCTTTTTATTACTTATTATCTCATCTTAGTCTTGTGTCTCCTTGATTTTTTTTGCTTATCTCTTTTGTGTTTCAGAACATCTTGATGATTCACATGGATTTTATTTGTTTATATCTTGATCCTATGTTATTACATTGTTTTTGGACCATTTTGTTTATTTGGTTGTTTTTGGTGTCTTATTTTTCTATTTTATTTTGCTTTTTCTCTTTTGTGTTCAAGAATGCCTTGATGGTCCACGTGGATCTTGATTATTTATATCTTGGTCTCATGTCATTAAGATGTTCTTGCCTTTTATTTTTAAACATTTTTGTTCCTACTTAAGTCTTGATTGAGAATATCTTGATTTCAACTTAGGTTCATTTATGTTTATCTTTTTCTTTGTCTTTGTTTTCTTATTTAAATGTAAATTGCTATAACTCTAGTCTTGGTCATTGCTTTACCATTATCCTTAGTTATAGATATTCACATTTGAACTAGCTCAGTGCAATTGGAATCTTATGTCATTATAAGTTATTCATACTTATGATGCCTAATTTATTTTTCTATAGCAAGCACTTTGTGCTCAGGTCTGAAAGTCTTAATGCCAACATCAACTTCAATGAATGATTCTGAAGAACACTTTGCAAAACCTAGGCTCATGACATGGAATTAGGCTTCTACGTAACATGCATTTCAGGCTTCTTTGTCTATGCTTAGACGTGCATCTATTTGCATACATTGTGAGTCTAATCAAATCTTCATCATTTTTCATCTTTCCTCATTCCATTCTCTCCCAAACTTGGGTGAACTACATTGGTGTGAAGTTCATATTGGAACATGAGTCCATGGAACTATGTAGGCAATACTCAATTTCTATTGAGGTCAGCTCAACTATCTCCATTCTTTTTTTATCTCTCTCATCACTTTGTGCATTCTCATATGCTTATTTTTATATGGCTTTCTAAGCCATTACACCATCACATGTACGTGTGTGCCCACTCACTTTAACATATCTTTTGGGTTATATCTTTGAGCTATTTTGCTTACCAATTGCCCATGTTGGGGCTCAACATCTGAACCATGTCTAAATTAAATCAACTCTATAGGGGAAAAATCATCCTTCATTCTTTATCAATAATCAAAATTTTCCCTATTAGGGCAAAAATATTTTATCATGATCACATTTTCTCTACTGGAGTACTTCTTATTATCTTCTCTTTGGAGATATTGTTTTAGTGGTGCTTCCCTTCCTAAAGTAGAACACTCTCTCTTTTCCTCTGATTTTAATCTCTCCACACTAATGCCCATGATGTCAATATTTTAGTGTGCAACTTGTCTCGAGATTAATCAATGTCATAAATGTGTTGCTTGTACTCTCAAATTGGGTACATTTAAAGTATGTCCCTTACAATTATGGATTGTATCTTTCCCATTCCCCCTATATTTGGGTCATATTATACCTCTAATTATATTTTGATCATTGATGGTAATCATGTGTGAAAACATTATTTCATTTGGATGTGATCTATTCCATGGGTTAATCTCTCACTTTCTCTCTCTTTTTGAGAGTCCATCCTTTTCTTCCATCCTAGTATGTCCTCTTGAGGGGGCATCATGGGTCTGTTCCAATTTCTTCTTGACAACTATTTTTTTTGAAAAAATGTTGCTTCACCTGAATGTCTCGCTACACCTTCTCAAATAGGGAAAAATGTGGACATCCAATTCCTAACACCATTTGTGTTGAAATTGTCAATCTTACTCAAATTGCACTCAAATGCACATTTTAGGTCTAAATCCATAAAACACCCTAAATAGTTCAAATTTGTCACTTACAAGTGCCAATTTAGGTAAGTATCTCTAAATAGGGCAATGCATTTTATGAGATAGCTAAATTTGATTATATCATTTCGAGTCAAAATGACAATTTCACCATTTAGTGCTCTGGATCACTCTTTTCTTCTAATTCATTGGTGCATGTCACGTACCTTTGTTATTTGAGATGGATGGTCATGGTTGATCCTGACCAATCTCAAAAATATATAAATAGAGAGGCCATGGACATGAATTTTTAGCTTGAATAATACAAAGTTATAATGTTAAATTGTTTCCATAATCCTTTGCATTTGATCATTGATTTTGTTTGCAAGCTTCATTGATAGGCTAGTTTAGTGATTTGGAGTCATGAGCCTAGGTTTTATGGAGTGTTCTTGAGACATTGGAGGATTTTTACACCTTTTTTGACAAAGACAAGGATGTTTGATCAAGGGATAATATGGTTTTGAGCCACATGGGTATGGTGAATCCATTTGGGAAGGTAATATGATGTTTGCTTTCTTTCATTTTTTTCTTTCTATCCTTTCTAATTCCCATAGGAATAGATAGGCTTAGTTAGTTAGTTCTTTATGATTTTTTATGATTTATGGACTAATGTTTGACTAACTTGATTTATAATCCTCTCTATAGCCTAATCTAGTTCTACCTTCAAAAATTCCATTTCTATTCCAAACTTGATGCACTCTTCTTCCTTGGTCTTAAGATTTGTAGTGACAATTTCAATATGAGTTTCTAGTTGTTTGATGATATCATCATGTTCATTGGTGTTTATTCTTAGTCTCTCTTCAGAGAGATTGATTTGATCCTCATAAATCTTAACCAATGATTTTAGTTTTTAATTCTTCCTTCTTTGAAACTGTAATTCCTCTAGAGCACTTACCAATTCTACCTCAAGGTTCACTTAAACATCTTATTCATTTGATTCTTCATAATTTATAAGACCTTTCCCTTTTGGTCAACCCTCATTGTCTATTTATATAGATATGAATAAAGTTTTATTATTGTCATGTTCATTACTATCATCATCACTATTAGATGTACTTATGTCACTTACATCAGATGAGCTATTATCTTCTTTGGGATATAAACTTCTCTTGTTTTTGAATGACCCTTTGTTTACCTCATAATTCTTAAAATATTTTTTGATTTTTTTAGGCTTATAGACCTTCTTATCATCGCCATGACGTTAATCATGTTATTCATCATGCTCAGTCTTATCCTTGTGATAAATATTACCACAGTTGAAACATTTCAAAGGTAACTTACCGTTGAACTTACCAGATCCAAACCTCAATTTCCTAGCAAATGTGGCTATCAACTCATCATCATCAATATCTAAACATACCTCATCCATCTGAAGTGTGTCTAGATCTTCCATTCATTCTATTACATACACCTTTGAATCAAAATTAGAAGTTACGGATCTCAATACCTTTTGTACAACTGTAGACTCTTTCACTTCTTCTCTGAGACCTTTGATGATATTGATAACTTCATCAACCCTTAATAGGTAGGATGCAATGTTTTCATCCTCCTTCATTCTTAGAATTTCAAACTACCTATGGTGAGTATGTAACTTTTCCAACTTAACTTTCATGTCTCTTTTATTTATGGTTTACAACTTTTCCCAAATCCCTTTGGTTGTATCATAATGCATGACCTTAATAAATTATGCTTCTTAAATACCACACAAGATGGCATTCATTACCTTAGAGTTATTCTCACTTGCCTTATTGCTTGCTATGTTAGTTGGTGGTACAGAAGGTAGAATGAATCCATCAATAATAGATTTTTATATGTCATAGACTAAATACATGAGATAGGTATTCATTATGATGCTCCAAAATTCATATTTAGTCCCATTGAAGAGATGAGCCTTATTTTTTGAGAAACCTTTGTGTACTTGTTGAATAGACATGTTTATGCTTTAAATATCTCCTTCAATCTATTAGTCCTGCTTCAAAAGACCAGGATCTAATACCAATTATTTAAATAATAATGACTAAGAGGGGGGGGTGAATCAATATTCAAAACATTTTTTTAAATTACACTTAAGGAATCTTGAATCATTCAAACAACCATATAGATCTAGCAAGCATAAGCGACTATCCACATAAGTATGAAACATAAGAACACAACATTTATGGGAAAAACTAAAGGGGAAGAAAATCCATTGATATCTATAAATTGACTACAATCCTATAATACAAAAACCATATTTAGTGAAGCACCAACTTCACATGGAGCACCAACCCCAACTAGTCAAACACCCACTTGACTAGGCTTTAACAAGCACCTACTTACAAGGAGGCACCAAAACCTAGATGACTCAACACCAAATCAACCACCTAATTAATTTTATCACATTTATAACACTATGTTTATCAAGCAATATATGATGACCACCTCTTCAGCTCTTCACACTTTCATCCCTCTCAAAGTGCCTTCTAGGCTTCTTCTCTCAACTAGGTCTATTCAAGACTGATTAGGTCATATGACCTTAATTTTCATATGTAGAAACATTGTAAAATATTCATTAAATATACTATAAAATACTTTTATTTTCTACAAGACCTCCTAATCTTCAACCTCTTATTTCATTCGCTTGTATTTAGCTTACTCTAATAGGCCTAAAACTACCTTGTATATATACCATTCCTTGTTCATATACCACTTAGTCAACCAAACAACCTTAAAATATTAGATCAGCCATAGAATAGGTCATAATAAATATTATGGAAGTGAATAAAATTATATTTGAGTCCCTTTTGGTCTGACATGACTCAATTAGCCTTCATTTCACTTTTAGGTCTCATGGAAACCTAATTGCATTAGCTCTATCTCTTAACACCAAAAATTGATTCTCTTGGGCCCATATGGCTTTCTATAACAACTTAAATACATTAAATTAATTATAAATATAAATATAATGATCTCCTCCATGCTTGTTTAGACATGTGTCTTTTGTTCATACCATGAAACCTCTTTTAGGATAAACTATCCTATTAGGGTTGTGTGCTTTAAAAATCAGTCTTGAAAAAGTGAAGGTCAAATATACTTAAGCCACTCAAATATGATAAAAAATCATATAGATAGAGTTAAAATGATGTCAGTGTCTTTAAAAAATTCATTATACACTTCCACTCAGGAGATAAGGCTTCAAGAACACCTCTATAACTCACTCACTTAGAACTACCAAGTTACCTCAAAACACAATCATGGTGACTTAGACCTCCAACACTTGTATAGAAATTTCAAATAACTTATGATACATGTAGAATATCCTATGAGATAATTATACAATTATCATATAGAAATATCATACGGTCAAATGACAAATATAGGTCTTGTAGACCAATCTCATGTCCTTATATCTCATTGTCTTATCTAAGCCACATAGGTCAACTTGTGAGAAACTTTTTCACCATATTCACTGACCTCCAAAACTTATAAAAAAATTTAACATGTATTAAAATTACTTAAAAACATCTCTATACACTTTGTTTCATCTTTCCATCCTAAAAACACATTCCAATTCATATTCTCACTGTTAACCCATTAGGCGTGTTGGCAAATAGCTAACTTGGATGACCAATTTAGCACATTTGATATGTGGTACCTATCTATAAAACTTCATGGAAATATAGTATGATTCTCTAACTTCTTCCTCCATCCATTTTCTTACTATGTCTAATGCGACTTTTGACTTCTACAATAAATTCTTTAGAAACAAGCCTATAACTCAACATTTTTTCTCTCCTCTCTCTAACCAACACCACCTAGAGGTACCTAGGAGAGTCCAATATAATATAAAATAGCTTATAATAATCAATTAAATTCATCCTAATCACTTTTGAGTAATATCTTCAACATCAGGTCTTTATTAGGGTTCTAAGAGGGTTTAAACCATTTTCCACTCTTAATGATCATTCATAAAGCATAACCCATCAATCCAAAAACTAATGCATATAATTCTAATATAGGACCGTTAAAAATCTACCATAAAATTCTTATATTCCCATGCAAAGGTTTTATGAGCTAATGAACACAAGGAAATCCTTCTCGAGTTGAGAACCCTTCATTTAGAGCACTCGAGAGACCTCCAAATAAATTTTCATGCCTTGTCCTTCACACTATGACCTCAAAATGCAGGAAAAAACTTGAAACAACATAACTCACATATTATAATGATTAAATGAGATAAAAAACCTTGAAATATTATCATGACCCCTCATTCTGCCACACTCTCTCTCTTTTCTCTCTAGAGCTTGACCTGCAAACCACATTAGGCCTTAAAATTGATCTTCATGCCTCTTTACATGCACTTTCCACCTCACTCACATACTCAATAAACCTCTCTCATGTTTAAAAAATTACATACATCCTTCACATGCCTTCAATGACAACACTAACAACTTCATGTTGACATGAACCTTGATATCAACCTTGACATCAATGACAATAACATGCCAACATTGGCTTGAGTAAATATCTCTTCATGATTCGAATGCATGTTGCCAAGTGTCATTCCATTTGAGATTTCCCCCTTATTTATAATGGATTTGATGGCTTGTGTGAAGTGAGGAAACATGAGGATAAATATTTGAATTTTATCCATTTTCCCTTGAAAATATATTATTTTAGGAAATACCATTGGTTTTTTCATGTCAATCATGGATTTTATTTTGGAGGTATCTACATCTATCTATCATATAGAGATCATTAATCTTTATAGTTTTATGGAAGTTACTCCAAAGACACATTTGTTAATATTGACTTGAAATTTATATTTTTTTAAGCATCCAAAAATGATGCTTAGGTATCAAAGATGATCTTTGTAGAGGTTTTATTTTTAAAGAACCTGGTATCAACATATGATTGGAAAAAATAAAAATTATGTCAATGGTATTTTAAACTAACATCGCATTTCCATCTTAAACGTGGTATTGGTTTATGTTAATATAAAGGAAGTTGTTCTTCCCTTGTATTTAGGAGTTTTAAAAATTAATTCATTTCTAGTAAATTTTGGTAAGGGATAATGTGTTCAATGTCACTTTATAGGTCTACATGAAATTGTATTTATCATTTATCTCTTGGTTGAGTTATCTTACATCAGTGACTTGACCCTTTAGTGATGTTTTGTTATCATTTTTTAGTTGTATAAGTGTTTCTATTCTACCCTAATTTGGATTAAGGTGAATTACTTAACCTAATTAAGATATAACTTGTAATGTAATTTAAATACTAAAATGTAACATCCAAGCAAACATCTGAATGCAAAATAATGAGATTGACTCTTCTTATTTACAAAATATAATATGTTAAATATAGTAAATACAATAAATATATGAATACTTACCTTTTTAGAGTGACTCTATCACTTTGAATGTATTTTATAAGTGAAAATTAGGATAAATAAGATGTGTGGTTCATTTTTCAAAACTAATTCTTTGTCTGTGTTGAGTTCATTCCGCCAATCTAGGTCAATATCACCAATCAATATTAACTTGTTAGTTGGTACTAACCTAAGTGGAAGTAGGGCACATTGACTATATAATCACCTATGTCGATATCTATTTGATCTTAATATGTGATCCCAAACCTAGATGATGTGTGTAGCTCCATAAATTATCCTCCTTTGACTTAAACCCTAGTTGTGTTTATGAGGGCTATAAACCTATAAAAAGGGAGAAAGTTTAATTGGCTGAGTTGAACCCAATCACCCCTATTTGATGATTGATCATTGCCTACATATTTGATACTATGAGGAGATGATTCAAGCCACACATAACTCTCCCACATTGTTTGATTGTGTAACTATGTTTCTTTGATATATGTATGCAACTAATGATTCAAATTTGATACTTGAAAATGCTTTCTTTGACCTAGTTTTAGAGTGATTTACACTTGGCTTGTGACTGCTTCTACTGATAGGTTTTAAATTTGGGAAGAATAGTTTATATTTTATTAATGTCTAATAGTGTATAGATATGTATTAGATAAGTGCCACTTCCCTTTTGAATGAGACCTTGAATTATTTATATACGATTCTAATTTAGTAATTGATCACACCACTAACACACTAATAAAATAGGTTGACCCTAAGGAGAGGTTTGATTTTATAACTTAGCCATTATTGGAGTAGGTCAGTACTAACTAGAATAGTTTAGTATCAACTATTGATACTAACCGCATTTGGCAGAACCAACTTGTTTGTAGGTGAATTAAATTGGGAGTCTAGAGATGTTTGTGTAGGATATTTAACAAATTTGAAATAGACAATGGGGTTATATATATGTGTAAAACTAGAAAAAAATGTTTGATTCATATTATACCATGAAATTGTGATAAAATGACATTATTATCTTGTTTGAGTTCTCATGTCATACATGGTAAATGTGTGTCAATATTATCATTATCAAGTACCGAAGAATAGATTTTAGTATCTACAAATTCCCCCTTTTATTTTAGTAATGGACTAGCTAGAGTAAAAGGATAAAACATATCTAATTGTGTATAACACATTTTATTTGGTATGACATTCTAATTGTGCAAGCCACTAAATAGGAAAACATGCAATCATATGTAGTCAATATCCATATATTGACTATTTTAATCCAAAATATAAATTTTAAAATTTTGAAAAGATAAGGGTTAGATTACACGTGTGTTGCTGAAAACCATGTTTCCATTACAAACTTTTAGAGATGATGCTTCCTTATTGAAACATTGGATAAACTTGTACTTTTTGCATAAGTACATGGATATTTGTTGTGATCATGCCTAATTTTTTTATAGCTATGTAAGATCAATGGTTTGAAAGGCAACATTCCCCAACTCTCATAAATATGGAGAGGATTTGATGTAGAGCATCACAAGTTGACAAAGTTGTTATTATGTTGGAATGTTTAATGATAGACATTTATAGTTTTATATGGGTGTTATAGGTCTTATAGGGTCCTAATGGAGGTATTTGAGTCATTAAGAGTCTTAAATTTGAGTATTAGTGGTCCTTTTGGAGTTTCTAGCCAAAAGGGAATATTTGAAAATTTAAATGTTGTAAGTAGGTTTTTGAGTGATGTTTTGTCTTGTTTGAAATCTAATTATTTTTGAATGTTTTTAATGGGTATTAGGTGGTCCTCAGAGTATGTTTAAGTGTTTTATAATGTGAAATTCATGATAAATAATAATATGATCCAAGAAAGACAAGTTGTAACTGCCACCTACATGGAAAGGGCCTTGTAAGAGGCATTTTATTGTATGTTTTGGCATATTAAGAGGTTGGATATGAATCCAAGGTGTTAGTGTGTGTGGTAGTAGAGTAGGAGGATAGGATATTTTCAAATTATAGGGAATAAAAGGCAAGAAAATATGAATATTTCAATAAACTCTGCCTATTCTACAGAATTATGTGCATGACTATTGTAGGAGAGTTGATATCAATAAAATAAATAATGTTTTAAGTGCATAATTATGGAATCTTAGTGATTGTTGGTATGTAACATATCTTAAATTTTTGTATTCTTTGAATAATGAATGGATTCTTGTTATTAACCTACTGGTTCAAGTTACCATTTACAAATTTGGAAGCTTTGTTTTTCTTACAATCAAGAAGGAATACAACATAGGTATCCTTTGAAGTTTCAATCTAGTGTTTTAGAGATGGGAGTGTGATAGAGAATATCTCCTTGATGATGATCCTTTTTTTATGCTAAAAATTCCACTTTTTAGTTCAAGACTTGACTCCGACTTTTATATAAGCTCACACAATCCAACTAGGAACAACTCTAGGTTGATACAATATAGAAGGTAAATTTAGTGAATTTGCTTGGAGATTGCATAATGGTTTCCATGTTTATCGATAATATATGTGATAAAAATTAATATATATAAATTAGGAGGATACTTAAGACATTGGATAAGGCAAGAGTTTATTCAATTTTTCATTCAACTTTGACATAGTCCTAATTGTACACTCGAAATTTTGTAAATCCATGTGTTTGAACCCTATAGTTATTGTTAATGATAAAATAACCATTGGATAAGTTGAATAAAGCTTTGGAATACCATTAAAAACATTTATATTCATTTTAAAGTGTTTAAAACTCAAAAATGTCCCCTCTGTGAGCTATCGACCTTATACTAGCCTGTGTACACTAAACCTAGGGTTTTAACCTTGTAACTTGAATAAAATTCTTTCTAACTAGCCAAAATTGATGAAATTTGGTAATATTATGTGTTTTTACCAACTCTATAATATTTTTGAGGCTTTAAATTTGTTCTTGACCATACAATACAGTATCAAAATTTGTGGGATTGCTTTAGGCCTAAAGATACCTAATTGATAAAATAGGGTGTTAAGTCGGTAGGTCTCCCTTGGGATTTGTGTCATGAAACTTTGTATGAAGTTGAATAAGATAAAAGGTATCTAAAAATTTCCATAGTTTTATTGAAATCTTTTTAGATTGTTCATACCAATAAAATTTTTCCTAAGATAGGGCTACAAGGAAGGAGGCCTTAAAGAAAAAAGAGTGAGTTGTGTGAGTGTTCTTGTTTGGAGATTGGGTGATTTGGTTGGATGTGTGAGAGTGTTAAAATAATTAGGTGATGGGTCCTATGATACCATCTAAGAAGAGAAGAAGCTTAGAATCATGAATGAGGCCTTTGGGCCTATGAAGCTATATGAGAACAAATAAACTAAAATGAAGAAAGAGAGTGAAGTGATGGAAAGTGGTGTATGAGATGATGATTGTGAAGTACTAAAAAGGACAAGAGTGTAGAGGAAAATTATGGATGATATAGTAATATTTATAAGGACTAGATGTTTTCAAAAAGGATTAGATGTCTAGGAATGTCAAGAGAGAGAAAGGGTGTCAAAACAAACAAAGTTGCTACAGAAGCAAGCAGATAAAAGGTTAGAGAAATGATTAAAGAAGAAATTAGAGCAAGGGAGATGTATAAGGAGGTTGTATGCATCAGATCTACATTAAGTGGTATCAAAGTAGGTGAGATCTTAGAAATTATATGAATTTTAAGTATAGAAGGTTGTTATTTGAGGTAGTTAAAGGTTACTAATGGAGGTTGAAAGAATGAGTTAGAGAGGTAGAAAAAGAGTTAAAAAGTTTGTGGTAGAAGAACAACCCTAAGAAGATATCTACTAGAAGCTCAAAGAGAAAAAATCCAAGGAGAGAAGTTGTTCCAAGGTTAAAAATACTTGGAATAGAGTGTCAATAAAATAGGTAAAGAGAAAACCTAGATTGAGACACCAAATCGAGGTGAAAAAGACTTGCTTGTGAGAAGATGAAGATAGAGAAGACAAAGGAGAGGAAGGGATTGGAAGATTTAGAGTACCACAATGAGATAAAGAGGAAAGAAGACCTAAAGATAAAAGGGTTGGTTGTTGAAGAAGATATGAGTGAGACAAATCAAAGGTTAGAGAACATAAGGCTCTTTGTGGAGCTCATGAAAGAAGAGGAAAGATAATGGTGTGGCTAGGTAATAAGAAAGAAGAGAGTTAAGTGGCATATAAGGCTACTCATGAAGAGAAGAAGAAAAAATATGATGAGAGATAATGAGAAGCAAAATAAGTTGCTATGTAGGCAAATCAAGGAGGAGATGAAAAAGTTCATGAGGGATGAATCAATTAATAGATAAGAAGAATGTGAGCAACACTTTAATAAGAAAGAAATATTCTTGAAGGTTAATGAGAGGAAACAACTAAGGCAACCTAAGGAGAAGATGGAGGAAAACAAGACTCAAACTTTTAAATATAATGATTTATTGTCATATATTCATGTAGGTACAAAATTAAACAAGGAATAAGTCCATGTTGAGGATATAAAACTTGAAAGCATGAAGGAAAATAAGCATGAATAACATGGTAATGTTGAAGAAGAAATTGATTGTGTAGACATGTATAGAGGTACAATTGTTTGTTACCCTAAAATAGGAGAGATGCTTGGAGATGGAGATCTTCAATAAGAAGGATGCCTCATTTAAGTCATAAAATAAGGAGAGTCAAATTAAGAAGATGGAGTCAAGACGTATGAAAATTAGAATTCAGAATTTGTATTGCCTAAGGCAATCAAAGAGGTGGAAGATATTGTAAGTGATGGAGATTTATTTGGTCAACAACCACATCACATATTTGTTTATGAGAGCTAGGATCAATTACAAGTAGAAATGGAAGTTTTGTATCATGCCATAAGCAATGGAGAAAAGGAAAAAGTCTATCCTAGAACAACATATGAAGATATGAACATTTGGTAGGAGTTAATAGAGACTCTAGAGAGAGAAATAGTGATAGATAAGGTAGCATACTTTGCAACATGGAGTGTCTATCTTGAAACAAAACGAATATGGAGCACAAGTACAAGTTGTGGTAAAAGATACACAAGAACACAATGAAGAATAGGAATTGGTATGGAGAGAATTGATGCAAGAGGCTCAAGTTAACCTATTAGAGTTCCTAAGTCAAGGTGAAGAGATGGAAGGAAATATCATAAAAGAGATAGAGGAATAATTTCAAGATGAAGGAAAGAAGTTTTCAAGGATAATGAGCATGTTGCCCATGGGAACACTTCAAGAAGATGAAGTTGCAGGTCATACTAGGATAGAAAATCAAAATCAAACAATGAATTGCAACCAAGTAGATGGACAAGTATGGGTACAAGATGAGCCAAACAAAGTTGTAAGCCAAATTAAGCTAAGCATAAAGTCATTTGAGTTGATTAAGGAACCAATAGTGGTAGATAATAATGCAAGTTAAGAGCAAAAGTTAAGAGGAAAGGGTAAGGAACTCAAGAAGATGAAACATATACCTAAGGAGGCTTGAAAGAAGAGTACCTAAGCAAGAGAAGGTGAAAAGGTCCATGAGGTTATTGAAGAGACTATCAAGTCTCATGAATGCAAATGGATATATGCTAAACATGATGGTATAGGCATGATGATGAAAGAGATGGAGTCACTCTATGATGACATGGAGAAAAAAAGCAAGGAAGCACAAAAGCTCATAATATAGCCAAGGAAAGAGGAAGAGAAGCATGATCCTCATAAAGAGTTGATTGGAAGAAGAATGCATGTTGGGAGGTGGACAAGATTAGTCTAAAGTTGATCTAAGGAATGAGTAAGAGTATGATATTAATGATAGAGCAAAGAGAAGGCAATCTTAGCCCAAGAATCAGTCCAAGTAGCATGCCTAGAGATGAAGAACAAAGGCTTATGGAAGGAGAGCTACAAGCAAGTAAGAAAGAGAACAAGCTAATGACTCAAGATCAAGGTAAAAACATAATCTATTCAATGGGTAATGTTCTAACTGAGTTTTTTGTTTTTTATGCATGATGATAGTAAGACAAGAAGTTACCAAGTACTGTTGTATTATGATGAAACTAAATTTGTCAAGAAGATGTCATTGTAAGATGAGCAAGGCTATGAGAAGACTCACCATGAGATGTTGGAGTATCATGAATAGGTAGAAAAAGATGATATAGATGAGAGTATGAAAAGGTTTAATATGCACAAGAATCCATTAGAGCATTAGGATGAAGGAGGAAGCATTATTGAGAAGCTAGACCAGCAAGGAATGCTTGAACAAGCTATGACAAATGTGTAAGGAAGCTATGGATTAGGAAAAAGAGTAAAGAATGAGAACCAAACATTAGAGGAAGATTATATATAAGGAATATAAATTTGAGATGGAGGAGATAGAGGATTAAGGGGATAAAGAGTTACAACATGTCAAGTACTTCATGGAGATAAAAGATGAATTCGCAAAGAGGTAAGACAAGGAAAGGAGACAAAGATGCAAGAACCAATTGAGAAAAAAATGATAAAAATAAGAGCAGGAGCTATAGGAGCTCAAAAAATCATAAGATGAATAATTGGAAAGTAAGGAAGAAGGTAGACAAGGTGCATTTAAGCAAGATCTCATTTTTTCCCAATTAGGGAGTTTGATGCAGAGCATCATAATTTGATAAAGTTGTTATTGTGTTAGAATGTTTCATGATAGAAATTTATAGTTTTATATTGGTTTTATAGGTCTTATAGGGTCCTAATGAAGGTATTGGAGTCATTATGAGTCTTGAATTTGAGTGTTTGTGATCCTTTTGGAGTTTCCCACCAAAAGGGAAATTGTGAAATTTTGAATGTTGTAAGTAGGTTCTTGAGTGATGTTTGGTATTGTATGAAATCAAATTATTGGGGAATGTTTGTAATGGGTCCTAGGTGGTCCTATAAGTATGTTTAATGGTGTTTTAATGCTCAATTCATGATAAAGAATAATATAATCCAAAAAAAACAAGTTGTAACTACCACCTACGTGGAAATGGCCTTGTAAGAGGAGTTTTCTTATTTGTTTTAGAAACATAAGAGGTTGGATATGAAATTAAGGTGTTAATTAACATGGAAGTAGAGTAGGAGGATAGGACAGGTTTAAAGGAGAGGGAAGAAAATTCAAGAAAAGATTAATATTTAAAGAAACTTTGCTTATTCTATAGAATTATGTGCATGACTATTTTAGGAGAGATGATATCAATAAAATAAAGAATGTTTTAAGTGCATATGTGTGGAATATTTGTGATTGTTGGTATATAAACTATATGAAATTTTTGTCTTCCTTGAATATTGAATGGTTCTTGTTATTAACCTATTTTTTCAAGTTTCCATTTACAATTTTGGAAGCTCTATTTTTGTTACAGTCAAGAAGGAATAGAACATAGGTATCCTTTGAAGTTTCAATATGGTGTTTTAGAGATGGGAATGTGGTAAATAATCTCTCCTTGATGATTATCCATTTTTTATGCTCAAAATTCCACTTGATAGTTCAAGACTTGACTCAGACTTTTATATAAGTTCACATAGTCCAACTAGGAACAACTCTAGGTTGATACAATCTAGAAGGTAGAGTTAATGAAGTTGGTTAGAGATTGCATAGTGTTTGTTTAGTTTATAGATATTATATGTCATGAAAAATAATATCTAACCATCAAAATTATCATTAAGACATTGGATAAGGTAATATTTGATTCAAGTTTCATTCAACTTTGACACAGTCCTAATTGTATACTTAAAATTTTGCAAATCCATGTGTTTGAACCCTATAGTAATTATTCATGATTAAATAACCATTATACAAGTTTAAAAAAGATTGGGTAGACTCTACACATCCTTTAGATTCATTTTAAGTTGTTTAAAACTCAAAATTTTACCCTTTGTGTGCTCTCGGTCATGTATGGGCTTGTGTACACTAGACCTAGGGTTTTAACCTTGCAACTCAAATAAATTTATTTCCAACCAACCATAATTGATGAAATTTGGTAATATTATGTTTTTAACCAGATATATAATATTTTTTAGGTTTGTATCAAGGTCTATGGGATTGCTTTAGGCCTAAATAAACCTAATTGATATAAGGGAGTGTTGAGTTGGTAGGCATCCCTTGGGATTTGTGTCATGAAACTTTGTATGAAGCTGAAAGAAGATAAAGGGTATTTGAAAATGTCCTTAATTTGATTGGATGCTTTATATATTATTCATACCCATAAGATTTGTCCTAAAATAGGGCTACAATGAAAGAGTCCTTGAAGAAGAAAGAGTGAATTGTGTGAGAGTTCTTTCTTGGAGATTGGGTGATTTGGTTAGATTTGTGAGAGTTATAAAATAGGTAAGGGGTAGGTCCTATGAGCCCATGTAAGAATACAATAAGCTTAAAATCATGAATGAGGCCTTTAGGCCTATGAAGCTACATGAGAGTGGACAAGCTAAAATGAAGAAAGAGAGTGAAGTGATGGAAAGTGGTGTATGAGATGATGAGTGAAGTAATAAGAAGGATGAGAGTACAAAGAAACATGATGGATGATATAGAAAGATAGAGAAGGACTACATGTTTAAAAATAGGCTTAAAATCTTAGGAATGTCAAGAGAGAGAAAGAGTGTCAAACAAGCAAAGTATCTAGAAAAGTTAGATCAGAGGTTAGATAAATGATTAAGGCATACATTAGAGTCAGGGAGATGTACAAGTAGGTTGTAAGAATAAAATCTACATTAAGTGGTATCATAGCAGGTAAGCTCTTGGTAGGGTTAATTTTAGTGGGTTATATTAAAAAATCCTTAGAGGTTCCCTGGTGAATTAGATTTACAATGGTGGTAAATCAGTCTAGAAGTTGTATAGTTATTTAGGTGAATTATGCAATGCCACATGGTGAATCATAAAATAATGATTAGGTTTTTGACCCTTAATAACTTAGAATGCATACAAATGTTGTAGTTGAGTGCTAACATGGTACAAATGAGTATTTACATGCTACAGATGAGCATCTGCATGTTACAAGTGACCATTAGCATGTTAAAAATGAGTGTTATCATGTTTTAGATGAGCATAAACATGTTACAGATGAGTGTTAACATGTTATAGATGAGCATCGATATATTATAGATGTGTATCAACCTGATGTAGGCAAGCATGTACATGATATAAATACACATCAACATTATGTCAATGTTTGTCTATATTATATTGATGAGCATTCACATAATGTTGGTGTATATCTATTCAATGTAGGTTACTATCAGGCATATGTATGGCAAATATGAATGTCTGTATGATACTGACACCTACATTTTTCATACAATCACCTTCAAGGTGGCATGACACGTTCACAAACATAGACAATTATCCATGACTAGCAAGAAAGATGTTGATGCATGACATCAACATGTGGATCGCTCAACCATGACATGCGACCTCGAGTGATTGCCTGCATCATGCAAATGTTCACCCTTATCCCATAAAATGCCTATAAAAGTGCCAATTGTACCTTATTTTGCACTTTTCCCCCATTTCTTGCTCTCCTTCCATTCTTGATCTCCATCCTCTCGACTTCCACAAACATATTTTTCCTGTTGGTTATACTTAGCTCCCATGGCTTCCATTTCATATATGTTGTTTAATGTAGGTGGAAGCAGAGGCATAGAGGAAAACTCCAAACTTACTTTCTAAAATTTAACATGCACAATCATACAAAGGCTTTTGCAGCAAAAAAACACATACCAGGAGTGGGTGGAGCCTTGTAAGTTTAATGAAATTATCTACATGCCACAATATGAAAAAAATATTCATTTATTGAACTTTCTATTGCAAAGCTTCAATACTGCTTCTTCCTCATTTCAAATGAGCTTGAGCTCCTATAATGTTTCATTTGGAATCCGTCTAGAGGATATACGGAGACTGACAGGTCTACCTTATTAGGATAGGAACCTGGTCAAAACAAATGCCTTGTTGAATGATAAGGATAAAAAATATTTGGAGTCCCATTATGCGTTGCAACTAGATGGTATGCTATTTTTAAATTTATAATTAATCAATGTTTTAACTAGTTTTACTTTTGTTAGCTCTTACTTGTTAATTTTTTTACAAATACTTAATGCCGTAGTAAAAGGGGGATAAGAGTTGAATGTGTGAAAAATCCTTTTCTGATGGGGATGCTTAAAATTTCCCAAGCAAGAATTATTTTGTAGGGTAGACCATTGAACATTCCATTCTAGGCTCTTGTATATATTCTTTGTACTCTCGGTGCTCAACCATTTGATTGGTGCACTTTCATTTCCAACATAATTAAAGATGATTTAAATTTTTCTTTGTGTAATGAAAATTATTAGCTTTTGTGTTGTAATTATATCATTGCAATGTACCACGAAGCAATTTTGGATTTATAAGCAATGACTGTTTCATCTACTCTCAATCCTACAATGTTTGTCAATGCGCTCTCCCTTAAAGCACAAAAGGTTAGTTGGGGTTATTTTTTGAACTTTATACTATAATTATTTTCAAATAATTATATAAATATTGATCTTGTTAATTTAAAAAAAAAATCTTGTAGAAAAATTAAATGAAACAATTGCTAGTAGAATTACAACTAAGGGACATCAACCTCTTAAGGCCATGGTAGAAACAAACATGGAGGAAGATGCAAAATTGACTCTGTAGATGCCTAAGTAGAAATTGACAAGAATAAATTGAATGCATAGTTTGATTTCACCTCCAACACATCCCTCCACTCATGTTATTGATATAACTTCATAAACTATCTTTGCTTTGATTTAATTAACAAAAATGATAATTTTATCATTGTAATATTTAATACTCTTTTATATATACAATGACATAATTTATATTGAAAACACCAGGGGGTTTGGCAGACCTTTGAGAACTCAACATCAAGAGCAAGAACAAGAGCAAGGTGCACTAAATAAAACTATGTTTTTGTAATTTTTACTATATGCTAGTTTAATATTATATTTATTTAATTTGTCATTTTAGTGATTTTAATTCCCATTTGCAGGTCATTCTTCTCAAAGGAAAGATTTCCCACTGCTACCATCACCACCCCATTCTAGCCCTATAAATATAGGAATTGGGAAACATTTGTTTATCCCGATGTAGAGTGGTGTCATTGTTTAGGTCATATCATGTAATTTTCTAACCTTTTTGCTTGGTGGTCTACCTAATGTAATGGAAACCATAATTATTCATGAAATTGATCTAGATGAAGAGTATTTGGGCATTGACAGTGGCACACCCATGGTTTTTTTTAACCTGCATGATATGATACAAGGATTTCAGCCTACATAGCCTTCACAACAACCTCGTACACCCAACTCTCTACCTAGTGGCACCGAAGGCAGTCGTCTTGTGGAGGAGATTCCATAAATAGATGACCAATGTACTTTTTTCCCAATTTCTAATTTATTGGTAGAGAATACTAAAGCTTATGTTAATGATTTTATTATTCTTAACCTTTATGATTTGAGAACATGGGAGTTCGAGCAAAAGTATTGTTTCGAAAAATAAATGTCCATTTCTACAACCATAGTCAACGCAATCAATTGTACTCAACGGTAGAACATCAATCAACAAAAAATGATGTTTTATTTAACCAAGTAGTTTTTGGAAGTGTGGTGACTAGTAATGTTAATGATTATATTCTTGATATAATGTTAAATAGGTTAGAGAACTTAAATGCAAAATCCCAAGCATACTATAACAAATGGGAAAAAAACAAAAGCCTTGTGGATCTTGTAAATGTTGAAAAAGAAAAATATGTGGTAAGTTTATTTATTATTTTTTGAAATTAAATTTTATTTTAAAACATTAAACTAATTAAATGTTGTTTTCTCATTTGAGGTCAAAATATACAAATCTAAAGAACCAAGTTGTTGTCCTTGACATGCATCTAAAGAATGTATGCAAAAGTATTTTTACGATAATTTATTTCATGAAGAAACTTGTTTTATTGAATAAGCAAAATAATACATTGAAGAAAATAATTAGAGAAAATGGCTTGGACACTGATGTTTTATTTAAACAAAAATCTGAAGTGGACCCGTCATTGCTTTCAATGCAAGATGTTGCTGCATAAAAATGGGCAACTCTTGCAAATATCAATAATGCAACAAAAGATCTTATAGAATTTGGGATCCTGATCCTCATAGATAACACAATCACTATCAGAAAACAAGTGGAAAGATAGCCTGATACACAATGAGGCTTGAGCTCAAGTGTTGTTTTGTAATTACTTATGTTTTGTAATAATTGGAAACTGAGGATTGAGATCAAAGCCTCGAGTTGTTTTGTGCTTATGTTTTATAATTACTGGAAACTTATGTTTTATAATATTTAAATATATTTTATAATTTTGGATTCCTTACATGAGTCTTAGAATTTATTTGTATGAATAAAATGTCTTGAGACTCATATTAGGATATGAAGTGTAATAATTTGTTACAATGTTCAATTGGTTTAATTTATTATAAATTTGATTTCAAATCTATTAAAATATTATTTAACATTTTTTGTATAAGCATTTATTTTGATTTAACAATGTAAATTTAGTTTATCAAAAAATCTAGAAAAACATAATTCTGAATATGTATTATTTTTTGCAACTCGCAATGTAAAGAATGCTAAAGAATACTATTACAAAATGCTAAAGATAGGAAAAAACTAATATTAAAAACAACTTAACTCAAATTGAATCAATTAAACATTTAATAAATAATGTAATAGATTGATGAATTAAACAATATAAATATTGTTCAGTAGTTTTCATATACATATGACAATGTTACAAACTAACACTCAGGCATCTCAAACAAGCCTTTGGCAACCCATGCTTCATCATTAACATTTGTATGTCCTGTCTCACTAGTATTTTCACTATCTTCTTTTGTAGTTGTATTTGTGACACCTCTTATTTTAGTTAGAGTACTCCAAATTGAAATTTCTCTATTATATGGAAACACATCCACTTCATAACTTGAAACATACAAGCTCAAACATGTCTCAAGTTTTTTATCCAATCTATTTCGAAGCTTGATTTAACAAAAGATAATGCACTAAATACCCTTTCATCTTTCACAGACCCCAAAATCATTATTTGGCACAATTCATATAACTAAAAATATGCACTAATTTTTTCCTGCAAAACATTGTTGTGATACAATTTATTTCATAGCCTTCTAATAGTACCTATTTCTGTTGGTTCAGTTAACAACCAATATTGTTCAACCATTGTAATTCCAAAAATGATTGACTATTTTTTACTAAATTCTTTTACAAAATACCCTTAACTTCCTCTCCATTGATTTTTATAGACTTATGAAAATGTGTAATGAGACTACCTATGTATTTGATAAATAAATTACTTGATCTTTCTTCACCATCTACACTATTCCAAAATGTAGGATTCACCACCCCCATGGCTTCAAGCAACTCATCCCTTTGAAAATGATCTCAAATTTCAATAGATAAGCTTTTTGAAATGTCTCTCAATTTCATTTGTGTGTCACATATGACATTATCATATAGAACCCTTATTACAGGTACTTCTTCAAATTCTAATCTAACTACATTAATTTGTTTTTGGAGAGTGTGTAATGGTATCTCCTTTCCATTAACGAAAATACAAATATGATCATGAATATTGAATTAAAAATAGTTTTGAGGGTCTTTTATATTTATTAAAATTTCCCAACACTCAAATACTGGTCCCTTAAAACTTTCATTTGAGTAGTATAATGTATCAAGAGAAAGATAAACCTATTTCCTCAACTGCATGAAGTCAACAATATATATTGATCTCTCTTGTGCATGTTTCATCAAATAATGCATTTCCTTCAACATGGAAAAAACACCACATATTTTATCAGAGTTTAAAAAATATGTCAAATGGTTCAATAAGTCTTTTGCCTTGTCAACCTTCATCCTATACTTAAACATAAAACCTACCAATGATTGATATTCTTCAAATATTCTGTATGTAGACTCATACATGGAAATCCATCTAGTATCAACATCTTTTAATAGTTTTTTTCATTAGTCACTCCAATTACAAAATTTTTAAACTCTAAAAACCTTTTTGGACTGCATGACATGTACACATGCAAATCATAGACAAGTTTCTCCACTTTTGTGACATTTTTGAATGTGTTTACAATTTTGTAAGCAAGATTCATTAAATGTGCCATGTAAGGGATTGGAGTCATATATGGAACAATTGATGTTTGTAAGTGAACACACAAACCTATTCTATTCTCCTGTATTATTGATGCACCATATGCACCAAAACATACCAAATTGGTACCCATATTATGGCAACTCATCCCAACAATATCCATCAAATTATAAATAACCAATTTACAAAGATTTTTAACATTATAATTTTCAATAATTTTATTTATAGATAAAAGGTGTGGTTGCCTTGAATGGTTTTGAAATGTATATACATGCATGCATACCCATGGTGTGTTGTCAACCACTGTTACCTCATCAATAGACAGTGACATAAACTTTGTTGCTTTTACTTTTTCTTTCAAATCTTCCTTTTCAATCATTGCAAGGTATTTTGCCATATCTCAAGCACTAGTATCTGACCAATGTGAATGTGAAATGTTATGTAATATGATATACTAAAATAAAATATTATAATTTAAAAAATTAGAGATTGGTCTTCCTCTTTTTAAAATGTGATATAAAGTTGAAAATTGTATATTTTTGGCAAGCAAATTAGACTGAGCAACTTTTCTGAATTGAGCTTTAATTTTTCCTCCTTTCTCAATGAGGTGTCATTGATGTTTTTGATGATTATGTACTTTATTACATAAATTCTATTTCACTATTTTTTTGATGTTTCCATCTTTGTCTTTTACTAACTCATATATTCTACCACAATGTTTCTCAATTGTGTCCAATTTGAGTTGCATTTTGTGTTCCTTTCTAAGTTTCTAATAGTATATTGTGCATTTGGATTCTGTTGATGTGTCAGTACTATTTTTTAGATCTACAAGTTCAATGAATGGGTATTTAGATGTCCACTCATACTAAAATGACCTTTCAATTGTCCATGTATTTTTCTTCTTTCGCATAATTTTTTGTGCCTTTTTTAACTAGAGATTATTTTGGCTACATAGCAATCTCATTTGAAGATTGTGTTGGGTGAGTAGATATCTCATTTGGTGTTAGGAACTCATCATGGACACCACTACCTATGATGTGATATCTTCATTTCTTTGAATTCAATGGGATAGTGGATATTTATTTTTGAGTGACTTATTTTAGGGGAGGTATATATTCAAAAGTGTTATACAAGTCTTTAATACATTTATCATTGAATTTTACATGCAAAAAGGTTGTATGAAATTATTTTTTAATAAATGCCAATAATAAAGTAAAAATAAATAAAAAATATTAAATCAAATAATATTTATAAGTTAGTACCTATGTTTGGCATTTCATTTACAGGTACGTCTACCAGTTCAGGGATATCTTCGATACCTTCTACATGCAATATTATTGTAGACCTTATAATAATTATTAAATATTTATAAGAATATTTAATTAATTAAAAATATGGTATTTTTTAATTTAGTACCTCTGTTTAGCATTTCAAATTCATACCCAGGTATGTCTTCCTATCGAGACATTTCTTCAATAGAGTTATTAGTGGATCATGCATGCAAAATGGTTATAGCCATTTAAATTATTATTTAACTTTAACACAAGTGAACAAATAAAAATCACTAGTTAATTGAAAATTTAGTATCTGTATTTGATGTCTGGATAAAATAAAATAATAGGTTATTTTATTTTTAAAATTTCCTAGAGGCCTTAATGTTTTTAGTAGAAGCCATGTAATCAATCCTGTAGAGTCACAAATGCAAGATGATTAACAGTGAAATAAAGATATTTGATAATACATAAAGATGCTTGAAAAATAAGGACTCATGATAGTAAATGGCAGTCGCCTAGTAGGAGGTTGCAATTGGACAACCCTAGTCTTCTGGAAGATGACCACAAGCTATAGTTTGATAATGACAGGCTACCATCCAAAAAATGGAGGTTATTAGTGCCCACTGCTAGTATATAATTATTCAACAATATTTTACAAGCATTTGATGACATCCTATGGGCATCCAATGGTAGCCTATGGGTATCTGACAATAGCTTGTGAGCATTTGACGATAACCTGCCATCATCTACCAATAGCTTATGGTCATCTGATGAAAACTTATGGGTGTTTAATGATATCTTGTGGTCATGTGATGGCAACTTATGGTTACATTTTGGTAAATAAAGACTCAAAGAGCAATAAATGGAATCATAGTTAAAAATACTAAATAATTATATTGTAAAAAATCATTGGATACCTTGATGGAACCTGTTGATTCTTAAAGCCCTCCTTGGACCTAAAATTTAAACCACCAAAATGTTTCATAAAGTCACCTGAATCCTTACAACACCTTGCAATTACATGATTACCCAGTGGTATATTATGATCTTCTAATGGTAGGTGGCTATTTATCGATGATAGGTTGTACTATTATAGTCATTCGATGATGTGTGACTGGAATAATGGACTTTGAGTTTGAAGGATGTTATCATTTGATGGTATGTGGTGAATACCTCTAAATTGGATTTTGAGGTACCGATGAATTACATTTATACAATTTTTTTTATATTGAAATGTCGGTGAACCTACCATCGAAATTAACTTTAACCCCAAAAATTTAGGCGATCCTGCTTTGTCAGCCAAACCATAAAAATAACCAAATGCCAACTTTGAAAAATGGAATATTCATAGATTAACAAAGATTCATAACAAGAAAAATCCTTGCTCTTGGAACGTTTATGAATTTTAAGTGTAAAAGGTTGGTATTTGAGGTTGTTAAAGGTTACTAATGGGGGTTGTAAAAATGAGTTAGAGAGGTATAAAAGAGTTAAAATGTTTATGGTAAAATAACATTCATAAGAAGAGAGCTAGCGGAAGCTCAAAAGAGAAAGACTCTAAGGAGAGGAGTTATTCCAAGGTGAAAAAGACTTGTATAAGAGTGTCAATAAACTAGGTAAAGGTGAGAACCTAGGTTGAGACACCAAATCAAGGTGAAAAAGACTTGCTTGTGAGAATCTAAATATAGAGAAGACAAAGAAGAGGAAGGTATTAGCTGAGTTAGAGTACCAAAATGAGAGAAAGAGGAAAGAAGACCCAAAGAGATGAGTGACATATATCAAAGGGTAGAGAGGATAAGGCTCTTGGTAGAGATTATGCAAGAAGAGGAAAGCCAATGTTATGGATGGGTAACGAGGAAGAAGAGAGTTAAGTGGCCTATAAGTCTACTCATGGAAGGAAGAATAAAAATTGTGATGAGAGACAATGAGAAGCAAAATAAATTGCTATGTAGGTAGCTCATGGAGGAGATGCAGATCATGAGGGATGAACTGGTTGGTAGACAAGAAGAAGGCAAGCAATACCTTAAGGAGAATGAGATAGTCTTGAATGATGGTGAGAGGAAATAGCTAAGTCAACCTAAGAAGGAAAAGATGGAGGCAAATAAGCCTCAAACTTTTAAATCTAATGATTGATTATCATGTATACAAAAGTGAAGAAGGAATAAGTCCATGTTGAGGACATAAAACTTGAAAGCATGAAGGAAATAAAACATGAACAACATGGTTATGATGAAGAAGAAGTTGATTGGGCAAACATGTATAGAGGTACAGTGGTTTGTTATCCTGAAAGAGGAGAGATGCTTGGAGAAGGATATCTTCAAGAAGAAGGATGCCTCATTGAAGGCATAAAATAAGGAGAATGGAATCAAGAAGATGGAGTCAAGAGGTATGAAAATCAGAATCTAGAATTTGTATTGCCTAAAGCAATCAAATAGGTATAAGATATTATACGTGATAGATATTTGTTTTGTCAGTAACAAGGTCAACTATTTGTTTACAAGATATAGGATTAATTACAAATAGAGATGACAACTTTAGAGCATGCCATAAGTAATGGAGAATAGGACAAAGACTATCCTAGAACAAAAAATGAAGATATGAACAATTGGCATGAGTTAATAGAGACTCAAGAGAGAAAAATAGTGATGGATAAGGCAACATACATCTTGGGGCAAAAAGGTATATAATTTGATTTCTAGCATGAAGGAGTGTCTTGATTGACACAAGATGGAGATGGAGCATAAGTATAATTTATAGTACAAGCTATGCAAGAGCACAATGAATAAGATAAGTTTATGTGTAGAGCATTAATGTAAGAGGCTAAAATCAACCTATTAAAGTTTTTAAGTCAAGGTGAAGAGAAGGAAGGAACTATCATAAAAGAGCTAGAGCCAAAATTTAAAGATGAAGGAAAGAAGATGTCAAGGGAAATGAGCATGTTGTACATGGGAAAAATTCAATAAGATGAAGTTACATGTCATACAAGGATAGAAAATTAGAATCAAACACTGAATTATAGCCAAGGAGATGGACACATATAGGTACAAGATGATCCAAATAAAGTTGTAAGCCAAGGTAAGCTGAGCATAGAGTCATTTGAGTTGATCAAGGAACCAATAGCAACATTTAATGATGTAAGTAAAGATCAAAATTTAAGAGTAAAAGGTAAGGAACTCAAGGAGATGAAATGGATGCCTAAGGAGGCTTGGAAGAAGACTACCAAAACAAGAGAAGGTAGAAAGGACCATGAGCTTCTTGAAGAGACTATCGAGGCTCATGAATGCAAATGGGTATGTGCTAAGCATGATGGCATAAGTATGAAGATGAAATATAGGGAGTCACTCCATGATGACATGGAGAAAATAAGTAAGAAGGCACAAGAGTTCATGATAGATCCAAGGAAAGAGGAGGACAACCATGATCCTCACAAAGGAGTTGATTAGAGGAAGAATGCATGTTGGGAGGAGGATATGATTAGTTAAAAGTTGATCAAATGAATGAGTTAGAGTATGATAGCATTGAGATATCAAAGAGAAGGCAATATTAGCCTAAGAATCAGTCCAAGTAGCATGCCTAGAGATGAAAAACAAAGACTCATGGAAGGAGAGCTACAAGTAAGTGAGAAAAATAACAAGCTAATGATGTAAGAGCAAGGTAATAAATTAATATATTCAATTGGTAATATTAAAATTTCATTTTTTTAATTATACATGATGATAGTAAGATCAGAAGTCGCCAAGTAGTGTTATATTATGATAAAACTGAATTTGTCAAGGACATGCCATTGCAAGATGAGCAAGGCTATGAGAAGACTCACTATGAGATGGCAGAGTATCATGAAGAGGTATAAAAATATGATATATATGAGATTAAGAAGCCAATATATCATGATGATGAAGGAGGAAGCATTGTTAAGAAGATAAAACAACGAGTGCTTGGACAAGCTATGATAAATGTGGAAAGAATCTATGGAGTAGGATCAAGAGTAAAGAATGAGAACCAACCATTGTTGGTAGAGTATTAGGAAGAGAAATATGAGATGTAGGAGATAGAATATGAAGTGAGAAAAGAGTTACAATAGGTCAAGTACTTCATGGAGATACAAGATAAGTTAGCAAAGAGGTAAGACAAGGCAAGGAGACAAAGATGTAAGAACCAAATGAGAAGAAAGGAGAAAGATAAGAGGATAAACAATAAGAGGATCTCAAAAAATCATAATATTAATAATTGGAAAATAAGGAATAAGGTGGACAAGGTGCATTTGATCAAGAGCTCAAAATTTCTTACTTAGGGAGCTTGATGCAGAGCATCACAAGTTGTCAAAGTTGTAATTATGTTGGAATGTTTTATGATATCCATTTATAGTTTTATATGGATGTTATAAGTATTATAGGGTCCTAATGGAGGTATTAGAGTCATTAGGAGTCTTGAATTTGAGTGTTTGTGGTCCTTTTGGAGTTTCCTACTAAAAGGGATAATTTTAAATTTTGAATGTTGTAACTAGGTTCTTGAGTGATGTTTTGGTCTTATATGAAATCCAATTATTGGGGAATGTTTTTAATGGGTCATAGGTGGTAATATATCAGGTATTACAACATGAAATTCATTAGAAATAATAATATGAGCTGAGAAAGACAAGTTATAACTACCACCTACATGGAAATGGCCTTGTAAGAGGAGTTTTCTTATTTGTTTTAGCATCTTAAGAGGTTGGAATGAATTTAAGGTGTTTATGTGTGTGGTATTAGAGTAATAGGATAGGATAGGTTCAAAGGAGAAGGAATAAAATTCAAGAAAAGATGAAGATTTCAAGAAACTCTACCTAGTATGCAGAATTATGTGCATGCCTATAGGAAAGATGATATCAATAAAACAAAGAATGTTAAGTGCATACTTGTGGATTCCTGGTGATTATTGGTATATAACCTATATAACATTGTTTTATTTCTTGAATATTTAATGGATTATTGTTATTAACCTACTAGTTCAAGTTGCCATCTATAAATTTGGAAGCTCTATTTTTGTTACAGTCAATAAGGAATATAACAGAGGTATCCTTTGAAGTTTCAATCTAGTGTTTTAGATATGGGAGTGTGGTAGATAAGCTATCCTTTATGAATATTCTTTCTTTATGCTCAAAATTCCACTTGATAGTTCAAGACTTGACTCAGACTTCTATAGAAGCTCTCACAGTCCAATTAAGAGCAACTCTAGGTTGATAAAGTCTAGAAAGCAAAGTTAATGAAGTTACTTGGAGATTGCATAGTGTTTGCTTGGTTTATAGATAATATATTTCATAATAAATAATATCTAACCATTAGGAGGGTACTTAAAACATTGTATAAGGTAAGAGTTGATTAAAGTTTTCATTCAACTTTGACACAATCCTAATGGTACACTTAGAATTCTACAAATCCATGTGTTTGAACTCTATAGTGATTGTTCATGATCAAATAACCATTGGATAAGTTGAATAAAGCATGGAAAAACCTTAAATAACCTTTATATTCATTTTAAAGTGTATAAAATTCAAAATTTCCCCCTGTGTGAGCTATATCAACCTTGTACATGTTTTGTTTACTAGACCTAGGATTTTAACCTTACAACTCAAATAACTTTCTTTGCAACTAGCCAAAATTGATGAAATTTGAAAATATTATGTGTTTTAACCATATATAAAATATTTTTTAGGTTATAAGTCTGTACTTGACCATATAGTATGGTATCTATGTCTATGAGATTGCTTTAGGCATAAAGAGACCTAATTGATTGAAGGAGGTGTTGAGTTGGTAGGTCTCCCTTGGGATTTATGTCATGAAACTTTATATGACCTAAAAAAATATAAAGGGTATCTAAAATGTCCTCATTTTGATTGGAATATTTGTATATTGTTTATACCAACAAGATTTGTCCTAAAACAGGGTTACAAGGAAAGAGGCCTTATAGAAGAAAGAGTGAGTTGTGTGAGAGTTCTTGCTTGGAGATTGACTGATTTGGTTGGATGTGTGAGAATCTTAAAATAATAAAGGGATGGGTCCTATGATCCCATGTAAGAATATAATAATCCTAAAATCATGAATGAGGCCTTTATGCCTATGAAACTATATGAGAGTGAACAAGCTAAAATGAAGAAAGAAAGCGAAGTTATGGAAAGTGGTGTATGAGATGATGAGTGTGAAGTAATAAGAAGGATGAGAGTGCATAGGAACATTGATGATATAGAAAGAGATATAAGGACTAGATGTTTTCAAAGAGGCTTAGAAGCCTAGGAATGTTAAGAGAGAGAAAGGGTGTCAAAACAATTAAAGTACCTATAGAATCAAGCAGATCAAAGTACTGAGAATGTATGAATCTATTCTCAAGTATCTATAAAGTGAATGCATATAAATGGTACATGCCTTCATAATTTGTATCAATGTGCCAATATTTATCATGTATCTAAACCATCTGATATTTGAATGATTTTGGATCATTGAAATCTTTACTCTGATCTGATTTTTTTTCACAAAGTCTTATGTCTATATGAAAATCCTACCATAATGCCCCTTTCTGAGATGAAGAATGTATCATGTAAGTCACTCATCTCAAATGAAGAATTAAATATATCTTGCCATGTAAAAATATAACATCATGTGAACATGAGGAGAATATGTTGTCATTATAGTGTATATAATGATCAAAGAATATATGTAACATATATAATTTATGGAATGTAAGTGTCATGTCTAGATAGATTAATCAATGAAGTGTGCAGTATAAGGATATTTGAATAAGACTACAAGTAAAAGTGCATGACATATATCATGGCACCACTTAATTTTTTCAAGATCAATAAACACAAGTGTTAATTGCACACATAAGGCTAATGTCAACACATAAGGGACATAAAAAATGTCACAAAAAATAATTCCAAGGGCCACACACATGGAGACATAAAAATGTCGCAAACAAAAAACATTAAGGATGTCATATAAAACAAGGCTAATGTCCACACACAATATTCAAGCACAAAGTAGCATATCATGTAATATAATAGCAATATCAATGGAACATTGAACAAATAATTAGTTTATACCATTCATATGTATTAATGTCACGTCATGGTAAAATATCATATTCATGTATCATTGTGTAAGATATGACTAAATACAAGGAATGTGTAAGCAATATACACATCACAACACAATATAAAGGTCATATAAATATATAACCTGTAATAGTGAAACATTTAGAACAAGATGCCCCCAATATCAACATGGACACTGGGTAAAGGAATGTTAGACATTTATATGCTGGGTAACATGTATGTCCTAATGTTAGTGTATTTAATTAGTCATACACTATTGTATGGGTTTAAGATGCACTTGTAATATTCATTATAATATAATTCATAGATAATCATTAATTGGTTCACAATTATCTACAAACTATTACTATAAAAAAATATCAATCAAATTATTGACTTGATTGACTTTCACTATTAATAGTAAAGTCTTGCCTTAAGAATACTTGTTTTACAAGTTAACTACTCCCAAAACCTTATTTCTAATATCTCTATTATCTATATAAAATCATAAGGAGATAGTGATTGAGGTAATTCATTGTGTAAGAGAGTTATTATTATTGTAGAAATTTAGGCCTAAACCTTTTAATCTAAAGAGGTAGTCACGTTCCTTATGATAAATATGTGTATTGTTTTTATTTAAAACTTTCATAGATTTATATTGTTTCATGTATTATGGGTGTATGTCTTATGGTAGCTAACATGATTAAGTAGCTCAACACGGTATAAAGGTCATAGAAATATATAACCTGAAATAGTGAAACCCATTAAACAAGATGCCCTGGTATCGACATGGCCACTGGGTAGAGGAAGGTCCAACATTTAAATGTCCATATGTAACATGTATGTCTTGCATTTTTATCATATACTATGAAATGTATGTGTGTATGTAAAGAATATGTCATCTACCAAACATGTGATAAATAACATATGTAATTAGCATAATCTAGAAATCATGTGATGCTCAGGTCTTGATTTTGAATTTTTTGAATATTTGAATGTTATTACATTTTCTTGATTATTTTATTTTTTTGGAATATTTGGAATTGGAAAAGCTAACCAGTGACATTCTCAATGAGAGGATCATAAGAAGTTCTTATATCAAATGGTGGAGGGATCATCTATCATGGATGGGAAGTGCTAATTGTGGGTATATTTGAATATAATAATATCACGTAGTGTACCATATTTATCTCAATTTCTACTCATATAACTTGGTGTAAGATGGGTAACTCCATATGGATAAAAACTTTGTGTGGTTTGTTGTGTAGTAAGCCAATGTATCACTAGATGTATTCATTATGGAACATGATGAACTATCTTTAGTTCTAACGTAGTATGTACTATAGGGGATGGTTGCCTCTTTGGTCTCTAAGTAACTCATTGGTGTGATTGATGTTGAATTTCTAGTTGTCTAATAGGCCAAACTATGTTCCTCTGAACTTGTTGTATAGCTAGATCATATATATGTGTAATAACTGAATCTATGTAATGATCTTGTATATGTGTAATAATCATCTCTAAATAATGATCTTAAATAGTTGTATCATCCATCTTTGCATAATTATCCTAAATAGGTGTATCAACCATTTAAACCTTGCATAATGATCTTGAATATGTGTATCAACAAATTTTAGAGATGGTAGGGGTGGAGAAGGAGATATCAGTAGTTGTAGAGGATACTCATACCATACACTTAGAACTGTGACTATTATTTTGTAGTGTATGTACTCTAGGCATCAACGCATTGTGAATAAGACTGCACAAAGTCTTTTCATCTAAGGGTGTCCTAAAAACATGTTAAAGACCCCATTACTCTATAAAATCAGGAATGGTGTGGATTTTATGGTTGAGCCCACATGAAAAGGTAACACTACACATCTCAAGGTATTTTATTTATATCTGTAGAATCCCTTAACTAATTTTGATGCATCTTCTATATATTTTCATGTGTACCTAAGGGAATGGAGTGTTGGATAAATAATCCAAAAAAATCCCCTTTGATCTAAATGGGTGTATAATATAAAAAGACTGGATAAATGACTAGGAAGTTATCAAAGAAACTCTTAAGCAACTGCAATTGGTGTATTGTACATCCTAATACTGACTAAAACTGATATTCTTCTATATAGAAGCCTGCCCTATGAATTGTGGCATAAAAGGCTAATGAACATGATTAGGGCTTGTTCATCTGCTATGATAATTGTACTATACTATAGTAGAAAATGATCAAGGCATGTCCAACTACATCGATCCACATAAGGCTCCACCTAGAATCCCATCAAAGTGATCACCCTGTACTATGTATGGCACATCTTCCTGATGTCCAATAAACACTAACAATATTTGCTCAACAATGCTAGTGTTAGAATCTCCTATCAACTCATACTATCATTGATGACTGATCAAAGACCAACCAAATGCTATATTTTCTTTCCCTATCAAGTGAGGGGTGAAAATATGTGCAATACGAGTATTAAAATCAAAGTAATGTCTACTCCATGTCATCAATATCAGATATAAAAATTCAAAAATAAAACTAAAAGTAAGAACACAAACCAAAAAAATACTAATATAATAGATCCCAATATTGAGCATAGTAGCTCGCACAAGATGGGTGAATCATTGATCACTCAAAACAAGCTATGAGGTCCATCAGGACCATAGACCTCAGCCATATAAGATGCCTCCTGATTCGAGGAAGTGTCAGAATAACTCGAATATCTATCACTGGAATGATCTACATAATTTTCCTCAACTTTTATTTATGTGGAGAGTGGGGTCATCAAGAAGGACATACATCTACAAAATGTCTAATACCACCACATTTGAAACATTTGGGTTCTTTCTTGTGCCGATGATATGTAGAAGAAGTTGAATAAGTGGAAGAACCATAGGAGTGACAAGAATGTCGATGGTGATGTTTATGTTTTGAATATCCTAGAGAGTGTTGATGATAATGCTGTGGAGACCATCTAGAATGGTGTGGAGAGTGTCTCAAATAATGACTCAAAGAATGTCTCAAAGAATGCTTCTAAAACTATCATTATACATGGTGATGATCTCTATGATGGGGCCTATTCTTTGTATAATGAGCTTCTTTAGTAGGCATAATCTTATTCTTTGCAAACTATTGCTCATGCTGAGTCAACTCACAAATATATTCAAATGTGACACCATTAAGCTTATCACTAAGTTGTAACATTTCAACAAAATTGGTGTATCTAGAACTAAGGCATGTGATGGTAATAAACATGTCATCATTTATCTTTCCACTGGTTATGCAATATTCTTGTTTCGATATTTTCATATGAGAGAGATATTCAGATACATGTTCGTCAATTCTAAGCTTGTTATTAAGAAACTACATTAAGAGATCAATCTTCTTATAGGTAAGATGTTTGTCATATATATCTTTTAACACTTTCCAATATTTCTAGGTATTACCTTTAATGGCTTTGATATGGATAATTACGTGAGCTGAACATGATGATTTCAATAAAGCAAGAGCACGTTTATCATGCTATTTTATAGCTTCAATTGGTAGTGTAATTTATTTTTCCATTATTTCCCACAAATCATTAAAAACAAGCATGTTTTATATATTCATTGATCATTCTTTATAGTTTTTTGGTGTTAAGCATCCATTTTTAGAGATTAAGCTCATAATTTTTTCCATGATGCTATCAAAACAAGGAAAGCTATCAAGGTTTGGCCTTGACTCACCAAATATATTCCAATTACAAAGATTCAAAGAGTTGTAAAAATATAAAATAAGTACACCCTTATTGCACTAAAAATTAACTTTTTCACCACTTAAAAGTCCCTTTATACAAAAAATAAGATCAAAAAATAGATTTTGATCAAAATATACACCAATGGGTTTTGAACCTCCGACCTTTCTTGTATGAAAGTGACACATAAAAATTAATCTAACTTGACTTCAATAATATTGAATTTGAAAAAACAAGATACTCAATTTATGAGTTTTTGAATGGGAAAAATGAAAAGGAAATTTATGCAGTAATTTTTGAACAAATGTTTTCACCGTGCATTTACTTTTCGCGTGGAGCCCATAAGCCAAAAGCAAGACAAACAAATGAAACCCTATTACACCATTTTGAATGGAAAATTATGACATATTTATTTTATAACAAATTCCCATGAACCAACTAACAACTAACAAGACAAAAAGTAAATACTAATATAAACCTAACAAACAATGTAAATGAATAATCAAATAACCGTGGATCATTAATGATCCAACAAACTCCCCCTTCACCCAAAGGGGTATATAAGATGAAATAACATGAAAAATGACTTTGAATTCATGAAATAAACTTTGAATTAACTAAAATTGGTGTAGTGTACATCCTGGTACTAACCAAAACTAATGTCATTCCATATAGAACCTTGTGAAGGAATTTTGTTTATTTATGTTTTAGTTTGTTTTATTTATATGGGTTGGTTATACCTGTTAGTTGGTTTTCCTCAATCGAATCCTATAAGCTCATTTTTAAATATTAATTGATGTACAAGAATAAACAAGTTTAACATTGAATATATTTTGTAATTATTCCTCTTTGTCCAGGCCTCAACATGGAGAAGTGTCATCATTTAATTATTCTCACTTGAACCATTTTTAATCATAACATTGTGTATGGTTTATTCATAGATGTAGGCTCATATGACTAGTATATGAAAATCTGAATCATCATCAATTATCTCTCTATCATCAAATGTGATCATGGATAGATGAGGTGGGATATCACTAAGTTTTCCAATGATAACATCTACTAGATGAACATATGTTAGTAGTGGAGGATGCATGTATGAGTTTTAGTAGGGGTAGTTGGAGGTAGGTGATAAGGAATATAGAATTACTTAATAATTGTGAGGATTTGATTATTGGAAAGATGAATTGATAATATTAATAATTAATTGGCATATAGGGTAATGGGATGAAGGATAAGGTTAATATAATGTGAAAGAATGTAAAGGGTGATGTTAAGACAATAATATCAATATGGTCAGAGATGATGATTATTAATGATGAATAATGATAAAATTAGTGATGATGGGAGAATGATAATTTTAGATGTCTACATATCTATAATTTTGAATATGAAAGTCAAATTAAATGCATTTCTCCCACCGAACTAAGTATGTGCAATCATGTGTAATACAAGTATGCATTGAAATACCATGTGGATTTTCATACTTGAAGCTTGTGATTTGACCTTAAATGGTATTTAGAATTAGCTCAGGGCTTTATTCTATGAGGATTTCTATATTTTCAAGATTTAGGGAAATTTCTCTCAATTTGAAAGTGTATTTGTAGTGATAGGTAAATGATTGCTAGATGATAATTTTTTTAGGATTGATATACTAATATGACTAACTCTTTGGGTTATTTCTTCCAAACTAACATGTGAAACATATAAGTTGACCCATATGGATAATTTGAATTTGTGAAAATATTCATTAAAGGGTACATGGATAGGTCATACCTATGTGGACATGTCCATAGTGGCAAAACTGTCTGAAATAGTGTGGAATCACCTAGAAAATAAGAACAATGATATGAGATCATGAGATAGTTTGAGAATGACATTTATCTATTTAGATAGAGACCATAAAAATCCTATGTAATAATAACAAAAAATTGGAAAGATCAAGCTCACATATGGATAAATGGCTAAAGAACAATGTGAACAAGATTTATGTGTGCGAACATAAGTCAAGTATATTAAAGATGGGTCAAATTACACATAGTCAAGTGTATAATACCAAATAAGGGTGTCTACACTTTTCTCCCATTTTATTCTAGTACTGAAATTTATAGAGTAAAATGATATAAGGTGATACATGAGGATAACCACGATGGGTGTGCTTAAGTATGTACTAAATGTTACACCTTTATCCATCAAAACCTAAAATGAAACATAGAGAAATAAATTTTCAATTATGACATAAATCTAAAGTAAAAAATTGAACATATTTGAAATGAAACAAACACTACTATATGCATGTGAACCAAGATTTATTATGAAGACTTTTATTGTGGAAACAATGGAGAATGGGTGATCACACCCCTTAGAGAATTCAATTTAAAACCATGGGTTGGGTCAAATATGCCCCAACCCTCTTTGAAAATGGAAAAGTTCCTAGAAGGTAAGTCATGCAAAAATTTAGCCCCACATAACTCAATATATTGGATAAATGGAATTCACTTAGGGATCTAATAAATATGAGAAATCCCTGAGAATCTGCATATTTTTTTTGAATAATCCTCCGTAAATGGATTATTTAATTCAATATGAGTAATGCCTAAGTATAATTTTCTTAGAATGCATCACACTTCCATATACATGTTCTCAATCTAATAATTTGTGTAATTCAAGTCCAATAACTTGTGCCAAAGTATCATAGTATCAATGAAAATGTGAGCATATGCCTCCAATTTGAAAACCTATGTAATTTGAGTCATGTTATCTATGAAATACTTTCATATTTCATAGAATCTATGAAATACTACTCAAAATATATTAAGCTCATGACATATGCCCTCAACTATGTTTCATAACTATCATAACCTGATTATAACTTGTAATAATCTACGAAAACCTATATCATTTTGTGATTATTTGTGGCCAACATATTAATTTTTTGTGTTAAAATTTTAAAATATTTAACTATAAAGGCTTAATATTTAAGACAAGCCACTATATATGCTCCTATTTTGAGGTGCATAATGTATCCAATGAATCATTAATACTAAAATAATAGTTTATACTCATTATGTTATGTATAAAAACATATAAATAATGTAAATCACATACTAACATGTGGAGAATATGTCATAATAGTAAAAATAATAATAATAATAATAATAATAATAATAAATCATCTAAATAGATATTAAACGTGCATATTGAGGTATACAAGTTCATGTCAAGATAGATATAATAATGAGAAATATTATGAATAGTCAACATATAAATGAGCATTCATAACTGAGTAAAATTTACTTAGAAGGTCAATGATATGAATCATGGTACTACAAACAAGAAGAGGAGTGCATTATATGAATCACATTACAAACAATCTAAACATATAATTTTAAATTTATACACGCATAAAAAATAGAGTCACACACAAATGTCATGGCCATGGCACACAAAATAAAGTACACAAAATAGCACTCAATATTACACAAGGAAAGAGCCACACATAATGAACAATCAAATGTCCCACAAAATCATAGTCAAACACAATAGACAATCAACTATCACACAAAATCAGAGTCACATGAAATGGATAATAAAATTTGATATAGTTGTAGATTCAATCATAAATAAATAAAGAGTTACATAATGAAATAGACAAGTAATCATCTCATCATGTAACACAAAATAACATCAATCATGCATATAAAAAGTAAGGCTAATATACATAACCAATGTATGTCATCATCGTATATAGATAAATATAATATCTATTGAAATAACAATCTAACTAGTATGATTCATATAAAATTATGTGTAATCATTGTAACGTAGCTCAATATGATCAATGTAAATAATTAAAAAAAACTTGTGTAAAGTAGCAAAATGCCCAAAGTGAAAACACACCTCCAATGTAGGAAGGCAACTTCTAGGGGTATAAACGTCACACATTTATGTGTCCATGTAATATGAAACCCATATATTTTACATGTCACTCATCTAGACCATGAAACATGAGCATATAAAAAACTTGATATTTAAAGTATTATATATGATAAATCATAAAAATATCATGTAAACAAGCAATATATGTCATGCATAGGTATTAGTTTTTTATTTTTTAACATTTTTATTTTTTGAATTATTCTAAATATATGTATAGAATAAAGGAAATCTAGGTGGCAAACATGTGAAATAGAATAATGATAGGGATCCAAACAGACTATGGCTTGTATCAAGGCATAGTGTGCAATAAGTGTAGTAACATATCAGTGTGGAGGAAGTTAAGGCAAGAAGTATTCCCCCAATATATATACAAATCTTAACATCGTAGATAAATAGAGTATGTGGAAATAATAATAGACATGCCCCTAGTGGGAAATAATCAAACACATACTCATATAATATGTAGATATAAATGTATTTGACCATGTAAGATCAATGTAAGATGTAACATATATGGTAGTAAATATATAGGAGTGAGAAAATAATATGCCAAAAAATAATGTACCTTAACATAAAACCATTGTGAATGATGCATCATATTATGATAGATGTCACAGATGTATAGATTAGGGAAACCAATCAAAAGGAAAGGGCTAAGTGCAAATAAATATAATGGTTAGAAAAATGATCAAATAAAAACTATATATGCATGTATGACAAGATTTAATAATAGAGAGGATTAACAAGTAAACAAACATCAAGAAGCTATGCAAAATAGATTATGTTCCTACCAACCAATGATCCTTTCAATGGGATGCTCATATGTATATCTTGGATCCTTCAACTGCCATTCACGTATGTCATCCACTGAGCTATGTATTGTGTCATATTTTGTATTAGGTGTCTTAGTTTCCTTTGTATAATAATTATATATCTTTGCCTTGGAACTAGTTGAATAAATAGTTTCTATTCTTTCTTTGAAGATGTTCCATCTCTTGAAATAGTAACATTCACACAATTAAAGACAAATATAACATACTCGTGACTCATATAAGTGTGGAACCCAATGCCTTTAGCCACATTATCCTTATTATTTCAGTATACCGAGTCAAAATAAGGTAAATTTGAAATATAACATAACATTTTTTGATACCAAGAGTTAAAAAAATCTTAATGGATCCAATGCATTTCTTAGGTTTAGTAATCTTGTTTAGTTGTTGGATTTTATACCCAAAATATTGGATAAATGTCATGCTACATATATTTATTTTATAATCTAAACATTGGTGCATTTTATGTCATCTATGAAAGGGTTAAGAATCAAAGGCACTATATATGAGGAATTCTTTTTAGTTATTCCCTTGGAAATAGTGTTTGTTAAATTAGTCTTCTTGAGTACTTTTTACTTTTGAACTAATTTCATAGCCAGATTTAATTTATTAATTTCTTATTTTGTAAGTACACTTTATTTTTTATTTGCACTTATTTTTGCAACTTGTGTTTCAATAATTTCGATTGTTGTAACTTTTTTCTATAACATTTTCTTTTCCAATTGTTCCTTTTGCAAAAAAATCTTTTCTAATTGTTCTTTTTATAACCTTTCATTTTGAAATTGTTTCCTTTTTAACCTTTCATTTTTCAATTATCCCTTTTGTAATTTTTCATTTTCCAATTTTTCATTTTGAAATTGTTCTTTTTATAATTGTTCTTTATGTTACCATTTCTTGTCCAATATTCCTTAGAAGATGTAACCATAATTTTTATAGGCTACTTATTTCTAGAAGGTGTGCTTGAATCTGGTGGTCCTTTAATAGATGTATCTAATGTAAAATCACTATTATCATTTTTTCCTCTTCAACACCCAAAAATTATATGCAGAATGTCCATACATTCTATGATAAGAACAATAACAATTGGATCTCTTAATAGGACACATGGGAGCTAAAATGATCGACTTAATTCAAAGCATATCCCTCAAAGTTTCACTTAGAGTCTTATTAGCCTTATAAAATATTTTTGATTCAGTAACATTTTTTTTTTGCTTCTTAACCCATAATTGAGATGAAATATTTTGAAATACAAAGTTGTTGAATTTAGAGGTAGAGATGCAATTTGCCCTATTATCGATAGGGTGCTTTAGATGTTCAACATTTTACTCATGTGTTGTATCCTTTGAACATATTTTCCTTCTGAAATCATCTACAAACCCACTCATAATAACTATCTAATTTAGTATGGATTCATAAGCCCAAACCCTAGGCACTTTTGATTGATTATGCATACAAAATCCATCAAGAATATCATGGGAGGTGGAGGGGGATGACAAAGAAAATTCTAATAACGTACACTTTGTAGTACTAATGGATCACCCTTCCTATCGGAATACTGATAGCATGGATCTCTTGGGAGGGATGGTAATTATCACAACATTGATTAGGGATGAAATAAGTTACACTTGAAGGCACTTATGATTCCACATGCATATAAGATGTATTTCTAAGGATATTTAAGACTTTATCATCATTAATTTCAGATTTATTATCATTATACATAAATTTTAGCAACTTCCTTACATGATTATGAAATATATTCCATATTTCAAGCCAACAACATGTAATTATAATAGTCATTATTTGAATTAAAAAATATACATTGTGAATATCCATTATAGGCATAAAGAATAAAGAAGCAATCTCCCAAAGGAAATGATGAGGATTGTTTAAAAAAAGAGGTTTTGTATAAATGTTGGTAGATAAATGAAACCTATAAATTATTTTTAAAATAGATACACCCTTTTATTTTAGGATAAATTTTATAAACATAGTAAAATACTAATTATGAAAAAATTGTATATAATTTTGGCAAACAAAAATTGGTTTTCAATTCAAGTAATATAACTAACCAAAACCTCTGAGCATTTTGAAAATGGGGTTGTTTTTAAAGCATATATCAGAGAAACAAATAATAACCCTAATAGAAAAAGCACTGCTATGATAATAAACATGAAACCCTAAGGAAAAAGAGGAAAATTATTATATTTTCACATAGGAAGATGAAAACATATGGAAATGAGGTCTTAAAATAAAAACCCTTAAGAAAAAATATGAAACCCTAGAAATAAGGAAAAAAACCCTACAAAAACCTAGGGTTTGTAGTGCTCATTAAAACGAATGGGTTCACTAATATGTTTCATCTCATTTTTATCAATGTGAACCTAATACTATAAATCTTATGATAAATTCATATTTTTTAAGATGTACAATAGATAAATAAATCCAAGTGTAACTAGAAAAGTATAGTAACTTACTATTTGTATAAAACACTAGAAGGATTAAGTACTTAGCTTGTTTTTAGTATGTGTAGGTATGTAACAAGGTACATCCATCGATAATGGTTTGAGATGGGATCGTGAAAGATAAGATCTATAAATAGAGTGGTTGTGTCTATTAGGACAAGTCCACAACTTCCTAAACACCTAGGGAGTACTTTCCTATCTACTAAAGTATGAACCTATCCTATGTATTTTTATGATTTGTGACAATGTTACATATTGTGCCTATATCTAATAATTATTCATGTAGTTTTTGATGTCTACAAATCTTGCATGAATAGATTTATTTTTTGTCTCCTTGATTCAAACATTAGCCTTGCACAATGAGACCAAAGTGATTGGGAAAAAAGGTGAAAGGAAAGTTTTGATCTAAACTCAGTGACTCATTATGGCTAAGTGTTTTCTTTGTATCCAATACTCCAAAGAGGAAAAGTAAATTAAACATAGTTGTCTCACCTAATTGAGTGTGTGAAATCCTATGTAATAATAACATACAGTGCAAAGCTATGTATGGATTTCAACACTTGATAACTTATGACTTGACCTTAAAAATGGTAATCAGGCTTAATTCAAGGATCTATCTTTTGAGGGGTTTTAGATTTAGGAGTTTTAACGAAGTTCCCCTCAATGTGGAGGTGAATTTTTAGTGATAGGTAAATGATTGATAGATGATAAATGGATTACAATTGATTTTATTATATTGTTGACTCTTTGGGTAATTTCCTCTGAACCGACATGAAAAACCTAGGGTTAGGCTTGATTTTGTAATGTCCCCTTTCCAATTTAAATAATTGTGGGGGGGGAGACCCGAAACATAACTTTTATTTCTCGTAGGCTAAGGGAATTTAATAAAGGAAATCATTTAATAATAATTCATTTAAGTAATCCAAAGTTACTTATGTTATAACATGAAAAAAGGATGCTTAGGTGTATTATAATTAAAAGGGGATAAAAATCTATATTAATTACATGGCTAAAAATTAAATATTTATTAAATGACAAAAAAGGTAATAATTGCCTAAAAGTGTTTAAAAGATTTTAGGGTTTAGGTGAAATTGGAAAATTGAAATTAATAAAAGGACAAGTGGCACAAAAGGAAATATTATTGATTATTGATTATTCACTTTTCACTATCATGATTGAATCTAGAATTCTTTTGAATTTTGCTTTTGAGGACAAAAAACCTCAGTTGTTATTCAGTCTAAGGATGAAAACCCTCCAGCCTTCAGAGGTGGCTCCATCCAAGAGTTAATATTGCACAAAAAAATAGATTATCCTAGAAATCAACTAGTTGAAAGTGGTATTAATTCCCAAACTTCACAAGAAGGCTTATTATTACACAAAATAAGTTTTTTCTATTATTTAGAGGTTGGGTGTCCCACTTTTGAGCAATTTTATTAACATATCATGTATTTAATTATTGTAATACAACCCATAACAACTAATAATAACCTTACATACACCCAGATCAGGGTTTTATTGTAATTGTACCACTTCTAGTGGCTGACATCACCTCCTTGAGGGCTAACATCACCCTTCTTGCCTCTATCGTTATTGTTCCAATATTTTAGTGTAGGTCATTAATTATTCAGGATTCTATACCCTCCTGTACATAGGTCATATAGATCATAACTCCTCCAAGTAGGGTTGGGACTATGGTGTTAACTACAACAGGGTTTCAAGGACTACAGTCACCTTTCAAGCTATTGCATAGCTAGAATAAAAATTACATCCCTATCTAGGGATGGATTTATGGAAATATAGAAAATAAATCAATATTTATGATTTATCTTGATGTTTACACCTTCTAAAAATAAATTTAAATTTTATTTTTGTCCTTATGACCAATTTACACTTATATTAGTTATTGTTTATGTCATCTCATATTTGATTTAGAAATAAAAAAATAAGAATTTATAAATTTTTAAAAAGGGATATTATGGTGGTATCAAAGCAAAAATATTGCCAGCCTATAGGGAAAATAATTAAATTTTGATTTCACATGTAAGAGGATCAAATAGAAATCAAGTTTTATCAAAAATAAAATAGAAGGGATCAAACACCAAAAAAATAAATAGAGGACAAGGGGGAAAGATATCAGAGACCTCCTCTAATAGATGAAATGAGCTATCTATGGGAAATAATCAGTCGTGGTAAAAAATATTTGGAGAGGATAATCCAAATGACCTGAAAGAATCCATGGTAATTATAACACATGGCTTGCATAATGTGAATTTGGGTAAGACAAATCAGGGAGAGGGAAGTTCATCTGCTAATGAGTGGTTATCAATCACCCCACCTTCCATAACTTTTTGTGCTAAATTCCTACAGAAAGAAGATCACCTTAAAGAGGTAGAGCCTCAACAACTTCATACATGTAATGAGTTTATAGTGTACCAATGTGAATATGAAGAAATTATCCTTGTAGTGTAAAAATCTCTCTCTTTCAGAGAGTTATGTGATCTAAAAATGAAAAACAACAATAAAAGAAGTAAGAGAAATAAGCAATATTAGCCACAAAAAGATATACAACAATGGTTGGGTATTGGTTTCCAAATATGGAAACTTAATTCTTATCTAATTTAATGTATGAGGAAGAGGCAATCAAATTTGATACCCTCCACTTGGGAGGAGTGGCCCATGAGCGGTGGTACCATGGCATGGTCACCCAAGGACACAAATCTATTTATACATTAGAAGAATTCATCCAACATTTAATAGAAGTGTTTGATAGAAAATATTTAGAGATCCATTATATGGAGTTATCCCAAATTAAACAAGAGGAAATGGTGGATAACTACATTGTTAATTTTCAAAGGTTATATGTGATGGTGCTAGATGTGACTGAAAAAAGACTAGTGGTCTTATTTGTTGAAGTCTTGGTGAACCTATCAAGGGTTTGGTAAAATATTTTGATCATTTGTATCTTTAGGAAGCAATTAAGAGAGCCTTAAACTTGGAATCATCATCTCTTAAGGGAAATTTTCTATCTTATAGGTAGTCAAAATCAATGCCTTATAGGCAACCAAAATCAACACCTTATGGGAAACAAAGATCAACACCTTATGGGAAATATAAGAAGTCATTCCTATAGGGAGGGTTTCAAAAAAAGGAGTTTCTAAAAGTAAGCAAAGATGTAGAAACCAAAAATGAGCTCAAAATAAAGAAACCATGTTAAACTTACAAGGATCCATGGGAGCTATGTTATAGATGCGTTGGAAAAAGGTTAGTGCACTACATAGAAGTGGTATTTAATACAAAATCAAAAGTAGAGGAACTTCAAGAGGGAGTTGAAGAGGGAGAACTCGAAGCTGAAATTAAGGTATAAGAAAAGACTTCAAATGGTACCCTTGCTACACTTTCAGGTGCCCCTAAATATCATCCTGTAAGAGTTCATAGAGTGTTGAGTGGGCAAAAGGTAATAATTTTGATTGATAGTGGGGCAACCCATAATTTAATTGATTAGGGGTTGATATCCCAAAGAGGGTTGAAAACAAAATATTTCAAGGGTTTCAATGTTACTGTAGTAGATGGCTTCACCATTCTATGCACCAAGAGGGTTAAGGGGTTGGATATCACTTTTGAAAAATGCAAGGTTTGTGATGAATTCTATGTGGTGGGCATAGGAAAAACAAATTTGGTATTATGGGTGTAGTGGCTACATTACTTTGGAGAATTTAAATATAATTACCAAACAATGGAGCTAAAATTTAGAGTTGATGGAAAGGAGGTTGTGCTTTGTGGTATGGCCAATAGAGCTCCTAGAGTTATCATAGCTAAGAGAATGGAGAAATCATTTCTTAAGGGACAAGTAGCTTGGGTAACTCATTTTTGGATGAATAATCTTATCATGTGGATATGTAGTCTATTTTAAACAAGTATGGCACAATATTCAAAAATTTACCTCTAAGATTGCCACTTGATAGAGGATTTTAATAGATCATAGAGCTAAAATTAGGTTCTAAACCAGTTATAATTAATCCTTATCACCATCCAAGAGCATTCAAAGAGGAATTAAGAAGGCAATTAAGGAATTGTCACAGATGGGACATATTCATCCTAATTCTATTCCCTTTACTTCTATTATTTTGGTGAAAAAGGATGGTACCATGAGGATCTGTATTGATTACAAAGCTTTGAATAAGAAGACTATAAAAATTAGGTACCCAATACCCATGATCAATGAGTTGATTGATGAAAATCATAGAGTGGTATATTTTTTTGACTATCACCAAATTAAGTAAGAGATAAGGATGTACAAAAAACAACATTCCATTGTCATTTTGGACATTTTGAAATTTTTGTTATGCCTTTCAATTTGACCAATGCTCCAGCTAATTTCCAATCATGTATGAACCATATTTGAGTGAGCACTTAAATAAGTTTGTTCTAGTATTTTTTGATGATATATCGATGTATAATAAGACTTGGGAAGAACACCTGAAACACTTAGATATAGTGTTGGAAATTTTAGAACACTAGAATCTCTTTACTAAGGACTCTAAATTTGAGTTTGGCATTACTAAAAATTTACACTTGGGCCATGCCATTAATATCCAAGGAGTACAAGTTGATCAAGATAAGACCCAAGCCATATTGGATTGGCCTACCACTTTGTCATAGTTGAGGGGATTTTTGGGCCTTTGCAGCTAAAAAAATGTTACATTCCCTAATTTTAACCTCTTCGGATTGGTAAGTTTCTTGAAAAATGAGCCCATATGGGTGACTTCAGAGTAAATTTCTAGGTTGATAAAGTATTATTATTTGGAAGTAGTCATATTCTACACCAATATGATTTTATGGTATGATTTGATTATTATTCAAAGTGTTTAATGTCTTGGTAAGAGGGCCTAAAGGACTCAAACTAAAAGATATCTATGTTCAAGTCTCTAGTGAAACCATGATTGTCATATTATTTAATAGACATTGATAATTGATAACTTGATCAAAACTTTAATAATCTTCTTTTGGACCCAAAAAGGTCTTGTGAAGGCTAGGTACACTTGTCAAATTGGGAATCATGAAGTTTTACTTTTATTAAGTCAAAAAAATTAAAATGATTGAATGAAGTTCACAAACATGATCGCAATGGAAAATATTATTATATTTTGACAAAACCGACCCTTCCTTGCATGAAAAGCCATTAGGGTTTCTGCATGAATGTAAAGGCCACTATTACAACACCTGGTGGCAAAGGCGAAAGGATGAAATTCATGGCTACTAGGGGAGTTATTATGCCCAACAATAAAATTATGATTTTATTGCATTTTATAAATGAGATTTTATGCTTAGCCATAAGAAGATGGTTTTTATTTGCATTTTGTATATAATAGGGTGTGTTGTTTTGCTACACTTGGTCATTGTTTGATGGATGTCCATGACATTTTTGCAGAGATCTTAGGCATTTGCTATAGGTTAGGATGGAGCAACCCCAAAGGTAAGCTAGGTCACATTATCAAGCAAGTCACCCTTTTATAATTAAAATATTTATGCATTTTAATTTTTACAGTAGTAGGGTAATTATTTTAGTAGTTATTGGGATACATACCCATACATGCTTACATAGACAAGCATATGTGAGCTTATACCCCTATATGAGTCAAAGTATTTTGGGTATGCAAGTGGAATGCTGCATATTTTGGGTTATGATGGGATGAATTAAATTCTTATTCAACATGATCTAGTAATTACAACTGCTGAAAGTGTTACCAATTTTATTATGCAAAATGGTCTAAGTGATTTTTCTTTTTATGACATTATTAAATTCTTTATTTTTCTTATTATTTCCTTACTGTGTTGTGCCAAATAGTTGGCCTTTAATTCTCATGAATTAATAGAAGGATTTTTCTAAGGTAATTTAAGTTTATAGCATCAATTATCTTTCATTAGCATGTTTTTAGCTATCTTGACATAAGGAGTTATGGGGTTTGGCAAATAAAATGTTTTTGCATCATTATGGGTTTGAATTGTTTTATGAAAAATTAGGAATTTTTCTTGCAAGTAATTTTTGAAAATTGCCTAATGAAAATTATGGATTTTATTAAATGATTTTATTGTATGGAGACTTGGATGTAGATGCACTCTTAAAATTTTTAGTTCTGAAAAAGAGGGTAGTGTAATGGTAGTTTTATGGCTGATTTCCTAAAAAGGGTGACCAAAATATTGTCATAAAATAATAACAATTATAGATTGAGTTGTATGGGCTATTTGTTTTAGTTGACTTATTTCCTTTATGGCATGGCAGTCTAGAGCTCTTGCCATATTCTTACCCTACTAGGCATGGTGGGAATAGTTATGTTTTTTGTTGTTTTCTTTTAGGACTCCTTTTGTGGCTTCTTGAAGCAACTGAATGCTTAAATTAAATTCAACCATGACAACTTTTGGGCATAATATGTGTGAATGATTCTGTTAGATTGATACATGATTGATTTTTATATTGGGGTGAGGTTTTTAAATCCCTTATGATAATTTTGTGAATTATTTGTAAGTTATGTACAATTGCCCATAGGCTTTGGGGTTATATTGTAAAATATATAGAAGTCTATTATTGGTTGTATATAGGCATTTTTATGCTTAAGTTGTACCCTTATTTCATTGAATTTTGTTAAGAGTTGAAGATAATCATTCGTAAGAGTAATGAACTGAGTTTCTATTTACTTTGGTGATTTCTATTCGCTATAAGTAATCTTCTAGCTATTATGGGACTGCACTCCTTGTTGAATCAGTCACTTGGATTTATGCTGAAATAGAAGAGTGTCTCAAAAATTGTTAGAATGGCTTGATTTAACTATAGTTATTATAATCTAACTACTGGAAAAGTTCCCTAAGACAAATAAGATACTTGGGATGTTTTCCAAGTAACATAATTTTGAAAGTTTTCGGTTTGAGATTTACTATTTATTTCATTAAATCTTGAATTACACCTCAAAGGTTTCTTGAAAACTTGTTGACTCATTGAGTGAATTCATGCTTCTTGGATTTGAAGGCAGTTGCCTCTTTTTGGTGGTTGGATAAAAAAGTTTATGTTCTTGCTCCTTATTGTGGGTTGTCATTATCATTTCGGTTGACTACTATATAAACCCTATGTTGGGATGTGTCTTAAGAATAAGAATTTTCAATTCATATTTTAAGAAAGAGGTGCCTATGAGTTTGAGGAAATGACAAGGAATGCTTGGAACTTGTTATATTCCCTTGTGAATTTTAGTTCTTTGTATTTTGTAAAATTCCTGAGTATAGGTTGACTAGTGTATTTATTGATTTATTTTGACATTGAACTTGTTGTTGATTGATTGGATCTATATTTTTCTTCATGTATGGAAATTGGTCAAAATCAACCTTGAATGGTGTTTAACACATAGTATAGTGTTCATGCTATCTAAGATGGTCCTTTGAATGACTGGAATTTAATTCCTACTGTTAAAAGGATACTACGTAGATAAAAATATATTGATGACCATTAGTTCACTTTTGTTAAGATCTATGATTAATGTTGGTTCTAATTTATGTTTATATTACATTGGCATTAGATTATAAGTAAAGAAGAGTATGAAAATTATCTTTGATAAATATATGCAACCAAGTGAATGTATCAAGTTGGAGTCAAATGAATGGACATTTTATTGCAAATAACAATGAATGTGGTATGAAAATAATGTCAGGTGAAATAGTTAGTAATAAAATATTAGGGTGAAATGGCCCTAATTATATGATGTGATAATCAAATGATTATAGGTAAGGTGACACTTTATGGTACAATAATAAGAGGGCCGATCATAGCATCTATATGAGCTAAAATTAATCTTGTATGTGAATTATTAATATCTATACCATATTATATATTTATATGGTTTCTAGAATCACATTTCATCATAAGGATGGATGATAGAAGTATTGGTACAATAGTCATATCTCTACCCTATACCTGTAGATTAGAATCACTTTTATTACTTTACATTTTCAATTAAAATAATTATCATGTTGTTGTTTAAATTAGTATTTTAAGAGGAAGATGACTTGCCAACCATGTGATGACATGGGCCTTAACATGTTTTATTAAAGGAAAAGACTTGTCCCAATTAACCACTAGGTGATCATTTTGTGAAGTTGATATTTTGTTTGGATATTGTTTTTACTCACACCTAAGTGAAGAATCTCTTTATTTTGTGATTCTAATTTACAGTGTAATGGATAGACGTCCTGAATGAATTTAGGAGTTGTATAGTTCTTCAATCATTCATGTATACTATATGACATTACCATTATTATATGATACATTCAGATTTGAACCAAATGGGTATTTGGATTTGAAATAAATTTTGAAAATGTCTTTATTCTTCAAGGGAATCTTGTCAAACCTAGATGTTGGAATGGAAAAAGAAATAAATTCTGTAATTCTAAGAATGCATTTTTTTGCCAATAGTCCTGTTTGGGATGATCACAGCTTCTTTTTATTAATCTTAGTTTTGATAGTTATTATACTTGTGTTTTCCATATACATTAAGGTTATATTCATGCATGTAAAATTTATGGCTTCTTGAGCTAGTATGAAAATATTCTAGTCATAGTGTTGACACTTGGATTTGCACCCTTGAAGAGATGCTCAGTTCTCCTCATCCATGCGGAAAAATGGAATCATGGCTCTTGTTGTGGGTGAAAATTTCATTGAGATGAATCTCTAGATTAAGGGCTATCTCCCCTTGATTCACCTTTAAAGCGCTCTCTAATCTATCAATTGTATATGAAAAGGGGTAAGGGAAACAATTAAGAAAACAAAATGGTGATGCACCAATGAATAATGTCCTCCCAATTTGATTGAAAATACACTACTTAAAGACCAACAAAGCATATTTCACATAAAACCCACAACTCTTTGCACATTTTCACATCAATGTTTCACATGTTAGATTCAAGAAGGCACTCAACATCCAAGAGAGTAACAGATAATTCCAAGAAGGAATATAGTCTTAAACCACTTCTAAAATGTCTATACTCTTAAGAAGGAATACTAACAAGGACCTACAATAATACTCTTTTTGTACACTTGATAGATAATCGAGGATAATAAGTTAGGAAAGATAAACTCTCACTAAACAAGAATAACATGATTTGAATTGATACACAATAGTACAACATGTGAGTGGTAAAAACTTATATTATTTATTCAAGAGTTATGTAAGTACAAATCTAGCCAAAGTTTCACCACAACCAGTGGAGGTTGCAAAAATGAGCCAAGAGGATGCATATATATAGCCTTGAGAGATATAAAAATCAAAGGAAGTCCAAGGGTCACTGAAACATGTGTCATCTTGAAAGGATCAGTTACATTTGCATGAGAGAGAAGTTGGTGAGCTATGTCATGTCACTAAATGGAACAGTTACAATGAGTTACAACTAAACCAAAGCCTCAGTTACAATTGAATCAGCTACAGTTGAATAAGTTACAATTGAAACAAAATGCCTTAGTTACAATTACCACTTGTTACCTCTTATCTTCACCTTCAGGTTCCCACCGAGTCTTTTCTTTTAAACTCCAACAACTACTTTTTGTAGTCTAAAATTGACATTCTTTAGGCCATCACCTTTTAGGTATTTCTTCAGACTTGTATTTCCTTGAACCTCTTATCTCAACACTTTCGTAAAAAAATTTGTTTGAGTCTTTTGTTCTTTTCTTTCAGCTTTTTGCTTGGTCCTTTATACCTCAAATAATTTCTGTATATAAAATGTCCAAAATAATTAATCCTTGGCAACTTTTCAAGTTTTCCAAAATAATTCCTTGGATAATTTCTCCAAAAGAATTCCTTCAGGCTTTCTATTTGGCCCTTTTTGATTCTTTGAAATGACCCTTCAAAAAAATCAAAGAGACCCCTTTTTGAAAGGAAACATACCCTTCAACATCTTGAAAGTGTCCACTTTATAAATAAAATGCCCTTCAAGAAAGTTACAAATGTACCCTTCGAAAAGATTGCAAAGTATCCATCAGAAAAATTACAAAGTACCTTTCAGGAAAGTGAAGTGGACCATTTCTTGCGAGAAAGATACCCTTCAGGAAAGTTGAACATACCATTTGGAAAAATTGTCTCGACAATTTTCTTGAAAGAATTTCATTGAATGAAAAAGCTCAAAATAAATACACTTAAGGAAAAAAGACTCGAACAAATGTTTTTGAAAGAATTTGATAAAGGCTTAGAATAAAAACCTGAAATAATTCCTTGTAAAGGACTTAGCCAAAAGACTAATGAACAAAGCTTTCAAAAAGTAAAAACTTGGGTTTTTATGTAAAAGACTTCAAGTTTTGTATAAGAATAATTCTTCCGAATGAAACCTGCATACTGGACTTGGACAAAGGTATATACTTGGACATTTTTTTGCAAAAAAGGGGTGCCCAATTTTGGCCTGAAAGGCCAAAATTTGGTCAATAAATTGATGACTCGTAAGGGTAGTATGCCTACTATACTGACCAAACCAGTAGCCTTATCCAACTCAGGGCTAATGGAGTCAATGGATTCTTGAAGATGACTAACAAGGATTATGCCAAAATAAAACACAAGGAAACACACCACACAAAAACAACAAGACCAAGAAAAAATAAAATAAGATAAAGACAAAATCATACATGTGCATCAACACTTAGGGAACATAAGGAAAATAAGACACTATGTACAAAATAAAAAGAGAAATTTAGTAATAATGCTTCAAATTCTCATTGACTAGGATATGCAGCTCCTCTCCATCCAAATTTGAGAGTTGGAAAGCATTGTGTTGTTTACATTGTATGATCACATATGGGCCACTCTACAAAGCATAAAACTTTGTGTGCCTTCCAAGTTTGGCCCTAACTTCATCCCATTTTAGGATAATGTCTCCTATGAAAATCCTTGATATGGACTTCTTGTCAAAATACTTCTTTGTTTGATCTTGGTGAGTTGTCATGGTTTGTACAGCTTGATCTTTTATCTCCTCAAGCTCCATCAACTCACATAATCTAACTCCCATGCATTCTCATTTTCCATCAATTATAGCTGATAGGTGAGGTCTAAAGCTGGTAACTTAAGTGAGATAGGAAGCCTAACCTCCCTTCCATACACAAGTGTGTATGGTGAGTTCCCAATTTCTCTCTTTAGGGTGATCTTATAAGCCCAAAGGGCTATCTTCAGCTTCGTATACCAAGTCCTTTGATTCTCCTCCATAGTCATCTTTATGATCCTAATTAAGTTCTTGTTTGTAGACTCAACTAATCCATTTCCTTAGGGATAGTAGTTAGAAGAGGTGCTAAGATAAATGACATGTTTCAAAGCCCATTCACTTGTCCTTGTTCCTAAGAAGGCTAATGCATTATCTAAAATGATTATTGAAGGAGATCTAAACCTGGTTACTATACCTTCATAGAAGTCCAAGACTAAGTTTTCATTTGCCTCCTTAAGATTTATAGCCTCTACCCATCTTGTAAAATAATCAATGGCTGTCAACACCCATTCGTGACTAGCACTAGAAGGAGGATTGAACAGACCTATGAAATCTAAACCCTGTTGTATGAAGGGTTGCTCAACCTAGATTGGATGAAGAGGTAAGGTAGCTAGCTTTTGTTTTCCATAAAAAAGAGCACAATTTTGGCATTTCCTTACCCAAGCGTGAGTGTCCTTAAATAATATAGGCCAAAAGTAACTAGCTCTTATAATCTTAGCAGCTATGGCTCATGGGGAAAAGTGACCACTAGTTGGTCCATCATGAAACTCATGCAACACTTTGTCAATCTGATCCAAATCAATACATCTAAATAATGCACTTAAATAGTCCTTTGTAAATATTACTCCATCAACAAGTAATAGGTAACATATTTTAGCCTAAAGTACCTTCATTTGGCTCTATCAAGACCTTGTAGGCCCTCATTAGTTTGCAAGAAATGAATCATGTCTTGTGTCCAAATCCTCATGGTAAGAGATACAACTATTGCAGGATCATAATGGAGTGCCAAAACAACCTCCCTTGCTCTTTCAATTCTGAAGCAAGATGTTCACACAATCCCTTTCCCTTCACTATCTTGGTTGTTTTGATCTCCACATCATACTCTATCACTTTGGTGATCCAATCTGCCCTTTTCTCATTCAAATCTTTGCTCAACATAAATTTTTTCACACTAGGATGAGGCACAAAAATGTGAATCTTGTTATTAGACAACATATGCCTAAATTTCTTTAAAATCTTTATGACTAAAAGCACTTGTTTCTCAACATATGTGTATCTTGTCTCATAGCCTTCCAAACCTTGACTAAAGAAGGCAATAGGTTGTTTAAAATTTTCATCATTAGTTTGAGTAAGCATTACAGAGATTACATATTCATTCCCAAAAGTGTACAATTTTAAGTCCTTGGAGAAGTTTGGAATTGCAAGAGTAGGAGCTTGGGCAATGGCTTGCTTGATCTCCTCAAAGCTTTCTTTCCTCCTTCCTGTCCAAGTGAATATCTCATCTTTCCTTAACAAGGAGGTCAAGGGATTGACCAGGTTAGAAAAATTAGGAAGGAACCTCCTAATGAAATTTATCTTACCAAATAAGATTTGTAGACCCTTCTTATGTTTAGGTAAGGACAATGCCAAGAAGGCACTTACCCTTTTTGGATCAATGGACAGACCTTTCTTGGAAATAATGTGGCCTAAGAGTTTGCCTTCATGAACAAAAAACACACACTTCTTTGGGTTTAGGGAGATCCCAAACTCTCTACACTTCTCAAAAATTTGTCTTAGGTGATTCAAATGATCTTTTGCTTCCTTAGAGAAAACTATCACATCATCAAGATATACCAATATAATGTCATTTATTAATCCTTGAAAAGCCATATCCATTGCATGTTAAAAAGTAGCTCCAAATTTTGACAATCCAAATGGAATGTTCCTATAGGCATATGTGCACCATTTGGTGGTGAAGGATATTTTGTACTAGTCACTTTCTTTCACCAAAATCTGATTGTACCTAGAATAACCATCTAGGAGGGAAAACCTCTCACTACTTGCCACCACTTATAGAATTTGATCCATGGAAGGGAGGGGATAATGGTCTCTCAAAGACACTCTATTCAATTCCATAAGGTCCACACACAACCTAATCTCCCCATTTTTATTTCTAACAGGGACTAAGTTGGCCGTCCAAGAAGAATGCTTGATGGGAAAGATGATTTTAGACTCAATCAGTTTGGTGAGTTCTTTCCTCATGAAAGGCTCAATCTTGGGATTGAAGAGAATTTGTATTTTATTTATGGGTTTGACATTTTCATCTAGATGTATGGTGTGTTGAGCTAAGCTTGGGTCAAAACACTTCAAATCACTATACTCCCATGTAAAAATATCACTAAACTCCTTGCATAATTCAATGAAATCATGTTTTTCTTGACTAGTGCATACCTTCCCAAGTGCAAGTAGCTTATATTTAAATATTTATATCATTTCATAGTTCTCTTTCTTGGTTGACATGCTTACCTTCTCCTTCTTGAGCTGGTCATCATCATTGAATATGATTTCAAGAGTCACTACGCCTTTGGGGAGCTTGTTAGACTTCAGTTAGAAAATTTGCCCTCCATATTGTTGCTACAATTTAGACTGATTCTTGGAAGAAAACTCAGCCTCTTCTTGTAGAAAAAGCACTATTTTCTAGTCACTATCAAAGACTTGCCAATTGGTGACATTATTTGATATGAATGGTCTCACAATCACCTTTAGATGGGGCTGGTTTTTGTCTTCCTTTATGCCCTTTGAAACATCAAATTGAGCACCAAAAGATGCCAACCTATTAGCATGCTTATTGTCTTCCCTTGGAATAGATATAATTTTAAAATCCATGAATTCTTCTACAAGGTCCCAAACTCTGTGCTTATAAGATTTGAGCAAGGAGTTCTTGGTCAAATTCTACCCTCTAACTTGATTCACAACAAGCTTGATATCACCAAACACTTACAATTCCTTGACACCTCTTTTCCTTGCCCACTCAAGACCATGAATGAGAGCCTCATACTCTACCACATTACAGGTGCATGAGAATTGAAATTTAAAGGATAAAAAATACCTTTCCTTTGAAGGTGAAACCAACATAGCTCCATCACCTACCCCCATCTTGCTTCTAGACCCATCAAAGAAAAGCTACCTTAGGTGAATATAATAAAATTAGGCATGAAAGAGACTTTCTCATGCATATAATAAAATCCAAGACTAGATTCTTCAATAAAATTTAAGGATCATGCACATAGTTGTTGTTTCCCCACTCATCTAAAAACAAATCAAAAACTCCTTCAAGGGAAGATGATGGACATTAGTCAATATGAAACTCCTCTTCATCAATGATATCATACTTAACATTTTCTACCTTAGGTGAATATGGTTTCAAGTGATCTCTATGAATAGGTTCTGACTCAATTTTCACCTTAGTGCCATATTTTGTCCTAAACACCATGTAGGACCAATTGGCTACCAAATATCCACCTATCTTGGATGTAAAGTCCCTTGACAAGCAAAGAGCAAAATAGGGAGGTAAATTTGATACTACCACATCATGAGGAATTGAAAAATTAAGACAAGCATAAAGGGTAAAATTCAAACCTTTCACTACCCCCAAAGTCTTGGCTGGTGATCCATCCAATTAGAAAACTCCTTTAGTCATTGGCTCATACTTGAGGCCTAGCTTATCTACTATACATTTTGTCATAATTGATGTTCTTGATCCACTGTCAATGATGTAATTATGAATTAATAAATCACCAATAATTAGAGATAGGTAAAAAATAGGAGTCTTCTCATCTTTCTTCACTTGACCATCCATAGATTGAGATCCATTTACCAGAATAACATTATCATTTTTAGATGGGCCAACCTATTTGCCCAATCCATGCAATTCCTTTTGGATTATGTATTTCTACCTTGGTAATGTTAGATAATCCCACAATGAGATGTTCATATGGAGCTTCTTCATCTGGTCTACCATATTGATGGAAGGATTACTCACCTTGGGGTTCTATTTATGAACATTTACACTTTGTGATGTAGCTTGTGGAGGTAGAGTTGTAGCAGCTATCCTAAAATTTGGAATCATATGATTTTCTTGTAGTTTAGGAGTTTTTTTAGACCTACTTACCATAGGAGATGATGTAGGAGTCACAACAAGTCCTTGATTAGATCCTTGAGCTTCATTGATAGCCCTCCTTTTGGACCTAGTATTGTAGGTAGCACTAGTATTCTGATTGTTTATATTTACCAAGAAATTAATGGCACAAAACTCACCCAAAAAATGATTTATGAGGGTAGCATCAGTATGAGGTTTTCTATTTTTGACCCCAACTTGCATGTATCCTTCAAAATTTGAAGCTTGGAAAGATTGACTGCCTTGCATTACCATACCTTGATTGTGCATTTCATTTGCATAAGCAACTTGTTCTTGACCATGTTCAAAATATGGATAGTTTGGTTGTTCTTGGACCAAATTATTCTAAGTGGGAACAAGGGCTTTGGAGGATGAAGGAGCACTAGGATTATAGCTTTGATAAGGCTTGACAGGGTAATTTGGCCTTGTCCCTGATTATTTCCTTAATAAGGAGATTTCTTCATTTGTCCATACTGATTATAGGATTGATATGGTCTATAACCCTAAGCTTGTTGTATTTTAAGGGGAAATAACTCATTTATAACACTTTTAAGTAGGATTTTAACTTCATGGATTTCATTGGTAGGGGTAATGGAAGATTTTTCTTGACCAGGCAAAGGAACTAAAGTGGGCAATGCACTTTGACTATGAGAATGCAAATAAGGGAATAGTGGCATTAGAGGTCTAGGAGCTATCTTTCCCACTTGAACAAGATAATTCTTAGCATTTCTAGATATTTCATAGGCGGCATGCAATGTGTTTCCACCCATGGATTGAATCATCATGGCAATGTCACTATTCAGTGCTTTTAAGTAGTACAAAAATGCATAGTTTGCAGTTGGCCTCACAATAATTGGGATTCTATCCCAAGTTTTTTGGAACCTAGTATTAAAATCCTGCATGAATTCATGTGGTTCCCTTTTTATTGTGGTTAATTTCTCATCTAAAGATAGGTGAGCACTCTTTTCCCCAAGCCTATCAGTCAACAGAGTCCCCAACTCATCCCATGAGCCAATAGAATTTACAAGTAGGGTCCCATACCAATCCAAAACTTTTCCTCTGAAAGACAAGGCCAATAAAACTAATAACTACATTTTCTTGGGTAATATTATGGATAATATAAATAATTTCTATATTCCTAATGTGATCAATGTCAGTAATTAGACCATCTCCACTAAAAGATATGACACTTTTGAGGGCAGAGCCTAGAATTTGATCATATTGGGCAAGATGCAAGGGAGATGCCCTAGTGAAAGGCATAAAAGGTTATCTTCTAGCCATTTGGGAATGATCACTACGGATGTTGGGAATGGATTGTAACACAAACTTAGAATCTTTAAACACAAAATCTCTTTTATAAGGATGAGTGCTTACAAATCTATACCTTTTGGTGGGATATGGAGGTAATTTTACAAACTTGAAGGGTACACCTATAGCAACAAACCTAGTGGTCACCTTTGGCATGGAAAATAGGAAATGATCATCAACCAAAGGCTTGAATTCTTTAATGGAGTCACTAGGTATTCAATGTAGATATTTATTTTAATCTTCAACAATGCCAATACCAATACCAATCTTGAATAATCTTCTAAGACTGAGAGGTCCCACTGGGTGTGCTACAAACTATTGACACTTGGATTTGTACCCTTGAAGAGATGCTCAATTCTCCTCATCTAAGTGGAAAAATGGAATCATCTCTCTTGTTGTGGGTGATAATTTCATTGAGATGAATCTCTAGATTAAGGGTTAGATCCCCTTGATGCACCTTTAAAGCTCTCTCTAATCTATCAATTGTATATGAAAAGGGGTAAGGGAAATAATTAAGAAAACAAAATGGTGATGCACCAATGAATAATGTCCTCCCAATTTGACTAAACATACACTACTTAAAGACCAATAAAGCTTTTTTCACACAAAACCCATAACTCTTTGTGTATTGTCACATCAGTGTTTCACATGTTAGATTCAAGAAGGCACTCGACATCCAAGAGAGCAATAGACAATTCCAAGAAGGAATATAGTCTTAAACCACTTCTAAAATGTCTATACATTTAAGAAGGAATACTAATAAGTACCTGCAACAATACTCTTTATGTACACTTGGTAGGTAATCAAGGATAAAAAGTTAAGAAAGATAAAATCTCACTAAACAAGAATAACATTATTTGAACCGATACACAATAGTTCAACCTGGGAGTGGAAAAAACTTGTATTATTTCTTTAAGAGTTCTGCAAGTACAAATCTAGCCAAAGTTTCACCATAACTAGTGGATGCTATGAAAATGAGCCAAGAGGACTCATATATATAGTCCTGAGACATAGAGCAATGAAAATAAGTCCAAGGGTCACTAAGACATGTGTCATCTTAAAAGTATAAATTGCATTTGCATGGAAGAGAATTAGGTGAGCTATTCCATGTCACCTAATGGATCAATTATAATGAGTTATAACCTAACCAATGCCTTAGTTACAATTGAATCAACTACAATTGAATAAGTTACAACTGAAACAAAATGCCTTCGTTACAATTACCACTTGTTACCTCTTATCTTCGCCTTTAGGTACCCATTGAGTATTTTTCTTTTAAACTCCAATGGCTAGTTTCTGCAGTCTAAAATTGACGTTCTGTGAGCTATCACCTTTTAGGTATATCTTCAAACTTTTATTTCCCAGGACTTCTTGTCTCGGCACTTTCCCAAAAGAATTTGTTTGGGTCTTTTGTTCTTTTCTTTCGGCTCTTTTCTTGGTCCTTTATGCCTCAAATAATTTCCACAGACAAAATGTCCAAAAGAATTATTCCTTGGCACCTTTTCAAGTTTTTTGAAAGAATTCCTTGGACAATTTTTTTGAAAGAATTCCTTAGAGATTTTTGTTTGGCCCTTTTTGATTCCTTGAAATGACCCTTTGAAAAAGTGAAAGATACCCCTCCTTTTCCATAATTAGTCATGGTGACTTAAAACCATTAAGGAAATATTTTTCTCAATTATAAGTTCTTCATCTAAGATTATGTTAGAAATGTTTCCTAGATGGGGAATGAACTTGTAAGTCTCAATGTTCCCTATACTCCATTATGATTAAGGATTATGGTGTTGTAATATGTTTATTATTTATTAAAATATCATTTATAAACTTGATAAAGTTGGTCTAGGTAACCAACCCAATAAGGATTGTGATCCTAATTCAATAGCCTTCTTTGCATCTTATAAATGACTGACCTATGGAAATTAAGGTTGAACTATCTTGTCACTCTCAAAACAAAATTCAAACTTTGAAGGAAATAAAGGACCCAAATTTTGATGGCAATGGAATGGTTAGGTGAATAATTTAACCTTGGGCTATCATGTGGGTTGAGCTATTATTCACCCTTATCATGGCTCATAATGTCTATGAATGTCTGGGTACGTTACCAATTGAAAGTTCTATATTATCCACTTGGAATAATATGGTAATTTGAACCCAATTTATTCAAGTTGTGACTAAGTAGTGGATTTTGAATCACTTTTGGAGTTTTTCTCATTTGTTCATGTAATCAAATTATGAATTATAGTAGGTGGTCAAATAAATCCTAGAAACTGGATTATTCCTTAAATAATAGTGTTCTTAAATCATTGCCTTATCTTGGTTAAGTTAAGCATTATATGAATTAATTTTATATTACTTAGGGACACTTACGTAATACTACTTTTAATTATGATGGAACTCTTGTTCTAATAAGGAATAAAGAGCTAAAGTGTGTCTCATTCTATTCTATAGAACCTCCTCGGCAATTTGGTAAGGTTTACCTTAAATCTATTTTGAAGGATTGGGCTCCTTACTTCTCTAAAGTTCTTTATAACAATTTAATAGCAATGCTTACTCCTTGATGAGTTTAAAGTTGGCAATACTCCTTTTGAATGGTCGTTAAGTGCACTCTCGAGACTTGAGATTTAAATTAAATGAAACTCTTCTCATGAAATTTTAGAAATAAATAAAATAAGTGTGGACCAATTAGGTTATTTCAAATAAAAGGGTTGTTAGAGAATTTTCACAACTTGCTATCCCATTGACTTTTTAATGAAAAAGGGGTCATTCACTTGATCTTAATCAACCCAAACATCCTTTAAAAAACTTTAAAAGGTAATGATTTCATGTCCAATATTAGTTGTTCTGGATTTTCTATTCCATTTGTATTGGAGTGTGACTCATCAAGTGAAGGAATTGGGGCAGTTTTGATGCAAAAAGGACATATTATTGCCTATGATAGTCAAAAACTCAAATATATAGAATGAAAATTCTCTATATATGATAAAGACATGTTGGCCATCATGCATGCATTAAAAAAATCACACAGTACTTAGTTTGTGGTAATTTTGTGGTTAAGATGGATCAAAATAGTTTGAAGTTTTTCCTCAACCAAAAGGACTTGAATGATAAAAAAAAATGGGTGAGTAAACTTCAAGCTTAAAATTTTGACATAGAGGATGTTAAGGGAAATAACAATGTTGTAGGTGATGCATTTTATAGAAACCCATTTCTATGCTACATGTCTGAAACCTTTGCTGATTATAAGTTATTATAATAATAAAGTATGCAATGAATGTTTTCACTAATGATATCCTTGAAGTAAAAGTACAATATGAAAGATATAAGGTGATTGATGACCTCATCCTCTACAAGGATATAATTTATTTAGTCCCTGAATCAAAAGTGATGAATAAACTCTTGAGGGATATCCATGATACACCTTTTGCTAGTCACCCAGGGTATTTCAAGACTTACAAGTAGGCAAGGGATAGATTTTTCTAGAGAAGACTCAAGGGATAGGTCCTCCAATATATTAGGGAGTGTCTTACATGACAAAAAAATAAAGTAGAATAGGTATTTCCAATAGGTATGTTGCAACTCTTACCAATTTCGAATAAAAATGGGAGAGTATTTCAATGGATTTTATCACAGGCCTTCCAAAAGTTAAGGGTAAGAGTTGTATTTATGTGGTAGTTGATAAAATTACCAAATGTGCTCACTTATTTGTTGTTCCAAATAAGTTTAAGGCACCGCAAGTTGCTGATTTATTTTTCAGATAGGTTTTTATACTACATGGATTGCCTAAAAACATTGTAAGTGATAGGGATAACAGGTTCCTTAGTTTGTTTTAGTAGGAGCTCTTGCATTTAACAGGAACTAATTCTGTTCTAAGTACCAGTTACCACCCTCAAATATATGGGCAAACAAAGATTGTGAATAAGTGGATTGAGGGTTACTTGAGGAACTATGCAGTAGGAAAACAAACTTAGGTCAAATGGATCTACATGGAAGTATATTGTTACAACACCACCTATCATATGTCCATAGGTATGGCTCCTTTCATAGCTTTGTATGGTTATGATGCTCTTCCTTTTGTGGATTTTGTTATTATAGATAGTAGAGTGATAGGGGTAAGAGACTTGGTTTCATAGAGTCAAGAGATATTGGGTATACTTAAAGGAAATCCCTAACATCCACATAAACAACATAAGTTTTATGCAGACCAACACTATATTGAGGGATATTTTAAGGTTGGATACATGGGTTTCTTGAGATTACAACCCTATAGATAGTCTTCTCTCAAGAAGAGTGGAGTTGGAAAGCTCAAGCCTCACTTTTATGGCTGATACATGATTAAGCAAATGATTGGGGAGGTTGCTTATAATCTTAAGTTGCCAGAGCTCAGTATGATACACAATGTATATCAAATTTCATGCCTCATAAAGACATTGGGGAAACATATCATTCCTTTATTTGAGTTACCTCCTTTAGATGATGAAGACATAGTAATCTTGGTTCTTGAAGCCATCTCAGATGTTAGGAAGAAGAAACTAAGGAACATAACCATCATAAAATATTTGGTACGATGGAAAGATGTACCAACAAAAGGTGCTACTTGGAAGGGTGCATAAATTCTTGAGCATCTGAGTTTGTAATTGCTTGAGGGCAAGTAATTTTGGGAAGGGCAAACTATAATGTCTCCTTTTCCTAATTAAATAATCAAGGGGACCCATAACCTATATTTTATTTCTCGGAGGCTAAGGGAATTTAATAAGGGAAATCATTTAATAATAATTCATTTAAGTTATCTAAAGCCATTTTATATCATAACATGGCAAAATTATGCTTAGGTGTATTATTATTGAAATGTGCTAAAAAGCCATATTAGTTACATGGATAAAAAGTAAATATTTATTACATGGAAAAAGGTAATAATTGCCCAAAAGGGTTTAAAAGTTTTTATGGTTTGTGTGAAATTGAAAAAGTGAAATTAATAAAAGGACAAGTGGGGTAAAAAGGAATATTATTGATTTTTCATTATTCACTTTTCACTATTCATGATTGAATCCAAAATTATTTTGATTTCTAATTTTGAGGATGGAAACCCTCCATTGCTATCTAGTTTGAGGTTGAAAACCCTCCAACCTTTAGAGGTGGCTCCATCTAGGAGTTACTATTACTCAAAAACATAGGTTATCCCAAAATCTAGCTAGTTGAAAATGGTTATTAATTTCTAAACTTCATGAGAAGGCTTATTTTTGTAAAAAAAAAGGTTTTTTCTATTATTCAGAGGTTGGGCAATTTTGAGTGTTTAATTACTATTGTACAACCCACAACAACTTTTGATGGCCTACTATACACTTAGATCAAGGTTTTATTGCAATTGTACCACTTTTAGTGGCTGACATCACTGATTAAAGGGTTGACATCATGATTTTTAACTCTATCTCTAGTGTTCTAGTCTTCTAGTGTCTATCAATGATTATCTTGACTACCATACCCTCCTACACATAGGCCATACATATCATACCTCCTCTAGCTAGGGTTAGAACTATGGCATTAGCTACAACTAGGGTTTTAAGGAGTGCATTCACCTTTCAAGCTATTGTACAATCATAAAACAAAACACGGACCTATCTAGCGATGGATTTGTGGAATTATAGAGAATAAATTAGTATTTATAATTTACCTTGATGTTTGTACCTTTTGAAAATAAATAAATATTATATTGGTGTCCATATGACCAATTTAAACTTGTGTCAGCTATTGTTTATGTCATCCTAGATTTGATTTAGAATTTAAAAAAATTATAATTCAAATTTTTTTTAGAAAGAGATATTACAGTGGTGTAAAATCAAAAATCTTGCTATCCTACAAGGAAAAAAATTCAAATTTGATTTCACATGCAACAAGGTCAAATAGAAATCAAGTTTTATCAAAGAGAAAAGAGAAGGGCTTAGACACCAAAAAAAGAAATAGAGGACATGGGGGAAAGAGATCAGAGATATCCTCCTATAGATGAAATGAGATATCTACGAGAAATAATCAGTCGCGATCAAAAAGATTTAGAGAGGACAATCCAAATGATGCTGAAAGAATACATGGCAAGTATAACATATGCATTGAAAGATGTGAATCTAAGTAAGGAAAACTAAGGAGAGGCAAGTTCATCTACCAATGAGTGGGTATCAATCACCCTGCCTTCTAAAACTTTCTATGTTAAATTCCTACAGAAATAAGAAGATCACCTTGAATAGGTAGAGATTCAATAACTTCATACATGTAATGAGTTTCAAGTATACCATGTTGAATATGAATAACTTAGCCTTGGAATGGAACATGCTCTCACTTTTATAGAGTTTTTTAATATAAAAATGAAAAACAACAACAAAAGAGGTAGGAAAAATTAGCCACATCAACCATAGAAAGATATACAACAATAATTAGGTAAGATTACCCTTCCTACCTATGATGGTTCAAACAAATGTTTAACTAGATCTTGGTTGCAAATGCTAGACACTTATTTCTCATTGAATCTGATGTATGAGGAAGAGACAATCAAATTTTATACCTTCCACTTGTAAGGAGTGGTACATGAGTGGTGATACCATGGTATCGTTACCCAATGACACAGATCTATTTATACATTAGAAGAATTCAACCAAAAGTTAACATAAAGGTTTTACAAGAAAGATCCCAAGATCCATTTCAAGGAGTTATCCCAACTCAAAAAGGATGGAAAAATGGACAATTACATTGCTAATTTTGAGAGGTTATTTGTGATGGTACCAGATGTAACTAAAAGAAGACTAGTGGTCCTATTTGTTGAAGGCTTCGCTGAACCTCTCAAAGGTTTGGTAAAATATTTTGATCATTTATCTCTCTAAGAAGTAATTAAGAGAGCCTCAAACCTATAATCATCAACTCCTAAGGAAAATTTTCTACCTTACGGGTAGCCAAAATCAATGCCTTATGGGTAGCCAAAATCAACACCTTATGGGCAACCAAGATCGACACCTTATGGGCAGCATAAGAAGTCATTTTAGCAGGGAAGGTTTTAATAAAATGAGTTTCTAAAAACAAGTAAAGAGGTAGAAACCAAAAATGAGCTCAGAAAAAATAAATCATGCTTCACTTGCAAGGATCCATGGGAGCTAGGTCATAAATGCCTTGAGAAAGGGTAAGATCACTACATAAAGGTGGTATTTGATACAAAATCAGAATAGAGGAATTTGAAATGGGAGTTAAAGAGGAAGAAATAGCATTTGAAATTAATGTAGAAGAAAAAACTTCAAGTGGTAACCTTGTTACACTTTTAGGTGCCCCCAGATATCATCGTTTTAGAGTTCATGGAGTGTTGAGTGGGCAAAAGGAAACATTTTTGATTCATAGTGGGAAGCCCAAAATTTTATTGATGAGGGGTTGGTAGCCTAAAGAGCACTAAAAATAGAAGATTTATAGGGTTTCAATGTTACTATAGTGGTTTGCTTCACCATTCTATGCACCAAGAGGGTTAAGGGGTTGGATATCACTCTTGGCAAATATAAGGTATGTGATGACTTCTATGTGGTGGGCATAAGAGAAACAAATTTGGTATTACAGGTGTAGTGGCTACATTCCTTGGGGAATTCACACATAATTATCAAACCATGGAGCTGAAATTCAAATTTGATGGAAAGGAGGTTGTGCTTTGTGGTATGGCCAATGGATCTCCTAGATTTGTCATATCTAAGAGAATGAAGAGATCATTTCGTAAGGGACAAGTACCTTGGGAAGCCCATTGTTTGATGACCAATATAACTTCATCCACATATAATATATATTATAATGTGGATATTTAGTCTATTTTAGATAAGAATGGCATAATATTCAATAATTTACCTCCAATATTTCCTCTTGATAGAGGATCTCAACATATCGTAGAGTTGGAATTAGGTTCTGAACTAGTTATGATTAATCCTTATCACCATCCAAGAACAATCAAAGAGGAAATTGAGAAGGCAATTAAGGAATTTTAGGATGATATATTCTATAGATATATTATTTTTATATGGTAAATGATGACATGAATTGATTATATAAATTGACTTTCTTGTTAGAATCACAATTCACTGAGAAGGGGGGGTGAATCAGTGACCTTACAAAACTTTTACAATTGTACATTACCTTTCATTAACCATCAAAACAACAGAGTCATTAATCAATGTATCAAGAACCAATCACAAAAACATGAAATGATGAGCATAAATGATCTAAGCAACATTTTAGGTGACAATTTGGGTGATGGTTTTACCCTAATTGGTGGCAAAACTTCTGGGAGCCATAACTTTTATACCATAGCTCCATTTGACTCCCTATTTGAACCATTGGAAAGATAACAATGAGGAGAACACGATGAGATGGAATGAGCTATGATCAATGGTTTTTGAACCTTGAAATCCAAATGTAAGTGTCCTAAATTTCAATTTTAATAGTGCATTCTAAAAACAATAAGTTTCTAAAATTAGTAATTTCTCGAATTTTGTAATGTTGTAAATCATGGAAGTTGAACCACTTCATCTCCCTCGAGATTGGTGACCTTCCACATCCTCTTCCTACCTTCAAAGTATGTATAAAAATATATTTATCCCAAAAAGGCAATCATACATCTCTTCTTAGAGATAGGCATATGTTTGGATCTACAAATTTGATCAATAAAGCATCTCTTCTTAGAGATAACATTATTACAATTGTGTTATTCTTATTTATTGAATTATCTTTCAAACAAATCTCTTGATTTTTGGATCAATAACACAATATGAGTGAGAAAACCTTGAAGGGAAGAAAACTCACTATGACCTATTTAATTAGACTACAGTCCTATAAATGTTTACAAAAGATCAAATTCTATTGATCACCAACTCAACTTGGAGTACCAATCCCCAAACCATCAAGCACCCATTTAAACAATGTTTTAGCAAGTACCCACTTGTTAGGAAGATAAAAATCCCTTTGTGACTAAGCATAAACTAAATAAACTTTGATTTATGATAATCATCTAATTTATTTGTTGCTCAATCAACATATGATGATCACTTCTTCCTTCTCTACTCTTTAATCTCAATGCACACTCTTCTTTGCTTGTCTAACCCTCATCAAGTCTAATTAGGTCATGTATACTTGATATTCATATGTAGACAACCTAAAAAATTCTCATGAATACTTATATGCTCTCCTATGAGGGTTTACAATATATTTCACAACATTCTTCTACACATACGTCTTCTATTTAACTCTCACACATCAAAAAGATTAATTTGTTTATATACAAGCCTAATAATCATATGACAATACAATCATCCATTCACCTTATTAATTCAAGATAGATAATAAAATGGATTTAAGACCTTATTCACATATTTTTCAGCCACAATTCAATCACATATTGGTCATCCACAACCCCTTATAGCCTTATTCATCCATTAGGACTCATGGAGACCTAATTGCATTAGGTCTATCTAGTAATGTGTATACCATGTTCCCTTGGAATAAATTTCACCTCCATAGACAAAAATATCATTTAAAATACAAATCAAATAGACCCTATATAACATCCTCTAATATCTACAATATGTTTTATATCCAACCACTTCATGAAAACACTCCTTCTAGTTTACTATAATATTAGGTCTGTGAATACTCACTAACTATCTGATCTCTCTCATGCTTGATCACCTTCATGTCATGCAATTAGGGCATAAAAAACATGATTAAAAAAACTATATGAACCTAAGTTCATCTTTAATAACATTTAATAATATGACTTAATGACCAATATTGGTATTGTAGACCAATTTCTTGACTTCATTCCTTATGCTCAAATCTGCCTATGACTAGCTAACTTGAATGAACTATTTAGTTAACTCTAAGGCTATAAATGCCTTAGAAAACATCATGGAAATATTCTTGAATTATCTATAATCTTCTTCAATCTATTTTCATTCCTTTATCAATCTAAATTTTGATAGAAATTGCAAAACTTTGATAAACAAGCCCTTTTTTGTATTGTCTTCTTTCTCTTCTGACAAGCTAGTACCACCATGAGGTCCCTAAGAGAGTCTTCTACTATTTCTAATAGATTTTTTGATCAATTGAGTCAATTCTAGGATGTTTTGAATCAAATATTGCTTAGGTCTTTACTAGGGTTTTAGGGAGGTTTCAAATAGTTTGTGATGTTAGTGATTATTCATAGCAAACTGCCAACAAAATTCAAAACTAATGAACATAGATTTTAGATAGGACCATTCTCCATCTCCCATGAAATACTCAAGGTACCGTGTAATGGATTTATGTTTTAAAAAATGCCTAAAAGTGATTCTTGAGTTTAAGTACCTCATTATGTGAGCTCAAGAAGACCTAAAATAATGATTCATGTAATTTTACTTCAAATATTGACCTCAAACTTTGTGATCAACTATATCTCAACTTTCTTAAGCTTTGTCCATGCTTAAATGAGATCATTCACCTTGATAGGGGAAAAAAGGGTTTTGGAGTGCTTTGGGTGCAGTCCTTGAATGAAGACCCTATGTATGTAGGGATGGCTTAAAGGCCCTAAGAAGGTTCCCTCATACTCTCAACATGCTCCACCTACTTCCTATGAACTTTAGGAAGGTTTTCTCCTTGAAAATATCAATCAAAACCCCAAGATAAACTCTGGTCCTTGACATGGTTTTAAGTATTTTCAAGATCAAGCGTCTTTCTCTCTCATCAATGACAAACACTTTATCAGATCATCAAGAATGGATTCTAGACATCCTCTTTGACATCAATGACAAACACTTTATCAGATCATCAAGAATGGATTCTAGACATCCTCTTTGACATCAATGACAATCAAATGCTCAACAAACTCCCCCTTTGTCATTGATGGCAAACCCTCTTCTAACCCTCTTATTTAAATCACTTTAAAAACATATATCTCCATCATTAAATTCCTCTATCAATTCAAAATCATACCATATGAACAATTTAAATCTACTATCAACACTTTAAATTGTTATCAACACTTTAACTTTTCTCACCTCATTCCTCTAGTCTGTTATCTAGTCTTTTCTCCCAGAACTAGCTCTTTTCAAACTAGCCTTTTTCTCCCCCTTTAACATTAATGAAAAAGAGGTACCTACAACTTCTTGAATGACACCTTTTGCAATAAAATATCAATAAATAGGATCATAGAGTCTATGAATCATCGCACAAACATGCTCCCCCTATCTTCATGCATACCTAAATCACCTTGTCCTTGACATGACTACCATAAAGTTTTAGATCAAACCCTTGGTTACTCACTAGGACACCACACATGTTCTTATCTAACATAGACCTTCTTAATTAAAGAATTAGGGATTACCCCTTTTTCCTCACAACCTATGCTCATCATATGAATCATCAGGACTCACATACCATTCTCAACATGTATATAAGAACCTTGTCATTAGATCACACTAGTAGCACAATTAGATTTTTTCTTACCTCTCAATTTGCCTATATTCCTATCATGACTTTACAAACATTATTGTCATTCATCACCTACTCTTGGAGCTAATGAATCACCTTGATTATCTCCCATTACCCTTGACTTGATCAACGACTAGTAGGGGCTTGAATTACTCCCAATTCCTATCTTAGATGCTCAAATGTTGCCTTTGGAAGTGGCTTGGTTAGAATGTCTACAATCTGATCCTTTTTAGAAACATATTCAAGTTTAATTTTTTTTTCACTTACCTATTCTCTTAAAAAATGATACTTGATGCGAATGTGATTAGATATTGAATGCATGACAAGATTCTTTGAGATGCTTATGGCACTTGTATTGTCACAAAATATAGGATTAGGACTGTCATACTCCAACTTTTAGTCTTTTAATATTTGTCTCATCTATTGGACTTGAGTGCAACATGAATCCATTGTAATGTACTCATCCTAAATAGTAGACAATGAAACTGATGACTGCTTCTTGCTTATCCATGACACTAGGCACTCTCCTAAGAATAAATTTCCTCCACTAGTGCTCTTCCTATCATCTAGACTCCCTACCTAATATAAATCTATATAGGTTGCTAAATCAAACTCCTTACTCCTTAGATACCATAAACTAAACTCCATAGTCCCCTTGGGATACATAAGTATCCTCTTGACTACTTGTAAATGGTTTTCCTTTAGATCTTCTTGAAATCTTCCCACAAGACCTACTAATTACATGATATCAAGTTTAGAGGTAGTAGTGTACAACAAACTTTCAATAATTAACCTCTATGATGTCTGATTGACCTTTAGAGATTCATCCTCCTTACTTAACTTACACCCTATGATCATAAGTGTGCTAACTACCTTGCAATCTTCCATCTCAAATTTCTTCAACATCTCTCTTATGTAATTAGCTTGTGAAATGAATATACATTTTTTGTATTGAGTGATTTTTAACCCAAGGAAGAATGATAGTTTTCCCAACATGGAAATCTCAAACTCTTTCTTCATCACTTATGCAAAGGCTTTAGTCATACTCTCATTATTTCCACCAAATATGATGTCATCCACATAGTCAACCACTATCAACTAATGATCACTTTCTATCTGCGAATCCTCTCTTGAATCCTTGGTCCAATAGATACTTATCCAATCTGGCATACCAAGATCTAGGAGCTTACTTTAGACCATAAAATGCCTTTTTCAATTTACATACATAGTCCTTGTTACTTGATAATGAGAAAAACTTAGGTTGCTTTATGTATACCTCTTCTTCCAAGTTCTCATTTAGAAAAGCTGATTTGACATCCATCTGATACACCTTAAACCCTTTAAATCCTACATATTTTAGGAATAATATAATATCCTCTAATCCTTCCACTAGAGAAAAGGTCTCCTCAAAGTCTACCCCTTCTTCTTGTTCATACACCTTGCATACCAATCTAGCCTTGTTCATAGTGACTTCTCCATTTTCATTCAACTTGTTCCTAAACACTAATTTTTTGCCAATGACATTCTTGTCTTTAGGCCTAATAACTAGTTCCCAAGTCTCATTCTTTTCTATTTGGTCTAACTCCTCATTCATAGCACCTATCCAAAACTTGTCTTTTATTGCTTCTACAAGGTCCTTAGGTTCAATATTAGACAATAGAGAGGCATTCTCTTGATTTAGGTTACTTACCATCTTTATCCTTATTTACATACTTGCATCCTTGTTTCCAATGATTTATGATTGAGGATGGTCTCTTTGAATTTGTCTTGAGGGGCCTTTCAAACATTTTCTTTTCTCAACTTCTTCTTATTCCTCATCTTAATCTATTGCTTCTTCTTCATTATTAAATTCCAAATTATTTAATGCATCCTTTGACTAAGAGTATGACTTCTTAGAACCAATCTCATTAATCTTCACATTGGTGTTTTCCAGTATCTTCTACAACCTCTTTTTATAGCATCTATAAGTAGAGTTTACTTATGAGTATCCCAAGAATATTCATTCATCAAACCTTGAATCAAAATTACCTAATTCTTCCTCATCTCTCTTGATGAGCATTTGCTTCTAAATTCTCTAAAGTGTTCTAATTAGCATGTCTACCTTTCCACAGTTCATAGAGGGTTTTATTTCCATTAATACTTATCTACCCTCTATTTTAAATGTAGACTGTACTGTTCACAACTTCTCTCTAGTGTCCATCAGACAATTTTGACTCATTTAGCATAGTCCTTACCATTTCTTGAACTATTCTATTCTTTCTTTCCACTACCCCATTTTGATGAGGTATCTTTGATACTGAAAACTATCTCTTTATCCCATGAACCTCACAAAAATCATCAAATTCATTGGACCAAAACTCTCCTTATCTATCAGATCTTAGGCATTTGATATTTACATTCATTTCATTCTCAACTAGATCCTTTAATGCCTTGAACTTATCAAGACCTTCTGACTTTTCTTTTAGGAATGCTACCAAGGTCATTCTTGTGTAGTCATCTATGAGTAACATGAAATAACTATGTCTTTGAATGCTTTGTATTCTTGTATGTCCACAAATATTAGTGTGTATTAATTATAAATTCCTTGTAGTAAAATATTACTTAGACTTGAACCTCCATCTAGTTTGCTTACCATGTTGACATGCCTTGCAAAGTGTATTTGTTGGTTTAGTGATTTTAGGCATATTCTTCATAGAATTCTTAGAGCTACTCTTGATTAGATTATCAAAGTTTAGGTGGACCAAAATTCTATGCCATAGCCAAAATTCATCCACGTTTCTCATAAAGCATATCTCCGTCTTGATCTCAATTAAGACATACAGATTGTCCTCAGTCCTTTTAGCATTGACAATCAACCTCCCTGATTTGGCTCTCTTTATATCAAACCCTCTATCATGAAAGGTCTCTGTGTGTCCTTGGTTGAAAATTTGATTTATACTAAGAAAGTTATGTTTCAAGTCTTCTACATACAACACATTATGTATTTGGTCTTCCCGTTGCCCAAACTTAAGATACCCTTGATAACAATATTGGTAGTTGTGTTATCTCTAAATCTCATTGTTCATGTATCACTCTTCTTTAATGAAATGAACTTGATATTGTCTCCTATCATGTGGTTTGAGCAACCACTATATATATACCACTTCATGTCTTCATTTTTAATGTGAAAGGTAGTTTTAGCTAGCTTAGATTCTTCTCCTTTAGTCTTCTACTCCTCCTTCACCTTGTCTATAGGGTCTGACTTCTTGATCCACTTCTCAGTGGTATGACTATATAGCTTTTTGTCTTGATTGATCTTCCTCATATGCCTCATCTTGAAATCCCTTTTAACATGTCCTCTTTGATCATATTTGTAGCACATAATTATACTTATACTATTGAAATGAGCATTCATCCTATTCATCCATAAGGAATTGATTCTATCATGATGTCTATAACTCATATCTCTATGTCCATAGTGATTGCAAGAGAAATAATAACCATTGAAATAATTAACATACCTTGTCTGTCTGATAGGAATTATCTTTTTATGATTTTTATATGATGCACATCTACCTTTGTTATCTCTTTAAGGAGTTATATTCTTCTTGACTTGTTGATGGTTAATTAGGATCTCTAATTTGAGAGTTTTTTCATACATATTCACTTTGTTAGTACCATCACTTCTTGATAGTCCATTGTTATTTGAGGTTTGAATCTCCTTGTTTTCCTTTTGGTCTTATTTGAACCCAAGACTTGTATTATCATGTGGATAATTTTGACTATTCAAAATATCACTGAGAATTTCAGTGCTCTTTTCAAATTTTTGATGTCTTTAATTTTATTGTTGCCTGATCCAATTCTACCTTCAAAGTCTCTGTTTCTATTCTAAGCTTGGTGCATTCTTCCTCCTTGGTATTAAGACTTGTAGTGACAATCTAAAACTAAGTTTATAATTGTTTAATGATCTCTTCATGTTCATTGGTGTTGTTACTTAGTCTCTCTTCAAAGAGATTGATGTGTTCCTCATAACTCTTAACCAATGATCTTAGTTTCTGATTCTTCCTTCTTTGGAACTTAACTTCTCTAGAGAACTCACTAATTATGCCTCAAGGTTCACTTCAACCTCTTCTTCTTCATCTTACATAAGACTTTTCCTTTTTAGACAACCTTCATTTCTATTTCTATGGCCATGAATATAATTTCATTGTTATCATGATCAACACTATCATCATCACTATCAAATATTCTTGTATTGATTATATTAGAGGAGTTACTATCTTATTTGGTATCAAAACTTCTCTTGTTCTTAAATGATCCTTTCTTTCCTTCATACTTCCTAAATCTCTTTTTCCTCTTATCAAGCTTATAGAATTTATTATCCTCACCATGATGTTTATCATGCTCTCCATCATGCTCATTATTATCCTTGTTAGGGAAAATGGATGTAAAGTGACCAATCTTACCATAATTAAAACACTTAAATGTAAACTTGCCCTTATACTTACCTAATCTTTTTCTTAGTTTTCTAACAAACATGACTTCTATCTTGTCATCATCAATGCCTGTATCAACATCATCCTTGACATTTCTACTTTGTGAATTTTTATTAGCCTTTAATGCAACTTCCTTCTTGGAGGATCTTCCATCACTTATTCTCATTTCATAGATAGTCAAGATACCATGAAGCTCATCCATCTGTAGTTTGTTGAGATCTTTGATCTCCTCCACAATAGATACTTTTGAATTAAACTTAGATGTTAGGGATTTTAATATCTTTTGTACTACTATTGATTAGTCCAACTTTTCTCCTATACCTATGATGACATTTACCACTTTATCTACTTTTAACAGAAAAGATGCAATGTTTTCATCCTCCTTCATTGTCAGACTTTCAAATTGCCTTTGATGGGTCTGTAATTTTGCAAACTTGACTTTGGTATCTCATTCATAAATGGTTTATAACTTTTAAAAAATTTATTTGGCTAAATCACAATGCATGACCTTTACAAATTCTACCTCTGAAAGACCACATAGGATGACATTAATTTCCTTAGAGTTGTTTTTCACTTGCCTTCTTACTTATTGCATTAGTTGGTGGTGTAGGAGGTGGAGGGAATCCATCAACAATTTATTGCCATATGTCATAACCCAAGGACATTAGATAGGTCTTTATTATGATGCTCCAAAATGGATAGTGTTTAGTCCCACTGAAGAGAGGGTTCTTATTGGTTGAGAAACCTCCTTATACTTGATGTCTAGACATGTTTGTGCTTCTAGGATCTCCTTTAAGCTATTAGGCCTAATTCAAAGGACCAAACAATGATACCAATTTTTAAAATCATAATTCATTGAGGGGTGGGGGTGACTTAATGACATTACAAAACTTTTACAATTATACATTACCTTTCATTAACCATCAAAGCAATGGAGTGATCAATCAATGCATCAAGAACCAATTACACAAACATGAAACAATGAGCATAACATAAGATGAGTGAGAAACCCTTGAAGGGAATAAAACTCACTAAGACCTTTGAAATTGGACTATAGTCCTATAAATGTTTACAAAATATAAAATTATATTGAGCACCAACTCAACTTGTAGCACCAACCCCAAATTGTCAAGCACCCACTTGACCAATGTTTTAGCAAGTACCCACTTACTAGGAAGCTATAACTCCCTTTGTGACTAAGTACCAACTCAATAAACTTTTATTTATGAAAATCATCTAATTCATTTATTTCTCAATCAACATATGATGATCACTTCTTCCTTTTCTGCTCTTTAATCTCAATGCACACTCTTCTTCGCTTGTCTAACCCTCATCAAGTTTGATTAGGTCTTGTATCCCTAATATTCACATGTAGAAAACTTAAAAAATTCTCATGAATACTTATATGCTATCCTAAAATTTTTTAAAATATGTTTCACAACATACATCTTCTATTTCACTCCCACACATCAAAAAGATTAATTTGCTTATATACAAGCCTAATGATCATCTAATAATATAGTCAACCATTCACCTTATTCCTTCAAAATTGATCATAAAATTAGATTTAAGACCTTATTCACATATTTTTTATCCATAATTAAATCACATATTTTTCAGCCACATCACCTTATATCCTTATTTCTCCATTAGGACTCATGGATACCTAATTACATTAGGTCTGTATAGTAACGTATAGACCATGTTCCCTTGGAATACCTTTCACCTCCATATATGACAAGATAATTTCAAATAAAATTAAAATATACCCCATATAACATCCTCTAATATCTATAAGACATTTTAGATCCAACTACTTCATGAAAACACTCCTTGTAGTTTACAGTCAAATTAGGCCTATGAACACTCACTAACTATCTGATCTCTCTCATGCTCAATCACCTTTATGTCATGAAATAAGGGCATAAAATCATTTTTATAGGAATTATATGACCCTACGGTGATATTAAATCACATATAAAAATATAACTTAATGACCAATATTGGTCTTGAAGAACAATTTCTTGACTCCATTCGTTATGCTCAAATCTGTCTATGACTAGCTAACTTGAATAAACCATTTATAAAATTATAAGGCTAGAAATGCATCAAAAAACATCATGTAAATATGAATTAAGTCTCTAACATCCTAGCTAATCTATTTTCATTCCTTGATCAATCTAATTTTTGAGAGAAATTATAAAACTCTGATATACAAGCCCTTTTCTATATGGTCTTCTCTCTCTTCTAACAAGCCAATACCACCATGAGGTACCTGAGAGAGTACTTATACCTATTCCAATAGGTTTTATGATAAATTCAATCCATTTTGGGATGTTTTGAATAAAATCTTTCTCATTGGGTCTTTATTAGGGTTTTAGGGTGGTTTAAGTTAGCTTGTAGTGTTAGTGATTGTTCATAGTGAACTACTAACAAAATTCAAAACTAATGAACATATATTTTAGATAATACCCTTATCCATCTCCAATTAAAGACCTAGGTCACCATGCAATGGATTTACATGATAACAAATTCCTAAAAATTCTTCTTGAGTTTGAGTATCTTATTCTATGAGCTCGAGAAGGCCTATAATAATGATTCATACACTTTTCCTTCAAATATTGACCTCAAAATCCATGAGAAATATATCTAAACCTTATTAAGCTTTGTCCATGCTTAAATGAAAACATTCACCTTGAAAAATTGTCATGCGACCTTGATAGGGACAAATAGGGTTTTAGAATGCTTTGGGTGCAACCCTTAAATGAAGGTCCTGTGTATGTAGGGATGTCTTAAAGTCCCTATAAAGGTTCCCTCATACTCTCAACATGATTAACCTAATTCCTATAAAATTTAATAAGGTATCCTCCTTGAAAAGATCAATCAAAACCCCAAAATAGACTATGCTCCTTGACAAGGTTTCAAGGATTTTCAAGATCAAGCATCTTTCTCTCTAATCAATGACAAACAACACTTCATCATATCATCAAGGATAATTTTTATACATCCTCTTTGACATCAATTAAAATCAAATGGATTCATCCATGACCTCAAAAAAATGCATACTAGTGAGATTGACAGAGAGATTTAGACCTTGACAGACAGATGCAATATATATTGGTTTAGATTATGTGATTTAGATTGGGATAAAGTGATAGATTAAAGATATTCAATGCATATGTGAGGCATTATACAATATTATGAGGAATAGTTGACATATTTAATGACATGATGAGATAAGTTATATGGATCAGATTGAGCAAATTTATCAGATTACATAGATTAGATTGAATAAATTTATTAGGTTACATTGATTAGATTGGGAAGGTTTATCAGATTAAGCATATTCACATACATGATATGGAATTATATATCAAATTGAGGTATTGACGACTCATATTTTGAGGCATGAATATTATTCAAGTAAACACTTTTATATTTCTATGATGGGGATTGATGATACTACATAAGAACTTTGAATCTAAAATATTTCTATAACAATTGATTTATATTTTCAATTTTACATGTAATCCTATTTTAAGGTTCCACCAAAAGAGTCATGATAATATTTTGAGTGGTGTGATCAAGGTTTTACATCACTTAACTTATATAACATATCAGTCTTCGATGAGGGTTAAGGAATTTATATTTTTTAACCCATGTTTTTAACAATGGAATCTCCTTGAGGTATAATCACCCCATGGCATTCTATAATTGAGCTTAACAAAGTGAAAATTGGTTTACATGCCCACATGTGTATTCATTCATTGATTTTTTAATTTCAAATCATTCAAATATCTATATTATTTCACATTACATATCATAGGGGGACATTGATTTCTAAATGTTTCTTTTTTAGGGTTTTACATGGATTAATTCGTATATTTGGGACATACTAACAACGTCAAGTGCATCAAATTTATTGATTTATTCTTTTAATTTAATATTTTCAATATTTTACTAAAATGGTGGCATTTTTAGACACCTAAATTTGGTATTAGACACTTAGAAATATTCTTTTAACATATCTTTGACATACATGACTTGTGCATACACATTTGGATCTTACTTACATTCTCTCCTATCTGTTTACTTATCTATGAACTTGTCCAACCCAATTTTCCATCATCTATATTCAAGATCTCCCTACTCTATGATAAAACACTTTATAATCCTAATTAGATTTTTTCCATATTATAGATTATTATTTTTCCCTCTAGAAAGTGTCAGATGCTGGATTACCAATAATATCCACCTTTTCTGACACTATGATCTCTAATGGCTATTTTTCAAATATAAACCTCTCCCAAGGGCCAACCTAAGCATGTTTCACATGTTGGTTATAATGAGAAATTCTAAAGAGGCCAATGTGTATACAATACAATCCTAATATATTATTCACTTCATCACTACTTAGAAATTACATTGAGAACCACTTTCACATTGATAATTTTATTTACACACCCTTAAGGAATTATTCAAAAACATCCAAATCTGAAAACCCCTCAAAATAATAATCTTAAGATATAATTTTGAACACTAACACAATGTCAAAGTTCCATGTTGTCAAATGTTGAAAGCTAAAAAGTTGTATCAATTCTAATGGAACACATTTGTGGGAGAATTACATGCAATTTAAGCCATCTTTAGAATATTAGAACATAGGCAATGCCAAACCATTTAGTGTAAAGTGGTTAAACATATGTAACCCATATTTTATCCACTCTTTTTAGGTCAAGCTAATGTTGAAATTAGAGATATATTTTCAAGGAAAAAGAAGACAAAATTAGGATGTATGCATAAAGTTGATGTCAACAAATTACACAAAAATTATCTATACGGAAGGTGTAATGATCTATAACAAAACATACTAGAAAAATACATAAGGAAATTTCTAATAGACAATGAATAGGTCCAATTTTTGTAGGTGTCTGGGATTTGTTGGTAGTTTCTTGGTATATTCTAATAATATATTCCTTGAGTTGAGTAGTCACATATCCATTTCAAAGCATTCTAGATAATTGTATAGAGGCAACAAGTAATACAAAATAGAATATCAGTTAAGTTCCTTATTTCCCCTATGTTATTTTTCATTTCTAATTTTTGTAAGTGTAATCAATATCTATTTATAAATTTATATTTTTAAGTATATGTTATATATTATGAAATCTAAGTATCAATAGTTTTGGATTATTTAGATCACTTAAATCAAAAATATACTAGAACAAGAGTATGATCCTTCATAAAATTGAGGGAATAGGGGAGATGAGTATCCTTATACATATTAAAGGATCAAGAGGAAAATGTTTGATGGTTAGAGATTCATAGGCTTAGTTATTTTTTATAGGTTTATTTTTTGAACCAACCATGTTTTTTATTATATGCATCAACATGGCATTGTATATATGTCACTCATGCATATACGACATTGACTACATTGTAACAAAATATTATACTTCTATTGATAGAAATATTTTATAATATATGTATGTATGTTGGATTGTATTACTTTATTATCTTTTGTTTCAATCTATATGGTGTAATCGTGTCTTGTGTTTTGATGACAAATAGAGGATGGAATTTTACTCTCACACCATAAGTATGTTTCTTTATTAAGAAATTTAAAATGGATGAGTGTCAAAAAAAATTTCTCATGTATTTTTGGTAATAATCACAATCAAAGGGGACCCACTTAGCACATAAACACCATAATCATTTACTATTAGGGGAGTAATGGTTAATTTACCAAAACACTTTGGGTTTCCCACCCTCTAGCCTTTTTCTCCATTAACAAAGTTGTTGGTGTCTGTAATGCCTTATTATTTGTCTCATAATTCTTAAAAATGTGGTACTAATCAAATTATAATGTAATCATGTAATTTTATTAGGTATTTAAAGGATTTCATGAAAAAATTTCCTTATATATATTTTTTATTTTTATGGGATTTTTAGTCATGTTTACATTTAATTCATCTCAAGTTGACCTCCATATGCAGTAATTACCCTATTGACATTTCTTTCCTCATTTAGTTTTGGTAGTAATCACAAGTCAAGGGGACCCTCTTAGCACACAAGCACCATAAGAAATTTTTAGTAGGGGAGCAATGTTGATTTTACCCAACCACTTTAGATTTCTCACCCTCTAACCTATTTATCCATTAAAAAATATTTTGGTGTGTATAATTCTTTTCAAGTCATCCTTATCTCACTATTATTACCAATGTGGGACTAGCCATATTACAACACAATCATATAACAATATCAGGTAATTGAAGGTTGTCGTAAGTAATTTTAATTATCTTATTGATTTTTGTGGGTTTTTTACTTGTGTATTCATTTAATTCATCTCAAGATGACCTCCATGAGTAGTCATTACCTTAATTAAATTTCTTTCCTCGCATATTTTTGGCAGTAATTGCAAGACAATGGGACCCACTTAGCAAACAAACACCTCAAGCATTTGTGTTTAACCCTAAAATGAAATGTTTTGGGTATGTATTTAAATTAAAGCTTAGGGTTAATAATCTAGAAATGAAATGGCACAAGGGTGATAATCAGAACTATAACATGTCAATTAATGGCTAAACTTGGATATAAGCATACATTGAATTTATTATGTTAACTTAGTCTAAATATGGAACATACAACTAGGCTAGATATATAAATGACAAAGAAGAGAAGTACTTAGCTTGTTTTGATGTTAATGTAGTTTTGGATCTAAAATAGGTTGAAATCAGGTGGTAAGATAGTTTTGGAATAGTTCACAGATTATGGATATGGTGTCTCTAGATATCTGGATAGTTGCATTAGCCCTATATAGTTACATCAATGCTACTATTTGAGTTTGATGATAGTCTCCTATACAAAATATTTGGTGAAATAGGTTGCAACCACATGGATTCTTATAGGTTTGGCTTTGCCTTCATTTTGGGACATTCAAATATAGGTTATAGATAGTTACTCTTTATAAAATGACAAAAACCTCGATTTCCATACTCAATGTGACCTTGGGGAAAATGAGTTAGTGGGCACGTGGTGTTGAGGTTACCCCAATGACCCCACTGTCAAAGGATGTTGTATACATATCTAATACACTGAAGAAGGCCTCAAACTGATGTAGTTCTACCCTATGTGTTGGCTTATGTATGAATCATGCAATGTGTGTAAATCAAGTACAATAGTGACCTAACTTATCAGGGTTTTAGGCTGATACTTTAGTAATTTAGACCTATAAATGTGCAGTCCCTATAATGAGTTTAGAAATAGGAATAAATAGGGAAGTTTTGCTCAATTTAATACTATTTAAATGCTCTTTGATCTGATTACTAAGTTTCGTAGGTGAATAATGAATGAGGGTTGATATTGTATTTATATCAATCCATTTTGAGTAATAAATCACATTAAAGCACTTAGGTTGACCATTAGAATATGTTTCATTTTAAAATTAGATGACTTTAGGGCACTGGACACTTGTATGAGGACAAGACAATAACATTGACACTAGTGTCTATACCAGACATTAATGTTTAGGAAGTAGAAAAATAAGTACAAGATCAAAACTTGTAGAGGTGTAAGATAAATATATTTTAAGCATTATAGGTAAGATATAATGTCTATGTCATCTATATAAGACTAGTTGGACTAAGAGATAGGCCAAATGGCACAAGATGGAGAAATGCAAGGCTTTCAAAAGTAAGGAGGGTATATAACTAAGAGGAGAAACCAAGGTATGATTTTTTGAAGTGTAAAAGAATGAGGTGATATATAATTTAAAAAAAAATCATCTACATTCCCCCCCTTTAATCTAGCAATGGAATTGCTAGTTTAAAATAAATGAATAAGTACCTAGGTGTATATGAACACCTTATCTTTTCTTGAGTTGAATTTGAGTTTTTTAATGGTGATCAACCTGAAACCAAGATCATTTTATAGTTTAAAATTAGTGCATATAATATGGGTTAAAATTAATTGAAATAGATTAAAATTGAAAGAGAAAGGTTTAGGATTAAACCTGTGTGTTGATGTAACTACCTTTCCTATTGACAAGTTATTTTGCAAAAGATGTAGAGAGAGAGAGAGAGAGAGAGAGAGAGAGAGAGAGAGAGAGAGAGAGAGAGAGAGAGAGAGAGAGATGCCCCCAAATTTAGAGAAAAAGTGAGTTGTCACCTGGTAGTTGAGATTAGATCAACCATGAAACCCAATGATATTTATAACATGGTGAGGTTGGATGATAAAGTACAATGTAAAAAATTGGTAAGATTGAGTGATTTTATCACCTTAACCATACCAAAATGTCAACCAACTACTATAGTATATTGGCTCAATATGGTTCATAAAAGTCTGCAGGGTATCAATACATATAATGGTTTTGGAAACTAAAATTGATTTAGATTTTACAATATTAGGCACATGTTTCATATCATATGCACCTTAGATATGTTTCATGTTGAAACTGTGTATAACAATGGTACCAATGTATATAATTTTTTCACAAATGTGAATTTGAATCATATAACTGTGTGCTTTGGCCAATTTGAATAACTATGTATGTGTGTAGGACATGTTTACAAAGCATGCCCCTACTATATATGGAAAAATATGAAAACTGATATAAGTACCAATGTGGAGGACATGTTTTCAAAACATGCCCCCACTATAAATTGAAGATGTTGAATACTGAATAGGTGTGGAGAACATGATTCCAAAGTATGCCCCCAATGAATCTCAAAATTATTAATGTGTGGAAGCCATGCCCATATGACATGCCCCCACTAAATCTGAGAATTGATATAAGTACCAAATACTAAATTAATGTGGAGAACATGAAACCCAAGCATGCCTCCACTAATATGCCCCCTTTTTGAGGTGAGGGAAAGATAGGATCTAGGAGTTACCTCACCTCAAAAGGATGAGACAACTGTATAATCTTTGAATGTAACCATGTAATATATAGAAAGAATATGTCTAGGTAAATGTTTCAATAAAGCACATCGAACCAATGTGATCACATGTAGGCCTAAGATGCATTATGAAGACCATGATAATGTTTAGATAGTAACAATACTCAAAAGTAAGTCAATGAGCAATAGTCCAAAGAGATAGAAAATAAGGGGCATGTTCAAATGTCATACAATTAAAAAGGACATGAATTAGTCAAATTTATATGAAAGCAGAAATGACATATTCAAAGGTTCATACAACAAGAAATGACACATGCAAATGTCAATGAAATCATACATAGACTCGAGGACCATAAACAAAGGAGCATATTCAAATACTCAAACAAGAAAAATAAGACACTCAAGGAAGTACATAAAGTAAAGAATAAGCAACCAACATAAACATGTCATAGTGGCCTATGGATCCCATGTGTTATAAAAGCATGTCAAGTGTATAATATCTGAAGTACCCTGTGTAAGATATAATCATGGATAATAGGCATATGCAAGTACCTATGTAATTTCAAACATCATAGTGTAGAGTGATCATCAAATCATATAACTTATGTGTATCAAGATTGAATAAATGGATGCACCCAATGTCCATATGACATGAATATAAGGAATACCCAACATCTAAAATAGGAGTGTATCATGTATCTATGTATGCATGTATCACACTCAATATATAAGTGTGACATATATGTGTATGTATGAGTAACTGACTATGTGGTCCATTGATATAGAAGTAACATATGGATGCTAAGGAACCAATAGAATATGTAAATGCTTATTTTTTTTTTGAGTTTTTGGTATTTTTAGAGATAGGAAATATCATCCTACGATGCCATCCAACTGATGACCATAGATATCTCCCTAATGAAAATTTGGTGTAATACCCGACATACATAAGGGACATATATAGGTGTAATTTCTAACACTGTGGTATCGATGGTGATCTAAGTATGTAAAACATGACTCTATGGTTGTGAAGTAATAGTAAGAGTAACCAGAGTAGGGATTTTTTGAACCCATCATTGAGTACTTGTTTTTTTCTTTTGGCATAGTAGTAAAATATTCATTTTAGGGTGCTCTATATATCTTATCATGGTGTGTATTAGAGAATTGGGATTCTATGAAATTCACTAAATGTATATGATGTAATGGTATCTAAAGTATTGATTGCCTAGTAAAGGAGATTTCCTGTTACTTACCCTTTTATGGTGGATTAACCGTAGTAAGCTTGATAACTAGTTGTCTAGGTATAAGAGGATGCTCATATGGGATTCTAAAAACTGTAATTAATTAATTGACATAAATGTATATGACACACCCATGCACTATGGAAGGTACTACTCTAAGATTTTGTATCCAAGGTATTTTCAATAACATATCAAAGATACATGTGGAAGGGATAATTAAAAATGTAGTAATCACATGTGTAGGAGCAACCTGTAAAGGCAAGTTAATCTAGTCGATAACCTTTTAGGAGGTGTCATTGAATGCTCTAACTAATCTGATATATGGGTGTAAATCATGATTAGTATATCCCAAGTGCATAAGTAATGTCATGGAGCAAACATTTTCACTTGCACCATTATCAATCATAACACTATGTATGGGGTGTTAATCAAGGTATGATTGAATGATTATGGAATGAAAATCATAGTCATCATCTTTAATTTCACTATCATAAAAGGAAATAGAAATTCTCCAAACCATAGGAGGTATATGTCATGTGTAAGTACCAGTAATCCCATCTAATGGGTGTCTATAATGTTATTGAGGAGGATGTGCAATATATGCCATTTAGACTTCTAGTTCCTTTTTAGAATCATCTTACAAAGGATTATTAAATATTTTATATTTATGGTGATCTCTAGGTTGTGAAGATGATTTCTTTGAAGGATCCTGGAATGAAATCTTTTGGTCATCGATAAGATCTTATATCTTGTGCTTCAAGGTAAAACATTTACTCATAGAATGTCTTAGTCCTTGATGATAATCACAATAAGCATTCAAATCATATCCTTTGGATAGAGGTTAACTTCTATCAACCTTAATAGGATGAGGGAGAGATATAAGCTAACACTCTAGTAATCATGGGAGTAATGAAGCTGGGGACTCATATAAATGTGTAAATTGTCTCCTTGATGCATTAAATAAGATAAGCCGATTAGACTGTTATGTAACTATGTTAACCGTGGTGGTTGTTTCTTTATTAGGCTCATGAGGTTTTACCTTATAACTTAGTTTTATTATAAATTTTGTACTATATTTAGATGTAACTAATGTGTTTGCTACATACTTGAGCTTATTCCAAGATATAAGATTCATTTCATGATCCAGTAGAACATGACATAAGTCATTAAAATATTAAAAATTATTAGAAATAATGGACTCATGTAAATGAGTAAGAACACTTTGCTTGAGTATGTCTTGTAACTCTTTTTCTACCATAGGATTGATCATTTTAGCTAGAATTTTTATATATCTCAAGACATATTCATTGATATGTTCATTGATTCCCTGATTGATTTTGGGAATTTGGGCATAGGAAACCTTTTTGTAAATATTAATGAAAAGTGTGATAAAAATTGATCTATAAGAAGTTTGAATGCTTTTATGAATTGGAGAGGTAGATCACAAAACCACCTTAAAGCATAGTCCTTGAGACTTTTTAGGAATATTTTGGCCTAAATTTTATCATTGGAAGCATAGTCAAGACATGTCGCATAGAAGGTTTGAAGATGTTGTTTAGGATAACCCTTACCATCATAAAATGTGAACTTAGGTGCAATAAATTTAGTTGGAAAAGAATGCAAAGAGATTTCTAGTGCAAGAGGATTATGCAATACATATTGCAAATCTATAACAGGAGGGGATGTTAAATCTTTTTGTTCAATGTTTGTAATATTTTATTTCAAGTTTTTAATAACTTGAACGAATGATTGAACTATAGGCCTGGTTGGAGTTAGATTAGCAAGATGAGTAGTCACGAAAGGAGATGAAAACATGTTTTGAGTAGAAATAGACATTGAAACTGGTATTTGTGTTGAAACAATAGGTAAGTACATAATAGATGTATCAATATTAGTTTCAGGCAAAAAAGGTTTAGACACGTAATACGTGCCCCATTAGATGTAAGTGGATTGATATATGTGTGTTGAGTTATAATACCTTCTAAGGATTCACAATTACTAGGTGAGGTAGCCTTGGATTTATATTGTTTACTTATTTCATCTCTTATGACATACAAAAATGCATATATTAAGCCCTTGTTGTTATTGAAATGAGCAATCAATGCTTATTGATATTCTATTTGGATTGGGTTTTTCCACTAACATTTCCCATTTCTTAAAAATTAAAAATTAAAAATTTGTAACAAAATACAACAATAAAAAAACCCCTAATTTATTTTAGGGTTTGATGTTCAAAGGTCGAGTTCACCAAATGTTTAACCCTAAAATGAAATGTCATGGGTATGTATTTTAATTTAAGCTTAGGGTTAAGAATATAGAAATGAAATGGCACAAGGGTGATAATCAATTCTATAATAGGCCAATTAAATTCTAAACTCAGATATAAGTATACACTAAATTTATTATATTGAGATAGTCTAAATATGAAAAGTATAACTAGGCTAGATATAAAAATAACAAAGAAGAGAACTACTTATATTGTTATGATACTAATGTAGTTATGGATTTGGAATAGGATAAAATTAGATGGGAAGATAGTTTTGGTATAATTATCAAATTTTGGATCTGGTGTCTCTAGTTATTTGGACAATTTCATCAGCCCTAGATGGTTACATCGACACTACTGTCTAAGTTCGATGATAGCATCATGTACAAAATATCTAGTGAAATAGGATGTGACCACCTAGATATTTATAGGTTTATCTTCATCTTCATTCTAGTGCATTCAGATATGGGTCATGGATAGTTACTCTTTGTGAAATGGCAAAACCCTAGCTTTCCATCTTCAATGTGACCTTGGTAAAAAATGGGTTAGTGAACACATGACATCAAGCTAACCCCAATGACCCCATTGTCAAAGGACACTATCTTCATATCCAATAATATAAAGAGGGCCTCAGACTAATGTAGTTCTCCCCTACGTGTTGTCTTGTGTGTAAATCATGTAATGTGTGTAAAACAAGTACAATAATGACCTAGCTCGTAACTTAGCAAATCAAGATCTTGGACTGTCCCTATGATTGGTTTATAAATAAGAATAGATAGGGAAGCTTTGCTTCATTGAATGATATTTGATTTGATTGTTAGGTTTCATAGGTGAGGAATGAATAAGGGTTAATCTTATATTTACATCAATCCCTTTGGAGTAATAACTCACATTAAAGTACTTAGGAAACCATTCCATTTCATTTGTAAATTGAATGACTTTAAAACTCTAAATACTTGTGTCGGGGTAAAATAGTAACATCAATACTACTATCTATCCCAGACGTTAGTGTCTAGGGAGTAGTAAAATAAGTACAGGATCAAAACTTATAGATGTGTCAGATAAGTGCATTTTAAGCATTCTAGGCAAGATAGATTTTTTGTGTCATCAATATAAGAATAGTTAGAGTAAGAGATATTCCAAGGGGCAAAAGATAGAGTAAATGTGAGTCTTGTAGAAGCAAGGAGAGTGTATAACTAAGAGGAACATCTAAGGTATGAGCTTTCCAAGTGTACAAGACTGAGGTGATACATAATCACAAAATATCATCTACAATTTTTTAATAGGGGAGGAATAATGAATTTACCCAACATATTTGGAATTCTCACCCTTTAGCCTATTTTTCCATTAGAAAATATTTTTGGTGCATGTAATGTCTTATAAGTAAACTTTATTTAAAATTTATGACCAATATGAGATTAACCCAATTACAACACAATCATGTATTGGTATTATGTAGTTGAATGTGTTTACAATAAAATTTCATTATATCATTAATTTTTTTGTGGAAATTTAACTCACATGTACATTTTATTCATTTCAAGATCTAACCTCCATGAGTATTCATTACACTAATAGAATTTATTTCCTCGTGTATGTTTTTAGTAATCATAATCCAAGGGGACCATTTAGCATAAAAAACAACGTAAGCATTTATTATTAGGGAGAGGAATGGTGAATTTACATAACCAATTTGGGATTATCACCTTATAACCTGTTTCCTCATTCACAAAGATTTTGGTGTGTTGATGCCTTATAAGTCACACTTGTCTCATAATTTTACCAATGTCAGAGTAACCCAATTACAAAACAATCACATAATTCCTTATAAGCACACAAACACCGTAAGATTTTTTTAGTAATCACCATAATCATTTTATCATGATGTTAAATTATTCTATAAGCATTATAAGACCACAATCATTTGAACACATTAACACTATAAGCAATTCAACATGATGGTTTTGTAATGACATTTCTATGGTATATAGTGAATGTCATTCTTGAAGTCAAAATGTGTAACCCTTCCCAACCAGGCATAGTCAAAGGCTAAAAACATGGTCCTAGGAATTATTTGACATCCTCAACATGGTTTTGTGATTGGTTTTCAAAAATAAATACCCAAAGGTATAGAGAAAGATAAAACTACATTTTTTAAATAAAGAATGATATTTTTAAGGTCAGAATGGTTAATCTATCTCATAACCAGGTATAATTAGAGGTCAAGAAATGCTCCTAATAATTATTTGGCATCCTCAATTTGGTGACATTACTAATAGTCATCCAAGAATACCTAAATATCAATACCTCCAAATACACCTTGAAATTTGAAAACATTTATTATCAATGCAGTAGGGAAAACATGTATTTGGATGGATTCCAAGAACATGGCCCTATGCACGTATGTAATTTTTCCTATCCATATATGTTGGAAGCAATGTATTTGTAAGTGGATGTCACAAAAGTGGAAATGTATATTGGAGGAAACAAACTAGTGTCTTGAATACATAGAAATGGCATTTAAGGACTAACTACTAAATCATCTACCACATATGATGATGATGATTATTTTAATTTAACTAAGAGATGAGTTATAGTTTATGTTTTATGTTTTTATGAAGTTTTCCTAAAAACTATATTTTTTATATAGACAAGGAATTTCATGAGGATAAAATAATTAATCCATGTATATACTTATATTTTTCACTTAATAATGATATATTTTAAAAGACTCAATGCTACATCAATATCCTAGATTGCATGTCTTAATGAGTGCACCCTAAAAAGGTGGGTTTAGTTCATGATTCTTTTTGAGAGATGTCCATATGATCCAATTATACATTTGTATCATCACCATCATTACTTCAACTATGTTTAGCTTCCTCTATCTCTCATTTCCCTTCATTCCTCTTATTTTTCTAGTATTTTGACTTTTCCCAACTAAATCAATCCTGTCCAATCTAGTTCTGTATATATTTCCATGTATTTCCTACTAAATCGACATGGTTGATCTAGTCTATTGCTAGTCTATGTCCTTTTCCTACTGAATCAACCATGTTTTTTTAGTTATTTCACTAATTCTAACTAAATTTATCCCGATCGATTTAGTTTTTTGCCTATTTATACTAGATAAGCATGCCCAACCCAGTACAATGTCATTCTTGATTCATTATAATGAATCGATCTGAATCAATTCTATTAGTATTTGTGATATGTCACTTTTAGGACCTTTATTGATATTTATAGGGTTCCTAAATGTCATTTTGATAGAATAAAAACATACATATTCTCTACTTGCACATATAAAGTTTGCCCTAAGCACATAAGAGAATTTAGGAGATATAGGCATATTCTTATGGAGGTCTAGTCTTGTTCAAGGTCTTTAAGGCTCAATAGAAATAAGATGAACAAATGAGGTGCCCCTTATTCTTTGGAGACCCAAATGAAAGAAACTTAGGTATTCTTCCTTGAATTTTGTGGTTTTCACATACAAAATCACTTAAAAATTACCACTATAGCCAAGGGGGAGATGGATGTACCAAAAAGTATACTTTAGGCAGGTATCCCTATCCCTAATATCTTTTTTTTATTTAATTTAGTAGATAGAACTATTCTAAATATTGTAAAAATAGTGTGTCTTTTTTTACTTCTCTCCTTGCCTAGATTATCCCAATGAAGGTTATTTAGGCTTATAGATACAACAATAGTTATATTTCTTTTATCCATACTTATGTTATTTTTCACTACCTTTGTATGCAATGACAATCCTTATAATCATTTTTAATCTATATCATATTAGTTTACATTATTACCAACTTAGATCAAGGTTTCCATTGTCTGTCAGTTCCTTACATGTGGTTTCTTTATTATATGCTTGATACCCACTTTACAAACAACACTTGCTTATATCCTCTACCCTACTTTTCAACATGGATTTTTGTATGTATTTGGTCATAGTATGGTATTCTTTATTTCTGAAATTAGAGTATTTTTTTTTTACCATATTTTCTCAATATACACTTTGGTGAACCAGAAGTGATTATTTTCCCACCTCTATTTTGATCATATTCACATATTCCTTTATTTATTAGAATTATCTTCACATAAACTTCACCAATACATATTATGGTGAACCCAACATGAATTTTAACCCACCACTAGTTGGATCATATTCATGTTTTCCTATTTTTTCTTCATAATATTATTCTCTTAGTTTAAAAAAATTAAAAACATACATATTTTACAAATTTTATTTCCTTTTAGCTTTCAAAAATTCAATATTTTCAAAAATTACAAGATAAAATCAACCAAGGTTTTGATGGATTCTATACCAAAAATCATAGTTCTATGGAATTAACCAATACGAGTAAGGATTCTTATTATCTTATATCTTTCAACATTTATATCTATTATATCATCCTTTTAGTAATCGTAACATGGATTCAAGTAGAACTAAACACTACGAACCATACAATACAATAAATATAAGTAGATCAAAACCCTTAAAACCCATAAGTTTGAAGGTGAAGAGGAAATGACTACACTGCTGAATTGCAAATTTTTATTGAAAGCCACCCTAACCATAGGGACAAATATATCATAGTCATCTATGATCTCATGCTATATCATTTCATATCACATATTCTCCTCCATTTAGCCTTACTATAGCCATAATCCAAGTCAATTATCAACTTCTCCCCTCCCTTATACTTCCACTATGCATGCTTTTGATACAAACATGGTGAGTCTTAGTTTAGTTCTCTTACCCAAATCTATGATATCAATGGTAATATAGATGCATATTATAATGCTTCTAATATTTTAAACATGCTACTCAAGCTTATACTCCATCAAAAAACACACTTGATGTAACAAAATTAATGTTTCAATTCATCAACAAAATGGATAATATGCAAATAATGTTTTCTCAAAAAACCATGCAAATGCAAAACCAACTCCTAAAAATGTAAGTTAGACCTTGTTGAGGTCAACATACCCCCATTTCTTAAAAATGGAGAACATTGTGTCAAAGTGTGCAAATTTATACCTTAAAATTGAAAATCCACTTCATTAGAGTGTCACTAGCATGTTTGCACATTATTTATATTTGAAGATCATCCAAACCATGGTCTGGCTGACTTATTTGTTCATGGTTCTACTTTAATCATATCTAAAGTGCTAATGTTGAATATCTATATCTCAAGTTGTAGGTTTAATGGAGCCCATTTGGGAATGAACATGCTTAGGGTTTTGTGCTTCCATGTTAAATTGATCTTTTATTAACCTTGGTCTATAATTGATTAATTAAAATCATATTTTAAAACCATATCCTAATGTTTTACCTAGACCTTGTAATTCAAATTTAAAATTGATAGGATCTCTTTATTTAATTTCAAGTGGAAACAAATTAATCATTCCATGGACTTAGTTTGATTTTTATCCTAAGGCTTGGTCATGTTTTTCAATACAACCAAACCTTAGGCTAAAAATTCTATGCTTGGTCTATTTTATGCCCCATGGCCCCTTTGTTAATTTTTATCCTAGCTTGGTCCAAGTAATCATATGGTCCATTTGTTATAAGGCTTAGCCTAAAGTCTTATCTTAAGGTTTATTGTATTTATTAATACGATAAAATCCTTGGCCTAATTCATTACACTATGTCTTTTTGTGGGGTCTTTTGTTTTATGTTTATAGCCTTGGCCCATAATCTTCTTGCCTTGGTCCCTTTTTTAATTTGCAGGGTCCTTTTTATTATGTTTCTAGATTAGGCTAAAAACTCTATGCTATGTCTCTTTTATGGGGTCCCCTTTATCATGTCTCAAAACTTAGTTTAAATGATCCTAGCCTAAAGTTTTATTCATGTTTATTAACATGAATAAAACCTTGGTCCAAAAACTTAGTCCAAATTTTATATGCTCTTAAACTTAAATTTCATTTTTCTATGCAAGATCAATGACTCACATTTAAGTAGAGGACCAAGTTTGAACAAATCAAGATCAATGATTGAAAGGTCAAGTAGTAGACCTCATTTTAAACATCAAGCACCTTTTCCAGATTAATGGTAGGAATTATAGCATACAGATCCTAGTCGACGGAGTGTATCAAGTTAAAACTTTTCAAATAAAGATCTGAGTTAGCATGGGACTGCCACATGGTGAAAGTATGTTAGCTGACATAAATGATAAGATGCAGAGCTTAGAAGACCTGAGAGACTACCAAATGGCATAACCTTAAAGCCTAGTACACATTAAAGATCGAGCACCTTTGGAGATCAATAGTAGGTGTTGATTTGTACCCACTAGATCTAATGGAGTAAGATCAATGAAGACTTATAAATAGAGCTCAGGAGGCTTATGGGACCACCAAATGGCACAAACTTAGAGCCAAGTACATATTGCATCTAATGGAATTCAAATCTTGGGATCAAGATCAATGAACAATGTTGATCTATGCAAAATAATCCAATAATGTGAGATAAAACCAAAGTTTCAAAAGGTAACAGACATGTTTTAAAACATTAATGAGTATATTTTCATGAAAATGCCACATAGAGGCCATAGAGATGCCACGTAAGCAGAAAATGCCAAGTCTAAAAATCTCATGAACCTGCAAGAGGCAAGGGTATAAACAGGGAAATCTGAAAGCATTTTGAAGCATGAAACTTGTGATTTGAGCCCATGATAGCCATTAGGTAATTGTTAAAACCTTTAAGAATTCCCTAGAAAAGCATAAAATCCCTAGTCTGACCTTGTATTTGTCATGGTTGGGATGAGGAAAGCTAAATTGCCTCTTATGCAAAGTTGTAGGAAATGCAAAGTAGGAGCCAAAGGATCTACAATAGATGGTAGACCTATCCTATATCTTCAAGAAACTTGAAGATAGGACCATGCCTATATTGGGCAACATCAATGAATGATGAGGACTCTACAGTAGTAACTCAGAACATTAGTAGCATAAGGGTCCCAAAGATCAATGAAATAAGAATATTCCTTTTATAACCAGCTTTATATAATATTTTGAAATAAGATGTTATTTTGTATAGACATGTGTAATTTTAAGAGCACATTATCTATAAAATAGTCTATTAAAAAGAAAGATTTTTGTTCTATAATGTAGTAGAAAAGACACCTATCTTATACACTCGTACAAATGTAATTGGATGAGACTGATCGACATGATTCCTTACATCTTATAAAAAGAACATTGTTAATGCTAAAAAAGGGAGGGAGTTCTTAGATCCAAATTACTTTGTGAACTAGGAGAAATTAATATAAGTAAGGAATTTAGCAAATATTGTCTAGTATTTGCTTATGTTCATTGTTATCATGACTTCTCTCTCACTTGTTTGTTATGATTTCTAGATTTGAATGGTTCTTATGAATTCTTGATGTGTACATTTGATTTTAGAGTTGTTAAATTATGCCAATGCTAAGTTGACTACAATTCCTTAGGTTCATTTCATTTTCTTACTCTTCTTGCATTTGGGCTAATGTTCTTTGCTTGCAAGGGTAAATCTTTAAAGTGAACCAAGTTCTTATTTGCATTATTTCCACCTTCCATAGGAGTTTGCCTAATGTGTGATAGAATTTGGGCTTAAGATATTTCATGTTATACATTAGTTAAGCGCATGTCTAGATGAAATTTGAACTTTTTCATGATGTTTAGAATAAAGATCAACGACATTTTTTTCTGCCCTACCCTTATTTTTGATCCTTTTTTAACCAAATCACCTTAGTTTAATTATCATTATAAATATTCATCTTAGATTAATTCTTAGATTAGTTATTAATCATAATTCACCATATTTAGCATGTCATACAACATATTTTACATAGATATACTATTTGGCCTTAATGGCTCCCAACCACCAACTAATATAAATATTATGAAATAGTTATTTGTTCAGCCTCTATTCCACCAATAGATAACATGATTATTGTAACCTAAAACTCATGCATTGAGTTCTTAAGAATTTAAAAATGATAAGTGTTTCTTAAACACTCTAGGCATGTGTGGTACACATTTAGGCATCAACAGACGAAGCTTTATTGGCACTAGAAGGAGGGCATTTAGTCAAATCTTTGTGAATTTGTAGAATCTTTGTTGATTTTGGTGTGTTTTGATCAAGGATTGATGTAATCTTTACATATCATTTATTTTAGCATATTTATGCAAAGATCATTCATATTTATGCTTTTAAACCAATCTTTGTGCTTCTTTTAGACAAAAATTGACAATATTTGAAGATCCATGAGTATTTTTGGTAAGGATAGCTTAAATCCAAGGCATTTAAGGTTAGTAATAGTGGTTTTGTTCAAATATTGATTGATGATTTGAAAATTTGAGTTTATTTAAGATTAGCCATGTAAATATCATTTATATTGACATATTTGGACATATCTTTGAGATAATTTAGTTAAAGATCGATGTCTTTTGTTGTTCTTTATACATATTTATGCAAAATTTGCATAATGTGCGAGTATGATCATTATTATTTGTAAGTATGAGGCTTACACATCATATTTAAAACATGATTTAGAGATGAAACTGTCATAAGTAAGATCCTCATCAAAGTATGACATGGCTAGGTGGATCTTCTATCAATGTGCCTAGTCAAGTACATGATTTACGAAGAAACCCTTAAAGGTATTTACCTTATTTCAATCCTAACGGTGTTATCACTGTTGAAGAACATGTTAGATCTTTCAAAGTTGCTTTAAGACTCTTTAATGTTGTTCATGAAGATGTAGCATGTAGATTGTTCTCATTTACTTTCAAATATGTTGCATACGAATGGTTCCTTAACCTTCCAGAGGATTATATTGCTAGCTGGGATGCTTTTAACAAAATATTTATTGATTAATTTGGTAAAATCATTAGTCCATGCATTCTATATAAACAATTCATCATTGTCAGAAGAGACTCAAATGATCCCATTAGAGCCTTTAATGCTAGGTTCAAGAAGATGTTTAACAAAACTATAGCCCTTTATAGACCTGAAGAGGCTTTAACCTTAGAGATTTACAAGGATGTTTTGGATCCCATGACTTTTATGTTCCTTAAAAGGTCTATTAGAGTCATAAATACCTTAGCATTGGCTTATGTTGAAGCTATAATAATTAGTGATCAAATGCAACCTCCAAGTCAGCTTGCATATGATATCCTAAATGTCAACCTTAATCTCCCAGCATTGAATGCCATTCCTAATGCCAATCAAAATGTGTCTACCTTAAATTAGACTCCAATCTTGAACTAATTTCCCTTAAGTCATACTTATCTTGGCCAAAATTTGGGGTTCTTTAACAATGATACAAATGGATTTCATCCACAAGGACAAAGAGATTTGGTGCCCACTAGTAATGAAAATCAAGTTCATAACTTAGAAGCACTAGAGAATGAGAATGAATCCATACTTTAGATGGTTCAAAAGCTGAGCACTGATTTTCTTCAGTTACAAAAGCAAGTGGGAAATTTTAGGGAAGACTCCAACAGAGGCTAGTTTCTCAAAGGTTCAGTAGGTTTCATGATAAGAACCATAATGAGTCATCTGAGGACATACATGAATTGAATATTTGTGACAAGGTCTAGATGATCATTATAATGTCTTAGAAGCTTGTCAAAGTAAAAAGGATACATCTGAACCTATGCTTAATCAAGACTTTATTGTAGGGACATATGGCTTTGTAAGAACTTCTAAATCTTTCATGTAGGCTTTTGATTTTACATTTGATGAAGAAAGTGAACTAGAAGATGATATAGAAGATGAAATGGACGTTCAAGATTAGTAACCCCATGAACAAGATCAGATACAAGTTGATTTCTCTTCAAAAGATAGTTGTGAAGAAAATTCATATGAGGTCATTACTGAAATAGAGTGTAACTCTGAAGAAGAAGAACATTGGAAACATTTATGCCAGGATATTTTGAAAGAAATTGAGGTATTCCAAGACAACAATATCATTCTGGAGACCCCAAAGCAGGATGAGTTGGGACTTAATTGGCTAGAAAAGATACCATTCAGTATAGAGGATGAGGATGAAGCAAGTGAAACAGATCATGAATTTTCATATGACACCTTAAAAAGGATGGAAGTATGTGATCAATTTGATTCTAATGGCAAGGTTGCAGATAAAATTCATGCTCTTTCAACTGATCAGGATGAATCAACCTTTCAGGATGACTTGGAAAGTTTTGGTACAATGATTGACAATCTATCCCCACCTTAAGTTGAATTTGATGAATACACCCACCAAAGAATGCTAGCTAAATTGTCATCATTTAATGAGGATGATATAGGTCACTATCTATCTATGATTGAAAGAGAATTAGCACTCCTGATGCAAGATAAAAGGATTTGGGAAGAAGATGATTGGGTCTTAGATTCATACTTCGATCCATACATCTGAGAATGTTGATAAGAGGTCAAGCTATATCACTTAGAAGACACAAGCATACAAGTGATCCTATTCACAAGAAGAGGTCATTGAATGGAAGTAATCATCCTTCAAGGTTTTTTAGTAAGCCAAATAATTTTTCATTTGATCTTGGAGGTAAGTACTTTATGGTATTAGTATATGGATTAGTTTAGTTTCCTTCTTGTTCTTTATTTCTTGATTTTTTCCTTCCTATCCCTTGTTTATATATAGTGTCTATTTGTATTTGTTTGATTTCTCTTACTTTTACAATTTATTTTAAATAAGTCCTTTTGGACAGCCCTTAGGTTGAGTTTTATCTAGCTGCCCAAGAGTTTCATAGTTTAGAAATATAGGTATGACTTCTCAGCATTGGTTGATCATGAATTGTTGAAATATGAGCTTGATGTTATAGTTTAGAGAAGCTAGCAAAGATTGATGGATAAGTTAATTGTTCCTTGAGATTTTAAACCTTGTTCTGATCTAATCTTGGTTTTAAGAAAGATTTCATATATAGGATAAAAGCTTAAACTATTAGAACACAATCATGCTTGCACTTAAAAAAATATTGATTGCTTAGGACAAAGTTTACAACCAAGGATGATTGTCTGAAAATCAAACACTTAACCAAATCCCTAGACCTGGATAATATGGTTCCCAACCTTTATTGGAAAGCCAAAAATGATCTAAAAATACAAAAAATAATACTTATTGAAAAATCAAAAGCTTTCTAAGCAGAGGTGATTATGGTAATCTCTATCAGGGCTATAGACATCTGGCTGGCAGTAGAGCAAGGCTTTGAGTGGAGCTAAAGGCATCTCTGTCGGGGATATAGACACCTGGCTAGCAACAAAGCAATGCCCAAGCCTTCTTTGAGCTAAAGTATGGTTCTTAATGAATATTCAAACATGATAAAATTCAATGTTAATGATTAAAGTCATGAACTTGGAAGTTGTTATCTAAAGCCTTTGGCAATTAGTAAGTGGAATCAAAACACACACACAACATGACTAATTTTTGATGTTTGATCTTAATTTTACATATACAATTTTTTTTCTAACCATGAACTAATCTTAATAATGATGCCTAATTAAATGGAATAAGTAGCTTAATTATTAGTCTAAACCAGAGTCTTAAAATTCTAACATATTGCTATGTTCCCCCATAAGTCACCATTTATTGAGGTCAACATACCCCTATTTCTAAAAAATGGGGACCCTTGTGTAAAATTGTGGAAATTTGTACCTTAAAATTGAAAATCCACTTCATCAGAGTTTCATTAGCATGTTTTCACATCATTTGTATTTGAATATCATCCACAACATGGTTTGACTGACTTATTTGTTCATGGTTCTGCTTTAATCTTATTTAAAGTGCTCACATTGAATATATGTGTCTTAGGTTACAGGTTTAATGGAGCCCATTTGGGAATGAACATGCTTATGGTTTTATGCTTCCATGTTAAATTGATTTTTAATTAACCTTGATCTATAATTGATTAATTAAATTCATATTTTTAAACCTTATCGTAATGTTTTACCTGGACTTTGTAATTCAAATTTGAAATTGGTAGGAGCTTTTTATTTAAATTTAAACAGGTAAAAATTAATCATACCATGGACTTAGTTTGATTTTTATCCTAAGGCTTGGTTGTATTTTTCAACATAACCAAACCTTAGGATAAAAATCCAATGCTTGGTCTATTTTATGCCATATGGTCCCTTTATTCATTTTTATCCTAGCTTGGTCCAAGTAATCATATGGTCCCTTTGTTATAAGGTTTAGCCTAAAGTCTTATCCTAAGGACCTTGTGAATTAAAAAAGGGACCAAGGCATGAAGATTATTGACCAAGGCTATAAACATAAAATAAAGGACCCCATGAAAAGGCATAGCATAAAGTCTTAGGTTAAGGTTTTTATCATATTATAAGTCTTAGGCTAAGGTTTTTATCATATTATAATATGATAAAAACCTTAGCCTAAGACTTTACACTATATATTTTCATGGGGTCCTTTATTTTATGTTTATAGCCTTGGTCCATAATTTTCATGCTTTGGTCCCTTTTCTAATTAGCAAGGTTCTTTTTATTATGTTTCTAACTTAGGCTAAAAACTCTACGCTATGTCTCTTTTATGAGGTTAATGGATCTGGTTTAGATTTGCAGAGGATCAACACAATTTACATAGAGACAATATTTCAAATAATATTCTCATACTGATATATTTCTTCTGCTATTTCTCTATTACACATTACAAACCATACAAACACATTACAAGTAAATAGGATAACATATTGTATTATCTAGGAATCCCATAACTACGAAATCTCATAGAATATCTCAATCTAACAAACTCACTATATTACAAATATATTGTTATTAACAATATATTCAACTAACTAAACTAAACCTATTAACTATTAACATAATATTGTTAACAATAATATTTACGTTGGTACATTAATAATGTGAACACAACACACTATACCTCAACATTCACCCCCTTGTGAATATTATTAATCCTATTTACACCCCCTCAATGTGAGCATGGGAAAAAAATATACATCTTCAAGAATTGGCATGAATAGAATCATATGTCAATGCATACTTTTAGGTTTGAATACTATTGATTTGATCTTGATGCACATGACCACTACTATGTGAAGGAATGCATCCTGCATTTACTTTCTGTGACCCTATGTACATGTCATTAGGCTCATCTCCATAAAGAAGTAAGGCAGTTATGAGATCTTTGTAATTAGTTTCCCTTCTATACAACTATTTTCCATATTCAATTATATCTACATTGTATTTTTTCTCCAAATATCAGAAGATGTCTGAATAAGTAGGAGAATGAAAACACACAACTAAAAAAAGATAAAATCACACTACACATGTGAACATGAATGTTCTTATGTTCTTATTCACACACACAAATGTTACCAAAGCATTGGTGTGGTTCCATCATTGGCGACTGATGAGAGGTTATTGAAAGACCTCTAACCTCATGTGCCTCCATCCCCCATTTGTTGAAGCTATGTACTCAACTGATAATATCTCGAAGCTCATGTCATTTTTGATGACAAGATTCTCCCACATACATAACTAACGCTTTTGACTCAGGATGTTGGGTTTGCCCAAAAATTCATCCTTTACATAAGATGGGACTACCTTTGATAACTTTGACATAAAAATGACTTTTACAAAAGATGACTTGATGAATTTCGATTCTCGACTCATTTTTTTTGATAATATGACTAAAAGGCTAATTTTAATAACTCGACAATATTGATATTTGATGATCAAATATACACTTTAATATTGACATAAAAAAAAAGGCTCAAAACCTATTTAATATGACCTCTAATTACTAATTATAAAATCAACTTCTCCTATAGACTTCAAATTGACAAATATCATACAAAAAAAAACACTACGTATATATAGCATTAAGCTATCATAGACTATATGAAGCAAAATACTATAATAACTTAAGGCTATTATAATATTATTGACATTACATATTTAAAACCTACAGACTCTTAATCTTGGAAATAAATATTGAAGTAAAATACTACTAATAATAAAATGAAAATCAAAATAAATGAAGATGTTCATGGTGAATGTTTTAAATGAATACAATTGTCAAGTGAATAAAATCCTCAATGCATGTAAAGCATTTTCTAAATCAAGAATGGTGTAGAGTGTTGTAAACCAGATCTTCAACGCATGTAGATAGAAGGCCATATGGATTTTTCTCTAGTAGATTATTTCTCACAAATCTTTTCAAAATGTTGAGATACACAGATGAAGAAACTGTGCTTCAAATATTTGCTTCTGTAGAATAGATCATGGCTCGACGTGAAGACAACTATGTTGTGACAAGTTCCTGATTAAACTCTTGAGTGTAAAATTAGATTAAGATTTCAAAATAATCCCAAAAAATAAAGTGATCAGAACAGCAGGCAAGGGATCAATAGATGAGGGTAGTCACGATAGAAGACTTGCATCAACTGAGCATAGCACAACAAAGACTAATCTGCATGAAACATAATGAGATGTTCATAGATATTACCACATAGCAGTCCATGATTCTACTACATACATATCTATCCCAAAGTACTTGATGACCACCACACTATATTCCTTGCAAACATAAACCTAGATTGCTCATAAAAATTTCACATGACTTTCATTGTAACAAATGATGAATAATGGCTCTGATACTAGTTAATGAATCTGGTTTAGATTTATGGAAGATCAACATGATTTACATAAAGACAATGTTTCAAATAATATTCTCACACTGATATATTTATTCTTCTATTTCTATGTTATACATTACAAATAAATAGGATAGCATATCCCATTATCTAGGAATCCCATAACTAAAAAATCTCTTAGAATAGCTCAATCTAACAAGCTCACTATATTACAAATCTATTGTTATTAAAAAAAAAATTGACTAACTAAACTTAACCTATTAACTATTAACATAATATTTTTAACAACAATATTTACATTGGTACATTAATAATGTGAACATAACACACTATACCTCAACATGGGTCCCCTTTGTTATGTCTTAGAACTTAGTTTAAATGATCCTAGCCTAAAGTTTTATTCATGTTTATTAACACAAATAAAACTTTGGTCCAAAACCTTGGTCCAAATTTTATATGCTCTCAAGCTTAACTTTCATTCTTCTATGCAGGATCAATGACACACATTTAAGCAAAGGACCAAGATTGAACGAAGTGAGATCAATGATTGAAAGGTCAAGTAGTGGACCCCATTTTAAACATTGAGCTCCTTTTTAAGATCAATGGTATGCATTCTAACGTACATATCCTGATCGACATAACGTATCAAGTCAAAACTTGTCAAATAAAGCTATGAGTTAGCATGAGACTACCATATGGTGAAAGTATGTTAGCTAACAAAACTAATAAGATGTAGAGATTAAAAGGCCCACGAGACTACCAAATGGCACAACCTCAAAGCCTAGTACACATTAAAGACCAAACATCTTTTGGAAATCAACATTACACATTGATTCATACCCACTGGATCCAATGGAGCAAGATCAATGAAGACTTATCAACAAAGCTCAAGAGGCCTACAGGACTACCAAATGACACAGCCTCGAAGCCAAGTACATATTATAGCTAATGGCATTCAAATCTTAGGATCAAGATTAATGAATAGTGTTCATTCATGTGGAATAATCCAATGGTGTAAGATAAAACCAGAGTTTCAAAATGTAATGGTCATGTTTTTAAACATTAATGAGTAATTTTCCATGAAAATGCCACATAGAGGCCACAGAGATGCCACATAAGCATGTGATGAAAAAAATGCACTTTTAAGGTTGAGTTAAAAGTCTAAAGATCTCATGGACCTGCGAGAGGTAAGGGTATAAACAAGCAAATCCAAAAGCATTCTAAAACATGAATTTTATGATTTGAGTCCACAACAACCATTAGGGCACTGTTGAAACCTTCAAGAATGCCTTGGCAAAGCATGAAAGCCCTAGTCTAGCCTTGTAGTTTCCATGGTTGGGCCGAGGAAAGCTAAATTACCTCATGTGCAAAGTTGAAATAAATGCAAAGTAGGAGCCAAAAGATCTAGAACAGTTGGTGGACCTCTCCTATATTCTCAAGTAGCTTGAAGATGGAACCATGTATGTATTGGGCAACATCAATGAATGACGAAGACCCTACAATAGTAACTCAGAACTTCAACAACATAAGGGTCCCAAAGATCAATGAAATAAGAATATTCCTTTTATTATATAATATTTTTAAATAGGATATTATTTTTTATAGACATGTGCATTTGTAAGATCACATTGTCTATAAACCAATCTATTAAAAACAAAGATTTATGTTCTAGAATGAGGTAGAAAGGACACCTATCATATACACTCGTACAAATGTGATTGGATGAGAATGACCAACATGATTCCTTGCATATTATAAAAGGAGCATTGTCAATGGTCAAAAAAAGAGGGAGTTCTTAGATCCAAATTATTTTGTAAACCAGGAGCAATTAATATAAGCAAATAATTTTGCAAAGATTGTCCAGTATTTGCTTGTGTTCATTGTTATCATGACTTCTCTCTCACTTGCTTGTTTTAATTTCTAGATTTGAATGGTTCTTATGAATTCTTGATGTGTACATTTGATTGCAGATTTGTTAACTTGTGCCAATGCTAGGTTGACTGAAAGTCTTTAGGCTCATTTCATTTTCTTACTCTTCTTGCATTTGGGCTAATGTTCTTTGCTTGCAGGGGTAAATCTTTAAAGTGAACCAGATTCTGATTTGTATTATTTCCACCTTCCTTAGGAGTTTGCCTAATGTTTGATAGGATTTGGGCTTAAGTTTTTTCATTTTACACATTAGTTAAGTGCCTATTTAGATGAAATTTAAAATTTGTTAGGATGTTTGGAATAAAGATCAACGACATCTCTTTCTGTCTTATCCTTCCTTTTGATCCTTTTTTAACTATATCATCTTAGTTTAATTATCATTGTAAATATCTATCTTAGATTAGCTCTTGATCATAATTCACCATCTTTAGCATAGTATACAACATATTTTACATAAATCTACTATTTGGACACGGTGGCTCCTAACCATCAACTAATATAAATATTGTGAAACTATCACTTGTTTTGCCTCTATTCCACCAACAGATAATAGGATTATCGCAACCTGTAACTTATGCATTAAGTTTTTAAAAATTCAAAAATGAGAAGTGTTTCTTAAACACTCTAGGCACTTGTGATACATATTTACGCATCAACAGATCTCAACAGGCATAGAAGGAATGTGTAATCAAATTCTCCCTTGAGTCACTTTAGATATCATCTTGGCAGTATCATTTTTCAACCTCTTATATGTGGTAAAGTCATTCAACATCTCCAAAATAAGCCCTTAGCACCTCAAATCACAAATCAATCGAATTGTTCCTACACTACTTTTGTAATATCCCGCGTGAGAGACTCCTTCCCTTAACAATTGCAACCTTGACAATACGATTGTGTGGTTGTTAAGAATATGAATTATAATTTCTTCCTTGCATATTAATGGATTAATGATTATTAAAAGTTTAGAAAGATTAATTAAATTTAAACTTCACATATTTATCATATGAATTTTTAATTCCTAAAATGACCTTTCTTATTTTAAGAAAGGTCTTAGGCCTTCTAGAGAACATATGAGCCCTATTCCATAGGCCTTCTAGAAAACCTATACCCGAGGATCCTAGGCTAGTGGGTAGGCATGACCTATTTGATGGAGTGTTGTAGAAGTAGTGTAATTTAAAATTAATTAGAGGTAAGGAGCCCATGTGGGCATGTAAGAGAATTTATTATGTGTAGACCTTGCTTGCAATAAAGTCAATCTTATGGAAGAAAGGTATGGGTCCTTTATGATATAAAAGGACCCATGAGAGAGAGTATTCTCTTCATTTAATGGGTTGGTGGCTATCTTGAGGAAAAAGATTTTTACTCTTTTTTATGGAAAAAGCGTTATCCATTGTTTGGTTGTTATTTTGGAGTGCATTTTCATGGAAGTGGAGTGGTAGTGGAGAAGAAAGAAGTTTGGAAGAGTTTGGTAATCAAGAAGAGTAATGGTTGGTTCCTTTCATTCTTATTTTTTGTTTTTGGAAATGCTTACTAAATTATTAGACTTTGATCATTTCTCTATCCCATTTTATTTAGTAAAATATTAGTTGTATGTAATTGCTCAATTAAAATTATGTTATCTTTTAAATGAATGTCTTTCCTTTCATTTCACACTTTAGTATTTAAGAGATCTTGTTATTGTATGTGTTTTTGAGGAAAACACTTCTCTCTTGTCCTTTCACCCCTTTTTTGTTGAACCATGACGATTAAAATTTTAGAATGATGATTGTCAATTTATATTGCAATGATTGCAAAGAAAATGTGGATGATGCTTTGTTAGAAACAAATCTCTCCTTCCTTATATTCACGTGAATGAAATAAATACCTCTCTTTTCCCCTGAACTCCTAAAAAACATTTTCATTAAAATGAAAATGAAAATTATTTATTTTAAAAATTTACCATTAAAAATGTGAAATTGTTATGTTTTTATTCACCGAATGTATTTGAAAAGAATATCTTATCTCTCCTAATAGTTTCTCTTTCATAAAACTAAATAGATAAATCCTTCTTTCACTCCATCTCGTTCAGTGAACTTTAAAATTGGTTACTTTAGATTTATTTATATGGCAATGAGATATATTCATAATTAAATGCAATGTTTAATAAAAAAATAAGGATTACAAATCGAAATGGAGTGTTTAATGCAAAAAAATGAAAATAAAGATTGCAAATCTTGTTGTCAAATCTTTAAAAAATGTTAAAAACTTATTCAGTCCAACTTATTCTATATTCAATGTATTGATCAGTACAAAAATAAATAAATTTATTAATGTTATTAGTGTTAATCCTGAAACATATATTATATAAATTTCTAGTCAAATAATATATCTTATTAATATATATTTAGATTTAATTAATTAAAGTTACAAATAAAAATATTAAAAACAAAAAGAGAGAGAGAGAGAAGCAATATCGAATATATGGGTTTGGCATGTTTAAAATTAATAAGAATGAATAAATTAAATTATTATTATTATTATTATTATTATTATTATTATTATTATTATTATTATTATTATTATTATTATTATTATTATTAAATAAATAATAAAAATGAAAAAATGTGAAGGTTTGGGAGAGGGTGGCTACGCTGACCTCAAACCTCTTTAATGTGGAAAGGGGAAAGAGGTCGGCCAGCCACCACATCTCTATTGTCTTTGGTTTTTATGTAGGTCGTATGTCGATCGTAAACCTATAGCCATGATCAGGTGTCTATGCAGTCCATCGACTTGTAACCATTTTCTTCTGTAAACAAAAATAAAATAAAATAAATGCATATAATAAAACATGTGGTAGGTTCTAATGAAATTAGGATTGGCATAAATAAAACATTAGAAATATATTTGAAACCCTAATATGTGGACGAGTGCACAACAAAACTTTCATAAAAGGTTTGTTTATATATATATTCAAATTCTGTCTCTCTCTCTCTCACACACACATAGAAAAAAGCTAGATGAATATTATGTTAAATATATATAAAAGAGATTTTGTTTTGAATGATTGTAAATATTGGATGTTGGCATATTCAATGAATATATATACGATCTAATTAAAATTGGGCATAAATTGTCATGGTCTTTATGGAACTCATCCCTTTCAAAACCTTAATCTGTAAATGAAACAAAAAAAAAATGAGAGTAAAAACTTGGGAAATGACTCTTATTTGTATATACATAAAAATGATTCTTATAGAGCTCATCCCTTTCAAACCCTAACATGCACATGAAACAAAGAAAAAATGAGAGTAAAAACTTGAAAAATAACTTTAATTTATATGATCTTAAGGATGAGATCATATCAATCCAACGGTAATGACTTAATCCACTTTAAAATAAGAAAACTTTTTGATTCTTTAAAATAGTTATTGATTTAATTATTTAACTTCTCATGTGAGCTTCTCTACATTACTCATTAAATAAATTGATTTTCCCCTTAATCTTTAAAAGGGTGTATTTAACTCTCTTTGAACAATATGATTTTCTAAGTGAGTGTTATCAATTTTCTTACAAGTAGGTAATTTCAAGTTGGATTTAATAAATTTCGAAAAAAAAATTTGGCGTAATTTAAGTTTATAATGATAGTAATAATTTGTAAAAGAGATTATTTAAATCTCTAAGTAAGAAATATATTTAAAAAGAGAGATTTTAGTAAGTTTATTTAATTATAAAAATTTGGATATGAGTTTTAATTTTATACATTTGACTTAAAATTTTGTTATTTTTGAAATAACAACACAAGTATTTTTCTACTTCGTTCAATTCAATTTAAAATCTTATTAAAATTTGAAATAATTAAATATCTAAATAGGGAAATTATTAAAATTAAGAGTTGAAACCAATTTTAATAGGCTATGGAATATACGAACAATACTCAGATAATTTTTAAACCTCTCAAAAACTATTATTTTCTTACCACTGTGAATTTGAAATGACCTTTTTTGCCCCCAAAGCCATTTCAAATATGGGTTTAAGTAAATACTTAAATTTAAGGTTTTTAAATTATGAGACTTGGGAGCAAATTATTTTTGGATATGAAATGTGTAGTTGCTAATTAGATAAATTTTACTCTCATCAGGAGTCATCTTTTTCAACCAATTTCGTGAGACACTTGTTGGAGCAAAACATCGTTACTTTTTTCTTGTTTTGAAAGTCGATATAGAATCAACATAAAGAAAATACCTTAAAATGAAATTTCTAAAAATTGTGAGTTACAATCAATTTAAAATAGCTTAAAATTAATAATATAATATTAAAATAAAATTTAGTGCAAGTTTTGCTATTCTTAATGAGGTGTTTTCCTCTTAAATTCAATTGGGAATGCACAATAAAATCATCATTTTCTTCCATACTAAATTATTCAAAAGCTTTAAACACACTGCTTCTAGCTTAAATAATAGGTTATAAGATTTGTAAAATTTTATTTTTCTTGCTATAAATTAAAACAAAGGTGTTTCTGAACCCAATTTACCCAACTTGGAGTTTGTGTGTTTTGTCACTCTCCTAAACTTAGTAGGTCTAGAAACATTGTATCCTTTCTAATCCTTGGTGAATTTTAGTGGCTATGATATATTATGTTAACTTTAAACAAATGTTATGATCTTAGGTCAAATTTTGGGTCGTTAACTCTTTTAGCTATTTTAGGCCCTAAATGTACCATGTTAGGTCAAAAGGGGTCTTTTTAGTATTTGAATTAGAGCTCATCATGGGTGTAAGGCTCACCCTTTATGCTCAGAATTATAAGTCTAAATGAAAGTGATCCTTTCATGAGACACTTCTTATAACTCTTGGTAGTGTTTAGATGCCTTGGACCAGCTAGTGGTCATAGGGTTACCCACATGAGGTAACTGCACCACTTAGTCATACAACTAATTGACCAAGTTCAAATGCTTTCACTTTGGTCTAAAATTCATTTATGAATGGGTGAACTATAACATCCCTAATTTTGTGTGTAATGGGATCATCGCAGATATGTAGACAACTCAAAGAGTGGGTGTGGGCTTAGAAAATTAACCATTAGGATGCATCCATGTATGGGAAACTAAAAAATAAATTTAACGTGTTCATAGAATCCTTAGAACATATAATCCTTAGTAAACTTACTTAATCATGAATGGTATGGTATTCTTCTTCGCCTATGTGTTTATCATCAGTTTCAACCACATGGTTTCCTTAGTTGATCAACTGAGGTGGGATAGTGACCCTCATTGATTATTGGTATTTGAGTAAGTCAAATATTATTGAGTCATTGACCAAGTTGAAATAAATAGATATAGATTCCTAGTCATGCCTAACTCTTGTTGTGACATTATGTGAAAGTGCCTATGTAAGTGCACACACACACACGCACACACGCACACACGCGCACACACACACACACACACACACACACACACACACACACACGCACACACACACACACACACACACACACACACACACACACACACACACACACACACACACACACACACACACACACACACACACACACACACACACACACACACCTTATGACGATGTAGATTGTGATTGATGACCTTTGGATGTGTCATTCTTTTAAGTAGATGACTAGAAATTTAGAAGCTCACCCAAGTGACGTACTAGTTCCCTTATTGGATTAGATTACCAACCCATTTTTGGTAATGATGCCTTGCAGAGGAGGCCATCACAAGTGTAAGAAAAACTACTTAAGACCCTGTTTTCATGGAGTGGATATGTAGGCTAACCAAATTGTGGTGGGGGCATCAGGTCTAGATTCTTAGGTTATGTTAGGGTGGTTGTTTATCATCTTTCATTTGTATTTGTACAATAATGTTTAAATTTAAATATTTTATAATATGAATTAATCATTCACTTGATAATTATGTGTGTCACACTCAAGTCTATAACATTGAAAGAATCATACAATAATTAATTAGTTATCATTGGATTGGGTTTTAAAAAAATTCATGGATTTTTGGACATGAATTTTGAACATGACATTTTGGTATAAGAAGTTGGGTTCAATACTAGGAACTCTAGGAAAATTAGTATGGTCGGTTCACTTATATTTCAAAAAATTGATAGAAAACAAAATGCACACTTTTAGTTTGGTTAATATGATTCATGAGACTTTCTACACATATGGTCAGTTGTTTCATGACAAGTTAGTGAGACATCACAATATGACACTTTTGGACAATATAGATTTAGGGACTCTTACAGTGATAGAGACATCTCCAGTAAGAAATTTTAGTTATAATAGTTTAAATTTGAGGTTAGTTCGAGATGAAAGACATATATATTTTCATAGGAGGTGTTTCGATACTATGCACATAAGTTTACCATTGATATTCTCCTTGTGGCTATGGTAGTGGTTGACAATTATCAATGATGTCATAAGGGATGGCAAATCTACATCAGTTGGACCGATGAGGTTACATTGACCCTTGTGTGATACTAATAAATTGTGAAAGCATAATGTGATAAAAGTTATATCAATTTTTGTGAATCAATGTAACCAATGTAATTGAGTTAAACATGTGTATCCTTATATTGTGAAGTTGTTGTTATGCTTTTGTAATTATAAAAAAAATATGTAATCCCCTGCAACATTTATTCATTCTTCAAACCTTTAAACAATTAAATTATTTTATGTAAACAACTTTGTTGTATGATCATTGTGTGTGCATAACTTATTACATGTATGATATTATGTTGATAAGCCCAATTGTGATTATGATCATCAATGTGTTTATAAACTAAATGTGTAAATGTCATGTTAAATGAATTTTGGTTTGAAAAATGTACAATGTTGTAGCATAATTATTGTGGTGTAGTGATGTTATGTGTTATGTAACCCTTCATTGTTGTTCTAGTGAGTGAGGATTGATGCAAGTGTGGGGTTTGAGGGTGGAATAAAACTATGCTTATATTGGTCTAAATTAGGTATGGGCTAGGAAGTGGAGTTTCTCATAGGTTGAAAACCCACTTTTCCCCTTTGCATGAGGAAGTCACTAGAATATTTCAAGTGTGTGCACCATGAGTGCCACGAGCACTATGAGCTCTTCATGCATAATGGATGCTTTATGAAGAATGTGCTCCTCCACCTACCCCTTGGTGGTTGTTGAGAAAATAACCTTTGTGATTAACCCTATGATACAGCCTTGTGAACCCTTTAGGGAGGCATAAAGAGAGTGATGATGTTCTCTTACCTCTTAGAGGTAATCAAGGTTTATTTATTCCTTATCCCCTTGAGTGACTTCCTTAGCCACATAGTTTTGTAACATGAACTTTTTGTGAGATTTTTGTGCTCAATTTATTTATTTTTTGGTTTCCATTTTAAGTTATTTTTTGAAACCAACATTTTTATCTCTCTTGCATCTAAATTTCATTTTTTACAAAGATATATTGTTGGTTTTGAATTACTCAAATTGTACTTTCAGTCTTTCTATTAAAATCCACTTTATTACATAAATTAGATGATTTTTAATCTCTCTTTTGAAATATCTCTTTATGACCATTTGTGATGGAGTCAACACTCCATATACCTTAGCTTTGATACCCTTGATGTGGCCTCAAACCACATAGATGGATTCACCAATCCGTATATCTCTCAAATAACATTCAAACTCAATAATTCCTCTCATAAAATCAAAATATCCTCATTAATCATCAAATAATCCCCACACATAATCAAATCTTCAACAAGATTTCTCACAATACTCAATACATAACCTGGCCACATGACAAGGAGGCTTCCAAAGGCATCCACAAGCCTTTCCTTCATAAAATCACCTACCTAAGCATGGAAAGGATACGAACATATATATAAATCTAGAGGAATCAAAGGAGACAATAAAATATTGATCCCCACACTTCACATGGAGGGGAATCATAACAAAGGAGTAAAGAGCAAGGAAGTGTTATGCCATGTTCTTCACTTGGGTTCATCATTGCTAAAGACAAGCATCTTTGAAAATAGGTGCCAACCTTCATGGAAAGTCAAAAGGAAAAAAAGATATCAATCAAGAATAGTAGCACTTGTCTCCCCAAGATCACAAGCTTCTAAAAGGTGATAGATTCTCTTTTTTGACCATTATTTTCATACCCCACATGATAAATTAGACCCACTCTCATAATGGAGGTCAACATCAACTTTAACACATATGAAATATCCTCCATGGGCCATGGAAAGCCACATCACCATCCTGCATCATCCGTGTAATACCCCTCATGGTGACCAAACGTTTCCTTGCCGATATCAATCTGTTCTTCACATTAGATGTGTTATGACTCCTTTGTGTGTGTGACTAGTGTGTGATGTCCCATATTGACTTCTGTTAAGTAGTGTCACCAACTATGACTTAGGGTATTATTATCTTAATTGTATTTCCTCTAGTATACAATTTAACCTTAACCCAAGACAATGGTGGAGTTAAATGGATGCCACTATCTTTTATTAACAGAAAATTATGAGAAATAAATAGAATGGTTAATCAAGGTGGTATGCGACAAACCCAAGGTAATCATTTGTTATACATTTTGAATCTAATCTTACATTATAATTTAGATAAACATATTAAATATTTTTATAATTAGAATAAATATTTCTTTTCATTATTAGAATATATATATGTATGTATGTATGTATGTATGTATGTATGTATGTATATATGTATGTATGTATGTATGTACACATAATATTAAAGATGTTTAAGTATATATACCTATATATAATTTTACTAATATATAATATAAAATTATTAATTATAACTATTAATAATGATCGTATAAATTTTTGGACCATAGATGCCCCAAATAATTTATTCTTATAACCATCCTTCAATTATTTATTCATCTATTAATATGATTTATACATTCACTGGATTAAATGTGGGCAATCTTTAAGTCAAATGGGTAGTGTGGGTGTTTAGTGTTAGTAGTGAGATTGGTAAGGGGTGCACATGGGGTACCCATATCTTGTCATCAATGGAATTTAATGAGGAGGGACAAATTTTAATTAGAAAAGACAACTTAGAAGATTTTAGAGAAGGGATACCATCCAAGTGGTGGAGGATAATTTTAAAAACAAAAATGCATAATATGGAGAGAGAATGAGTTTGAAGGCATTGAAAGAGGAGGGCACCATACCTAGAACAACATAGAAACTAAGTCGTTTAAATAGGCAAGTGCATTTATATGATGCTATCTCATGTTATCTTAATAATGAATGATTGAATGGATAAACAATAATGTTTTAGCTTGTGTTACACCTTAACTTACGTAGGTGTATAAGAGCAAATCCTAATAGGTTTTGGTTTTCCTTTCTGCTTGCATATTACAATTATATCTGATAGTGGTTATTAAGATGCTCCTTAATCTAATAAGTTCAATTCCAATTTAAAACTTTCACTTTATTTGGCTTTTTCCATTCTTATGTGGTTGCATAGCTTGTATGGGGTGTAGAATAAATGGATCTCTTGTTTTATTCTTACTCTTGTCACTTTTTATGTGCCAATCATAAGCTATTCAATGATTTTGAGGCCCTTGTTCATTCTTCCAAGATCTACAAACTATATATTTTTATCTATGTATGATGTTGTGTTCTGATAATGGTGTTACAGTGGAATATAACACAACACTAGAGTAGATAATAACAATAATAATTATTATTATTATTATTATTATTATTATTATTATTATTATTATTATTATTTTTGGAGATCTGAATTTGGTGCTATAGTAGTGAAGAGTGGAATATAATATCCATCTGATTGATAGCTAAAAAATGGCACTCTAGTATAATTCACTTAGCTAGCATGGATAGCAACGATTAGTTTTATTATTAAATAAAATACATATGCTAAATATAAACATGTAGATTTTTGCATAAATGAGTGGCATCTTTGCTAATCTTGTGACAAGAAGAACAAAAAATTGTCATTTAGATAGTTGTGTTGTATGTGGAATGGGCACTGTTTAAAATATTTAAATATCTTTTATTCGATTCATTTTTTTTACTTTCTTTTCTTGTTAATAATGCTAATGTGTTCATTTTTCAATGAATACAAGGTACAAACCATGCATTTAGATGGATAGTTGAAACAACGTTTGGCAGAAATGGTTAGATAAAATCTATTCTCGACTTTTATCTTATTATTATCCCTTTTCTTTTGCCTAACATAGAAGGTGTTTGTGTCATTTAATGGTTTGAACCTGGGAATTATTTTACATATGTAAACACATATTACTTGTATACTTCCTTCATGTCATAAATTATTTATGTAAATAAAACTATATTATTTATTCCAATATCTCTATTGGACCTGTTGTTGGTTGAGATGATGTGTAATAAGCATGCTTTTTAATTATAACTTAAAGTTACTTTTTAATAGTTTATCTCTTATTTGTATCTCCTTATTCACTCTAGAAGAATTAATTGTTTCATCTTTGATATGATTGAATGAATGGGCATATTGAATACATAACCATATATATGTGTCTATAGGTTTAACTGACAAGTTAGTCTCACATTTTAATGACTTACTAATGTGAGTAGAAGTAGAAATCATTATTGTTACATCTTGTGTGATCTATATATTATCTGGTTAATTTGAAATATTGTAAATGGATTTCACTTGCCAGCTTAAGTTGATGCACGTGTTGATGTGCAAGTGCAAAAGATACAAGATCATATGAGATATAAGATATCAAGTATTTAATGTGTTGGTTGTATTGTTTTCAAAATATAATCTCTGAGTTTATTTGAAAATGAGGCAAATTGTATAACCTTCCTTCTGATATTAATGTAGAATTTTGAGTTACCCTACTATCGAAATGTTATCTATTCATAAATATTTTGATTAATTAAAATCCATAAGTCTTTGTTTATTTATTGGATTTAAGACAACCTCAGGATGTGATTTGTATTTTTTAACAAATGAAAGTGGAGCTTGGTAAACACCTACTGGTATTTAAGTAAATTATTTGGAAAATAAAAAGAATCTTGACTTATCCTTATTTTGGTAGTTTTAAATCGGTTGAATGATTAAGAACTAACTTGGTTTGTTTTTGGGTATCAAAGACATAAATAATTTAATCCTTATAGTCTAAAGTGGTGTATAATTCTAGATTGATAGGTTTTTGTAGAAAATCATTAGGATTTTGTGAAACCTTTCTATGAAGGTATACATGAAATCGAGATCTTTAAAATGTTATGAGAAACACATTGATGAGTTCTATCATCCATAAGAGTTGGGTGCTAAAAAATTGAATGTAAATTTATTTTAATAAAAAATTTAGTTAATATGATGATTGGCATTATTCTAGTTACAATATCAAGCAAAACCAACCTAGAATGGGTTCTGGATGACGTCTAAGTAGTAGTTTTTTTTGAAATGAAATCTTGTTACTTCTAGCCTTATCATACGATATTTATAATCCATAACCAATATTTTTTTATATCTAGTTTAGGCACCTTTTTTTGGGTCCTTATCTAGAGGCAATTATTGATTTTCTGCACCTGGGGTTATTTTCAGCTTGTAGAGTTGTTTCAAAATCGACTTCTTAAATATAGCTAGAGAATCCATTAATTAAAACCAAAAGTTGATAGTGATTATTTTTACCCTTAATTTTTTAAAACTTTGAGTTATAATTTTTGGATGATTTTACTATTTTTTACGGTCTAATTTTAAAGCCAAATTATTCAAAAATTGCCAGACAAGATAGTTTTCTACATTAAAATATATTTTGAAAGTGAAGTTATTTTAGCATTTAAATTGTTGAGGATCATCTTCATATGTTCCTAGTAGTATCTTGTAGCTAATAGAATATATAAAAACTTACTTAATTTTGCCCGACCTACCGATACTTTTCACCTAGTGAGTGTATTTTTACCATTGTCATTTGATAGGCAGTTTAACAAAATCAAGAATTGATTGTGAGGGGAACTAGTCAAGTTTGGATGCCCCAGAATAAGGTAATTCCACTTCATATTGAAATGGAGAGTTGAATTTTTTTTATTATGATTTAAATTATCTAAGGCATGTTCATATTTGTCTTTTGGGGCTTTTTGCTATTTTTAGTAGGGTCATTTCTCAACCTGTCTGTGAGTAGATTTTGAAGGCAAATTTTTCAATCATACAAATCCCTTCTGGATTGCCATCATTAAAAGTGTGTTATTGTCACCTTTATCTTATTCAATGTTTTGGTATAGGTAATATTACCTCATATATTTGGTTTTATGTGCTTTAACTAATCTTCCTCTTAAGGTCATTTTTTATGCAGCACTATTTTGAACCCAGATTGTCAAGTTAGGAAAGGTCATCATTGTACTTTTGTCATTTATTTTAGTGGTTGGTTGTAAAGTTGTCTATGTTTTCCAGTTAGATTGAGCTTCCTCCACATGATCGTTCATAGTTTTTTTGGTGATTTGACCTATTGGTTCTTCTTTTGAGAGGCATTGTTTAAGCTTTGGAGTTGTCACCACTCTTGTTAGTGAGATAGGTATATTGACAGAGTTATTACCTGTTAGATTTATTTTGAAGTGGGTATACTTGAGTTTCGTGGTTCTTTATAGGTCCTTTTTTTTTAAGAATACAAACCATTCTTTTCCTTGACCTTTATATCACTCGCTTACCTCTTAGAGGTTAGTGAACCCTATGCCATATAGTGAGTCCTAGTTTGTGAGTAAGGTAGACATGGACCTTGTGTCTTGTTTCTCACACGTCTCTTAATTATTTAGATTATTTTAGATTGCTTGTACTTTTATGTTCACTTCTAATTGAAAATATTTTTGTAGAGATTTGTTGCTATTCTTAATCTTGCTAGAGGTGTGAGCAATAGGTGGTTGTTTGAAAAAAAATTGTGTGTTTTTAGTCATGTAAATTTTGGACGTCACATTCTGGTATCAGAGCTTGGGTTCAACACTAGGAACTCTAGGTATTATATTTGGTATTCGTGATGAATCTGTAAAAATTATCATCACAATATTTCTCTGTTCGATTGTAATCATAATGATTTGAATTCATAAATTGATCTGTGTAACCATGTTGTTTGTGATTGGATGAAGTTTACTTGAATTTTGAATTGACAACTTTTTTGGCCTATCTATACTTCATGTTAGATTTTGTATAATATTTATTGTGTGATATATATATATATATATATATATATATATATATATATATATATATATATATATATATAATTGAGTTTCATGTTGCATATAAATTTTGTATTTCCCATGTATGTACTTAAGTGGTATTTTATCTTAATACACTTCTTTAGTATTCTAGTATTTTTCACTGACACTATTAAAGAGGTGGTCTAGAAGATTTCGTTTCTATAAGTTCTTGCTAGGGTTTAAATACATTCTTATAAGAAATTATGTTTGTATATACTATGATTTGAATATAAATAAGAATGTAAATCCTATTTTGGTGTATCTTACTTTGATTTTTAACATCCAAACACATTGTTTATCTTCAATAAATAATTAATTATGCGCATGTTAGCTTAGACTTATTAATTCCTCTAGATGATAAGATTAGATTTGTTACATTCACCTTTCATTAACTTGATTTTAAGTATGTTTATTGAATAATGATATGATATGTTGTTGATTTTAGCATAAAACTATGTTATTACCCAAGTAGTTTGGTGATGATAATTTTATTTAGTGTTGAAGGAATGTTATATACCTTTAATGAGTATAGTGATTGATTGTATGTAGAATTAAACTAATAATATTTACAATATTTTTATTACATGTGTATTGCATAGATGAATCTTGAAGTTATAGTAAATGTGTTGACATGATTATTTCTTAAATTCAAGCTTGGATTTATACAACTTAATGATTTTAAAAATCATAAATAGCCTTATGGTTTTAAAATAAAGGTGGTAATGATAGGACTATTACACATTTATATAGATGAAGGAATACTTGTTTAAGAGTATTCTAACTCTTTAGTAGTGATAGATGACCTATGAGTGTTAATGGCATGAATACAAGAGCATTTCTCTCATAACTTTATGTAATATTAACCCTAAGTGACTACTACTCCTCTTTTTTAAACAAGCTTGTGAAATGTGTACACCATGATTTGGTAGTATATATGCTAGTTGCCTACAACATATATTTAGCATTGGTTGTGGTTTCCAACTTTTGTGAAAGATGACCCTTATCTTTTGCATTGAACATTACATCCTTTCAATAGTTCATGTTATGCTAACACATGCAAAATCTAATAGCATGGTGTATGATATTCAATGCATGTGTCAGGGTTGGTAGAACCCTATCTTCTATCTTATCACACAATAGTTGAGAATTGGTGAAAACTTGGTGATTTAGGGTATGGCTTGATGAGTAGTGCAATTGATGTCTTATTTCATCTCAGTAATGATTGCTTAGGCCATATGGATACTTATAGTAATTACAACAAATAATAGTTTTTAGTTATCAACACTCAATTATGCATATAGTTTTCACTTGATAGAACTTTAGTGAGCTATGTTTGATAGTCATATTACCTATGAGATATACTACTAGAGATGAATGTCAGTTATAGATATGAGCCAGTAATTTTGGATTGGTATTTATGTGGTACTGGGATGCCATGTGCAGGAATTGATAGTTGTTATTCTCATTCATCTGTATCAATTGGTTATCATGATGGTCAATGATGGTCAAATGGTATTGGATGCTTCCTCTGTAGTATCACTTTATTATGATATGGTTGTTATTCAGTCTCTTCAGTGGTGATTAGTGATGATAATAAATACAATTTCCACATGTTACCTTAGGACATTATATTACTATATGCAGAGAGACTCATATATTCTTCATGAGATTTTAACTGAAGGTACAAATATATGTTGAAAATGTCATCTGAGATGATGTTGTGGCATTGGTTGGACTAATGCAATTTATTTTTTTGATATGTTTGACATGGTTACTCTCTATAAGTAATGTTATTTGACAACATGTCAGTTACATGATAGTCAGAGATGTGAGACAGTATAATTACTTTTGATACTTTTATAGCAATATGGTATTGTGTATGAGAGTTTCTCAGTTGATTTCTATGGTGACACTATTACAAATGATGATGTACAGTTATTGTATTACCTTGGGAGGTAATTTATAGGTATTTTTATTACTTCTGAGAGGTGATAAATAGTGTTCCTCATACCTCTAGGAGGAAATTGAAATGTCTTATACCTCTGGGAGGTAGTTGGGATGATTTTTATTCCTTCTCCCCTTAGGTGACTCTTAATGCTTTGTAGAAGTCACATAGTGCTCATGATGTGACCTATTTTCATTTATGTTTTGTGAAAATTATTTATATTTCATTGAATTTCATTTTTTTTAAATTGACTGGAAACCAACATTTTATTTTATTGTATTTGAATTTTTTTTATAATGGTCAATCATGGACATTATTGTTGAAATTTATTTTGGATTTATCCTTTTCCTTCGAGACTACTTAGTCTCACTTTTATTGGTTTTGCCCTTACATGATCAGTTGATTCTCTTATATATTTATTTTGATAATTTAAGGTGTTTGTTTCATATGTTTTTGTATGTGCATAACTGGGATGCCTATGGCATGGTATGGGGGAGAATAATTAGCTTAGAATACAGCTAGTGAGTCATGATGAGAACCAGTCATGTTGGTTCATGATACTACCCTACCGGCCCCACTAGACATGGTGATTTTATACACACACACACACACATGTGGTCCTTGCATGGAGTTATGACTCTATTCTAATGTCTAAGGAGTTTTATGATAGAACACAGTGTTTCTCAGTCATCTCAACAGTGGAATCATTCTATGTTGATGATGGGAGGCCTATGCAAATGATTTGGTATGTAGTGACTACTTGTTATTTTGGCATATACTCTAATTGATCATTTTATCATGGTCCAATATGTTTCAGTGTTATTTAGTTAGCTCCAAACATCATTTCCATGGATGGATATATATCCTAGTAGTGTACCCTCACCATGATTGACGCTCATTAGTCTTCTCTCAATATGATTTAGACATTGGATGGATACTTAAGATTTCATGATTGTGTGCTTCAGTTGGTTAGTCACAGATGCAAATAACAACATGACTTATATTGAGATGAAATTTGTTCTTACTTGCTCATTTTAGAGGTTAATTGTGTTTTAGTTGGCACCTTATGATATTGATCGATATAACATAGTTTGGTAATATTACTCAGTGTGGGAGTTTACGTCAACATGGTCTAACATTCATGGAACTGACTCTAAGAAGACACAGTCTCTAGTGTAGAAAGAAGAGACCACACTTGAGGAAGCATAGATGGAGGTTAAAGATTTATTTGGCAAAGAAAGGGATGGTTTTTGAAGCAGAGGTAGGACTGAGTGACCTTGACATCAAAACTACTTCCCAAGAGCAAGACACAGATGTTTAGATACTTGAGTGGGATTTGTTGAAGGGGAAAGATTCAATTGATGACTTTGTTTTCATAATATACAAGCCCAATGAAACCATCAACCTCTACACCCAATACCATAAAGGCATACTTGACAAGTAATTTTATCTATATTCCCATCTTGCTTAGGAGGATGCATTAATGCAGACATGGCATGAGATATCATTCTTTCTTGACATGTACAGCAAAGAATGCCATTTTGAGATGCCCTATAATAGTCTTGTATTGGATTTATAAGTGATGACACTACCCACTAGTCTTTGGGTAGATCCTCATCATCTTACCTTTATATAGACTAGCATGACATTCTTGAAACTAACATCTAAGGTCGCATGATAGAATGTTTTTGCAGAGTCTGATGCATGGTAGGTTGAATAAAAACATACCAAGGTGGTGGAGTTATATAATAAAGAGGTCATTACCTACACCAAACTAGAAGAAGAGCTGGCTGAGTTGAAGCACCATTTGGAATTAGAAACAATTACCAAGGTGAAAATATTAGATATCTATAAGGAAATTATAGGCCAAGACCCAACACTCACAAATAGAATCCCCTTATCTGGGGAGGTGATTGATAAGTTAGACATTCTCATGGACCTCCTTTTGAAAGGGTGTAAAGAGCATCTTGACCCCATAGATGAGAAAGTATGGGCAATAGCGAAGTTTTTCGAAGTTGTGGAAGTGTGCAAACATGCCTTGCACATATTTGGAGATGTGATTCCCATTTTACATAGGGTTTTTGAGAAGTTGGCACAACCTAAATTTTTTTTGGATGATCGACTTCAAGAAGAAGAGCTTTAGCACCAGTAATTGGTTGATACAGCCCTTTTAATAAAAGATGAATCTGAGCATACAAAGGCATTTAAGGATGTAGAGGCCATGGAAGAGATAATAAGTGTGCATCAACAAAAAATAAATTCTAACTTTACGGTACTTCTAGGATAGGTTGTAGCTGAGGTCACCACACTTGAGAGTGTTCATAAGGATTCTTCCACATCCCTTGAACATTTGGTCAATAAATCAAGTGAGTGTCCCAACCAACCCAAGGAGACCAAGAAGCTAAAAGTGGACATTGAATAAATAATGACGAAGCTACCCAATACCTTATCACATTAGGAAGGTGTCAAGAAGAAGATCAAGCAGGTTGGCCCTAAATTTTTATTAGAAGCTAAAATCAGTGATTAGTCTAGAACGGACTAATGGTGTAGTGTGGTGATGCAGGAGCATCTACAATGGTTCAAATTCTAGCATGAAAATTCAAATTTTAGTTTTCCCTCCAAATTGTGAGATTTCAAAATTTCACCTTGAAAGTAAAATGTAATTATCAAAAAGTGAAAGTAAAAAGGTAAAAATTAATGGTTAGGATGTTGAGTAAATTAGGGGGAAATGGTTGAAACTATTTTCAACCTTAGAATATTGTTAAAACTTAAAAACAACATTTGTTTGCCTTAAGCCCAATTTGGGCGTAGAAGTTGGAAGAGAGATTCTTGAAAAGAGAGAAAACAAGAAGAATTCATTAAGGAGAGAGGATGAGAAGAGAAGGAGGATGAGAGGGGTGTATAAGTTCAGAAGAATAGAGAGGAAGATTCCTCTCATTCAAGAGAAAGAGAATGGAATGAAGAAGAGAGAGGAGAATTAGTGAGGGAGGACCTCACTCAAGAAATGTTAAAGGAAAGAGAAGGAGAAGTCAAGAGAATGTGTGAAGGATCAAGTAAGGTTTTGAAATCCATGTATTTTTGCATTGAAATGTAAGTCTTCTATTGATAAATGAAGGAATAAATGTTTTGTTTCATGTTATGGTCTCTTTATGAATTCTGGTAACAGGGTTGCATATGTGAATGTGTGTATGTATGAAAGATGTGTGTATGATGATTCTCTAAAGAACATTGTGAAAGACTGATTATTTTATATTTTGGGAACAATTTAAAGGTGGTATGATGTGATCAAGAGGTTTTAAGGAGTTTGGAATGTTGTAAAAAGCCTAAACAGGGTATTCAGGGCTGTAAAACTATAACCCACTGTCTTAAATCAAATCCACATGAAAATGTTTGTATGAAGTCTAAAATGGTATGGAGATAATATATATAGGTTCCTAATACAATTATAAACTTAAGAGCGAAGAAAACCAGGCCCTAGAAACCCTCTTGATGTCCAAAAACTCCACAGTTGAAATTCAGGCCTGTAGGTGACAGTGTATAGAAAAAGTTAAGAAACTTGTATGTTTTTGCATTGTAAGTGGATTGATCAGGTCATTTTTGATAGGGAATATGAATGGAGAATTAATTAAGGTATTTAAATTTTTGTATATCCTCTTGAAATTATATTGATCACACAAAAAGAGATGACAATAATGAACCCTGTTGGCTGTCAAAAAAAAATACAGTCCAAGACAACTGAGTTGTTGAGCATTAGAAGGTACAGAAGGTTGACATGACCAATCTGATTATTGGATAAGGTGTAGGGGGTTAAAAAATACCCTATAAAAGTGATTATAGCCCTTGAAACTATCTAAAACACACCCATAAAAAATAATTAGCTCGCAGCCTTTGACTGTCCAAGGCTAAATCCTGATTTAGCTTCTAGCCCTCAAAATGAGTTTTAAAGCTTGAAAACTCTTGAAACTTTGGAATTTGACCCTTGATTATGTTTTCAAACTTTTTGAAGTTTTTTCAAGGTGATACAGTACGTATAAGTACAAAAAAAGACAATTACCAAGTGAAGCCTAGGTGCATGTAAAGGAAAGAGCATAGGCCAATATAGGAAAAGTGAATTTCTCCAAAGAAGTGCACTAAAAAATGATTGATTAACTTGTAAAATGATAATCGGTATCTGGAATGATGCTTGGTTTGCTTATAAAGTCCGTACATCACTCTGGACAAGGGGTTTTGCACTATAGGAGGGCTAATTAGAACAGGGCTTAAAGAAGGAGGTACAATTCCGTACAAAGCAACCTCAGGAGATTTTTTATTATGTTATATAAAGGCTTAATGGGTATCCATAAATTATTTTACTTTTATGATTGAGATAATATATAAAAATTTATGGCCAATAAACAGGGATAACAGGGCTACAAGGAATGAATGATCTAAATAGGTCTGTATCAGTTTGTTGATGGTTACAGAGCAGTGTAAGATCAGATCAGTTTTCATCATGTGGGATGATGTTGCACCCCAAATTTTGGAAAAGTATTTTGATAGAGGCACACAATGTGGAAGAAGTATGACATGGAAGAGCTATAGGTGCAGAAGACCATGGCACAAGAGTTCATGGTGCGAGAAGACCTAGTTAGAGAATATGCATAATAAATGGCAAAATTGAGAACGGAGGGATTGGAACACTATAAAAAGACTTGAGGACTATGTGGGAAGCAGGATATAGTTAAGAAGTGATTCTCAGAGATGAAATAGACTAAGTCATGAACAAATCTAGTAGTGGCATGCAAGAGGATAGGCACTTGGCGATGAGGATCCAGCATCGAATGGGAATATAGGGACACAAAGGCCTGGCTCCTTAAGGAAATAATGTAGTTGGATGCCACAACTCTTAGTCCACTGAAGATCATTGGCTAGTCACTGAGAGTTTCATTATTATTATAACTACTTATTTGAGGAGAACCAAGTATAACTACCCCTGAGTAGAGCTTTGTAATGTTGTTTATTATTGGTGTATGTTGGTTATTGATGTTGATTGTTATTCCATTGATGTAATCGAGGATATCATTGTAATATTGTTTTTTTACTCTAGTTTATAGCTAAGTTGTATCATTTACACCATGCATTTTTTATGTAACTTTTGAACCTATTATGAATATGATAAATAAAAGCTACATTACCTGAATGTTATCATGTGGATTTTGGAAACAGTGGTGTTGGTCATTTTAATCATGTTTGTTTATTTAACTAAATTTAGGCCCATAACTGTGTATTTTTTTTTATGGTAAGTCATTGAATAAAGTGGATGTTTGAGTGTCGATATATGTTAATTACACTTTCACATGACAAAACCAATAGAAATTGGTCCCTCACTGCATGCTTCGAGTTAGCACGCGAGAACTCTAAGTATTGAATGAAATTTCAGTGTGCCATCTTGTTGGGATTTAATCACTTCAACACACACATAAGGAAAGTTAGGCCTCAATAGAAAATTAACCCAACAATTTTGATATCCTTTTAAATTGGATGGGCACATCTAACCCTTTTTTGCCTTCCTTTGTTTCTAGTCATCGCAAGTTGATCATGCATGCCATTTTTTCCAAAGTTTGAATTCAAGTCATATAAATAAATAAGTTATTGATTTTATTTGATCATCAATTTTTTGATACATAAAAATTCCCCTTATGCATTTAGTAGTTCTTAAATCATATGTGTATAGTGTGTTTATGAACTTATTGATTATTACTCAAAATTGGGCATTGTTGGTGTGTTTATACGTTGTTATTGTGTCTCATATTCTTATTTACCCCTATAATTTTAAGTGTCTTGTGATTTATTTCTAGAGCATTAGTGGCACATTTGGGTTTAATTGGAGTTTCATTCATGCTCTTAGGCCCTTTAATGGCCCATTTTGGTTAGGGTGCACCTATCTTTATAGTCCCATCTATTTCAATTTATAGTTATTATAATGTCAATTGGCACATAGAATAAGGTGCTAATCACATTTTAATTGTCTATAAATACATAGGCATTTTAGTTTATTTACATTTAGAGAATCACAATGAATCTATCTATCATTCAAAAGAATCTATTGGGTATTGTTGACTATTTTGACCACAAGTCAAAAGAGGTCAACCCCCTATAGTATAAAACTTGTATAGGGGTATATTAGAATTATAGGGTGTTTCATGGTCTTATTTGATGTCATTTAATGTGTTATCCACCTTGGTCATAATCAAATCTAGTCCTAAATCATTTTATGTCACTTAAGGGGTCCTTTTAGACTCATTAATGAAGGTGGTATAGTTTTAATTGGTAGAAAAGTCTTCTAAACTCTATTTAAAAATAAAATATGTTATAAACTTATCAGTCTTGTCATTTATAACTGAAAAAATTTAGGTTCCTAATTGAAATCAAGAAAATAGTTGAAAGAAACAGAGTTTTTGCAGTTGTATGACCTATAAACGACAGTGGCACATGGGTAAAATATTGTTTAATTTATATTCAAATTATATTAACTCATTTAAATTCTTAATCATCTTTATAATACTAAAAAATGGTTGAAAACTATTCTACGCCTCCATCGCTCCGCTAGTCATATAAAACTGGTCAATAGGTCTTCTAATGGTATGGCCAATAGGAGAGGTTCTAGGTCAAATGCTCTTGGTGGTAGATATTAAACTTGGTATACTTAATTTTAATGGTAGGATTTAAAGGATTGGATACTTATTCTTTATGAACCATCCTTTAGAAGTTAACTATCTCATTTTGCAAGCTAATCCCCACACCTTGAAAGTTTTCTTTTTATTTGAGTTGGTCTATACAATCCAATTAGTGAAATTTATTCCATAGGATTTTAACTACATTATTTAATGGTTTACATCATTTTTTTCATGTTTGGAGGTGATTTTATGAGCTCAAACTTCTTCAGCTACAGGTTGAGTACATTAATGGACTTGCAGTCAGGTTTCACCAATTGCAGAGAGTTCTTGTTCTTTTGGTTAATTAAGATGAGGGTGTTATGTTGTCTTTAATGTCTCCCATATCTTATTTCACATCCTTCCTTCCAATCCTAGTCTTAAAGGAGAACATCCATGGAGTTGTAGTCAAGAAGGACCAACACAATCAACTTCCTGCATGACTATCATACACAGTCAACTGAATGAGGTGTTTTGAAGTATTGAGAATGTTCATGGAGATGTAATGAAGTTTTTCAAGAGTTTAAACACACTTTTTAATAAGAACCATCAATCTAATCTACTCAAAGGACATATGATAGCATGTGACAACTAGTTCTCCAACACATACAATCCTACACCATTTAATATGTACCTACAGGTGCCCTCAAGGAGGTTAATCATGTTATATGAAGCATGTGGACTTTTTGAACTCTTTTAAAGTAAAAAATATCCATTCAAGGACTAGTAGAAGTTATAGAATTGGTTATAATGCCATACACTATGTACATTATCCATACTCTACTTTCACTACCCTGCATACTGCATGTTCACCTACAAGTGGCTCTCATAGAGACCTGAGAATGTTTAATGTAGGTATTTGAGCATGTTTTGAGACCTTAATAGAGTTAAGGAGTTGAAATATTCCATAAAAATTAATAATGAAGTCTTAGAGTGGCAGGCAAACTTGAGGGTCATGTACATTTGTGGAGAGTTTGTTTTAGGGACTTGTTACCTTAAAAGCTCTGAAATAGAGCCTTATCTACTTTTGATGCTTCCATATGATGAGATGATAGGGATTCTATATGAATCTAAAGGATCCTATTATGTATCCATCATATAGGGGAGATGCTTTGACCAAATAAAGTGGGTGTTTAATCCAAATGAGTGATGAATAATAGGCCTCCATTATTACAATTCTTTACTGCAGGGTTTTAGAGTTCTCTATAGTGTTTGAACTCTAAATGACCTTGTAGTCCTTGGTAAGCAAGGAGGAGCATACCTCCAACATAAGTAAACCTATTCAAGTGAGAAAGGCAATAGTGGTTTGGAGGACATTGAGAATAATGGAATTATAGGGTATTTCCCTACAAATGCATCTACAAGTGTACCCATGCCTTTAAAAGGTTAACTTACAGTCTAATTGTAGGTACTTGTAAGTTCATAGGTGAACCTTGGTGATTAAGTCTATAAACACAAACACCTGCATGATGGATTTGGTCCCAATAATTCAAATATATCTAGACCATGTTGCATAAGTTTCAAAGGTTGAGATGCATCTACAATACCTCTTTTGCTCTAGAAATGGTCATCTACAATTGACTATAATATGATAGTACACCCAAACATGACTGTCTTGATGTTGACATAGTAAGTGTATGATGAGAATAAGTCCAAATTAGTTGGAAACATATTTTATGACTCCAACATGGTCGTAAATCATGATAAAAAAATCCTAATATTAAGGTGTCACCTACAGGGATGTTTTTCTGAGCAAGAATACAATACATAGATAACCTACAATCTAGTATAGTCAAGTTAAAAGGTGTATATTGAAAGAGTTTTGGATAGGGTTAGATGATGAACATGTTTGAAAGGGATTCCATAGTATTATGACCATTTCATGAGACTCTCATCATATAGAAATAGAACATGGAGAGTTTTCAACTTACAACCTACAGTCCATACTCAAACCCTACATGGTCAATAAATGTTTAAGAAGTCTATCTTAGGTTTTAAGATGTTTGAAGGTGCAAGAGATATGACCCAACTTTGAAATATTGTATATAATATCCTCACCACTTAAATAATCCTATAAAACCTTTATTTTTCCTAAAGTAATAGGGTAAGTGCCCTCTATTCTATCTTAGATAGAAGGCACTCCTAGAGAGCTAAATCCTGCAGGTTCAGTAGGTCAATAATGAAAAGGTGAGCTAGACACTATGAAGACCTTGCAGAAGGATGTAAGTATTTCTATTATACATGAACAAACCTTAATGAGGCCTTGTAACCTTTGGAAACTACTCAAGTGTGTTGATGAGTAGTTATGTGCAGTCAAGTCCTATTAGGCTTAGAGTAGGCCTAATGCCTAAAGGGGGTCCAATTCCATTTATAACACTAGATGAACATTCTAATGAATTGGAAAATTTTCATGGGGAGTTATAAGGCATTTTAAAACCTTTGGTTTGTAAAAGAGCCCACAAAAAATCCATTTTTTGGCTCAAGAACATAATAGCCTACACATAATGCAAAGGAGAGATCGAGAAGCCAAGTTTGGAAGCTCACATCAGTATGGATGCTCAGCATGGGATCTCAAGGAGTTAGACATAATTGAAGAGGGTCCTAAACTTGAATTTTTTGGGATTTTTCATGAGTTCAACATCACAATTTTATAAACAATCCTTAAGGGTTAAAACTACTTAAAGCCCTCTAAAACCCTTGATAAGGACCCAATGAGAAAGATGAAGAAGTAAAGGCATCCAAAAGGGATATTTTGAGTAGTAAATTGATTATAACTTGTAGAGGACTCCCCATAGCTCCTTTCCATCAAGTTGGATCCTACCCTACTTGTATAGACAACATGTAAAATGGATTTTCTTGACATATTTTGATGTTTTTTAGGTACATAATGGTTTCAAAGGATGAGGATAAATTTGGGAGAGATATTGGGACCTAACATAACTCTTCATATCCATTTATTGCCTCAAAATATCACATAGGTACCTTTGTAAGCACCCTCACTTCAGCTAGTCCAGAATGGCATAGTGAATGAGAGTGATCACCAAGTGAGAAGGTGATAACTTCAATTGGGAAGAATTTTAAGGTTTTCCTAGTGAATCTAAGGGTAGGATAACTCTTTAAAAGTGTCAAATCATCCTATATATGTATTGGTTTGAGTAACTAATGACCATCTTAGTGCCAAGTTTGAAGAGAGGTCTAAAGCAGAGTGATTATGACTGCAAGCAGTAAGAACACTTGGCCAAAAGAATATTGATGATTAGGGACACATCCAATGCATGTTGGAACCTATTTCTAACCCTTCCCTCACATTTAAATGATTTAATATGTCCTTATTTTTCTTTGTATCATTTAAGGAAGGCCAAATGATGAGGGTAGTTTTAAGAAGCTAGTTGAGAGACTTTTATGCCAGATTTGAGGAGTTTCATGCCTTTGAGGGACATTTATCCAAGTAGGCATTGCATCATCTATCCCATAATTCATTCTTCTACAAATTTAACTTCTTATTTTATCTTGACAAGTGTTCTTTTGACTCTTGGACTTCATTCTCCTCTCTCCTCTCTCAAATTCTATAAGTACTAGCCATTTTAGCTCTTATCTAATAATTCCACACCATGTATGACAAAGCCCTAATAGTTTGATGTTGTAATTTGCCTTTGAATAATACAATAAATTTAGTTTTGAGTTCACAAGTATCTTGTCTAAGAGTGAAAATGTATTAATGGTAAGGTCTAGTGATTTTATCTTTGCTTCTCCTTATCCTTTCATGTCTAGTACAAAGAGTTGTCATTCTAATAGGTCATCTAGAGTGTAGCTAGTGTGTTTGGCACCCTTTAAGTGTGAAATTGTCCTTGGATTCAAAAATATGATATTTGGTCTACTTACCTTGAGTTGCCTCATGCATATCACCTCTATATTAAAACACTTATGTTTAGAACATCTTAGGATTTTGAAGCTATATTTTAGGTCTTATTTCTTAGTGAAAGAAGTATGATAGCATTGTGTAAATATTTATGGTGTATTACCCCATTAGAGTAGCTTTATTTCATGCATACTTCTATCTATTTTACCACAAATAATTAGTTATTTTAGGTGATAATCACTTTGAGATAAATTTACGGAGCTAGCCCTTAAACCTAGAGGTCTACTTCTACAATAGGTAAACCTACATACCTAGAAGTATTTCAATGTTGCCCAAATCTGGAGTAGGCTCGAACAACCTCCTCTAAGGTGAAATATTTGGTGACAATAGGTACACACGTGTTATAGAAATTTAAAGTAATAAAATTATATCATTTATCATTGTTAAAGTTAGAATTTTCCTATAAGGCCCTACTGGTACATGATCAAGGTTTTGCCTGTTGCTGGAATTGTTTTTGATTATGCAAATTAATTTTTCAAATTTTTTGATTGTTTAGAATCATGATAAGTATAAAATTATTTATAACACAACCAAATCTAATCACATACCCCCCCAAAAAAAATTATTTTCTTTAGGTTTATGTAGACACATAAATCTGGCACAAGACTTGTTTTAAAATGTATTCTAACCACTTTGCTTATATGGATTTTAGTTGAGAATTAAACACTTAATGACACGTGTCTTTTAATACTTCCATTTTTAATTTGTGTTTTTCTATGAATTTATGACCTTCTTTTCCCATTCTCTTTGCTTAAAACACATTCAAAAATAGAGATATCTAAACCCTTTATCATTTCAAGATTATTTTAAGCCCAGGCCAGGATATAGGAAAATTCCTATATCATGTCTTATAACATGACTCCTTTCCAATGATCATGACCTTTGATATTTTAATTTCTATTTGAACAAAATGTTTCCTCTTTTTAGCCATTGATTTTGAGTCCCCTTTAAGGTTTTTTGGGTCGATTATGCACACCACTAAGTTTATTTTCAAATTCTAAGAGATTTCTATATAAACAAAATTGTTAGAAGGCATTTGAAACAATTAATCTCACATTAAAAAAGTTATGCATTACTTAGACTAAATTAATAGAGATATATGTTGAAGTATTGTTACATTTTCATGTTTATGATGAGGATGAGCTAGGAGAAAGAGAATATAAATTTGTATATCACCATTTCACACACAAATGTAAGTAGGAACTACATTTGAGTTTGAACCCTCTTATAAGCATTAGCAATGTAGTGCAATACTTCTTCTTTCAATAGGTATTGACCAAGGTCAATCCAACTCAATCCTATTGCCTAATTCCCCCTACTTGATATTTCAATTGTATGTGCAGGAAACTGCGGTTTAATATTTTAAGTGAATGCACTCATAAAAAGCGTTTGCGAAGGTGGAAAAATACTTTATTGAATCATTCACAACATTTAGGAAAGTTTCTCAGAAAATCAACAAAGAGGCCAAGGGTACATATGAAGTAGTTATTCATCATAAAATGTAATGTACCTAGATAGGGGTATAATAATAAAATAGTAGAATAATAGAATAGTGAATAATCCCACATGCATTAAAATGAGGAGTGGGGTAGATGAGAAATAGTATAAATAAAGGGGCATATGATGTTGTAGGCATCCAATAAGTTATTTGTAATTAGAGCTTGCTCTAAAAGGAGGTTTCCCCCTCAAAGAGGCCACCGATATGAATTTATTCCTTCCTCAAAATGAATATGGTGTAATGTGAGTGTTTTGATCAATATATGAGTCGATTGTTGTTATTTAGTCACAATGTGACTACGAGGTTCTTTTCATCTGGTATCAGAGTAGTTTTGGTTCATGTGGACTAGGGTGTAATCTCTTATGAAAAAAAATAGTGTATTTTACAGTCATTTTGATTGCACCAATGCATTTTAAGCACCTCAAAACATAGGTGTGCATATCTAGTTTGTCTAGATCTCACATTTGAAGCTCAAGAAATCAAATCCCCAAATTTACTAGGAACAAGTTTTGGTTATTGTTGAATTTTTAATAAATATATTATTTTAATTTTATATTAAAAACATTGGCTGAAAATATTTTTTTTGGATTCCTCTCTCTGAGAGATTTTTGAAAAGTATTTGTTTGCTAAAAATGGATGAACGAGGCACCCGTGGCACGCATTTGAAGACTATAGTACATTCTAGTGTGATTTACATGCTTAGTGCATTTTGCATGTTGCACAATCTCTGACTGCTAACATTAACCTTCAATGTAAACCGCCTCAAGTGACCAGGCCAAACCATCAAGACTTAACCACTAGTGGTCACTTCGAAGGTGATTTGGACCTGTTATCACTCTAGAGGTAATATCTTTCAAACCGTGAAGGTTATAAACCTCTAATTTTTTTGTTGGAATTTTGATTCTGATACAGACCTAGTAATGTTATTTGATCATTTTTTTGGATTTGATTTTATTATTTAAAAATTAAATTTTGTTCAGTAGAACCTTATTTTCTATAGTTTAAAAGTACCTTTGTGGACTCATACTTGAGATCTGTAAGGAATTTTTAGGTACTATTTTTTTTTTTAAAATATTTTTTCAAGAAGAATGTTATGAAATACTTTATTTATAGCTATGCTATAAGGATTAATAGAATTTTTTTTTATCGACTTCTTTTTCTTTAAGAATTACGTATTGTAACTCATAGTTGCACAATTATAAGTAGTGCAAAAAGGAGAAAATTTTATTCTAATTGGGTGCATTTTCAGTAGAGCCTGACAACCAGTTAGTCTTTAAAAAAATAAAATAAAATAAAATAAATAATCAAAATATTGGTCATATTATAAGGGATGCATTTTTGGTTGTAATCGACATTTACTCCTTTGGTTCTCATGGGGTTTTCCATTTTCGCCAATGGTAAATTCATTGTGGCCTTGACTCAACTTCATCAAATAAGGACCATCTGAGAATATTAATTAGCATTTGAAGCACTCACCAACCAGACTATAGGCTTCTTCAATGCCTTCTTCCAATGTTGCTTCATTAGTGGTCTTAATGATACAATTTGACATGAGGTTGAAATGTTTAGTCCTTACTTGATGATGGAAGTTATGGACTTATCCAAGCTTGTTGAAGACTACATCAACTAGCAATGTCTCCAAATAATGTCCCCTCAGATAGTAAAAGCATTGGAACATGACCTTGTAGAACCTGAGCTAGAAATAAAAGTACCCAAGCAAACCCTAACTGAGCCTCAGATGGCACCCAAAGCACTAGACAAGCACCAGAAGTGCCCAAGAAATCCTCCAACAAGTCCATTTAGGCAACCACCATGTTCAAGCAGGCCCCAAATGAGCCCAAGCTGACAATCACAGATCCCAAGTAGGGAATTGATGCTTCACCTCTATTAGTGAACAATGTTAAGGGGAATGGCATGTACCCTTAGTTCACAAGGGCAACTATTTTGTGCACCCCTATTTTAGATTTGAGGTGATCATTGCTAAGCGTCAACTTTCATTGTGTACTCTCACTACTAGACCCATCTAATTTCAATTGTGGTTATTCCACTCATCCATCTTTATGCACATCCACCTCCTATTTTATTACTTATGTTTGTATTATTATTGTATATGGTCCTATCACAACACAGACAGAAGAAGTTGAAGTAGAAACGAATGCATGGCCGAGCTTCCATATGGTCTTCAACTTATTTTATTGGTTAGACCTCAATTTGGTCATCCTCCTATTTGTTATCATGTTTCGAAGGTGAAACATTTTAAGGGAGATGGAATGTAATGTACCTAGATAGGGGTATAATAGTATAATATTATAATAGTAGAATAGTGAATAATCCCACATGCATTAGAATGAGAAGTGGAGTAAATGATAAATAGAATAAATAAAGGGGAATATGATGTTGTAGGCATCTAAGAAGAAGAATTATAATTGATCATTACTCTAATATGAGGTTTCCCCCACAAAGAGGCCCACAATATGGATTTGTTCCTTTCTCAAAAGGAATATGGTGTAATGTGAGTGTTTTTATCAATATATGAGTCGATTATTGTTATTTAGTTGCAATGTGAGTATGTGCTATTACATAACATTAACAAAGAGGCCAAGGGCATAGATCAAGTAGTTGTTCATCAAAAAATTAATAAAGAGGCCAAGGGCACAAATGAATACAAAAAAGATATAAACATGGCTATTCCAAAAGCTAGTCAAAATAATGAGCATAGTAAGGAACATGTAAGGTTTAGTCAAGAGGTTAAAATAGAGGAAAAGGATAAGGATCTCTCCTTTACCATCTCAAAAATTGAGGCTTCTCTAGAAGGAAAAATGACCCTTTACAGATCGAAAGAGGAAATTCTAAAGGCAGAAGCAAATAAAGAGAGAACCAATTTGGATGATATAGTTTCAAGAAGGAGAAAGGACCATCGGAGAGGAAAAAAGGTGAAAGGATAAATATCCTTGAAGGAGGAAGAAATATCATATGAGGAAAAGGTTCCTAACATTCTTTTCAGCCAACAAACAAAATTTCTTAGTACAGATCATAATTTAAACTATACATATACTAGAAGATCCAAGAAGAAATTTGATGTGGATGTGGATAATAAAGTAGGTTGACCCAATCTAAGAGAAGATCGAATCAAATAAATAACCAAAGAGGTGTAAAATGGTACCCATAAAATTTTAAAGGGAAGTAGGTTCTCCTCAAGATTCAAAAAATGATATTTACCCTTAGGATGAATAGGAAAGGAAGCCTTAAGAATTATAGGAAGGCTAAGGAATTTAAATAGAACCCAGTTGGTGGACCTAGAGTGAGAAAGAGGAAAAAGAAGAAAAGGAAGATTATGTTTTATTATTTTGTTAGTTAGGTATGCTAATAGATGGAGGATGATTTATTGACTTTCAGATGACGATTAGATATGTTTGTGTCTGGTCTATTATTGAGTAAATATATTTTATGTTTGTCTCTTTTGTACTATTACAATGTCATCTTAAGATGGTTGTTCCAAGTTATCGACACCTATCAAAACCCTATTTCACCCAATAGTAAAAAAAACATTTGAGAAAGTTTCAAAGCCTCATTTTCAAAAGACAGGGTCGACACATAAAGGACAATATTATCTTCCATTCATGTCTTGCCTGTGTTACTGTCCTAGTCCATAATGTGTAGAACATTTTTCAAAAGGAAGTTTTCCATAAGATCAAGATCAACCCATAGGGATCAAGATTGATTTATGTTCCTGACCTGAATCTATTGATTTTGTATGAAGACAAAATCACACATCATTTACCAAAAGTTAGTTTGTTATAAGGTTAGGATCAATCCATAGGGGTCAAGATTTAATGATGTTCCTAACCTATGTCTACTGATAATTTTTAAAGTTAAAATCACATACCAATTCCCATAAATCAATTTGTTGCAAGGATAGGATTGACCCACTAGAGTGAAGATCAATTGTCACTATTATCGCTCATCTAACAATATTAACCCATATTATAAATAGTCATCAAATATGGAAATGAACAATTTACAATCACTAAACTCAATTGTCAGTCATTTAATTAGGTTGCACATATCAAAGAAGTGTGATAATTGAGCTAAGTTTCTCTTTATCCTTTTGCACTTGTCATTGGGCTCGTTGAACTTGCTTATCAAAAACATAGTTTCTAAATTATAATATATGCTTGTTTTCATTAATGCATTGTCAAGATTACATTTTATTAGTTATATCTAATTAAAGGGTTAATTTTGCATAAATCCAATTTTAGATAAAATATATTGATGAACCTCACATGAATCACAAACGTTTATTAGTGAACCTATATAATTTATTCTAACTTTACTTATAACTTTATGCCTTAGGGTTTGTATGTGGGAGCACATTTTAGGAATATTTCTTATTCCTTCTTTCTTGTCATCTTAGGGGGTAGAAATACTAAAATATATAACTTTAAATGATACCCTAATAGTCATCATCCATTGGATTTTCTAGTTTATAGAAATCATATACCTTATGATTACTCTAATGAGGGTGTTAAAATGTCTACCTTTATTCCAAATCTTGATGGGCCCCACCCTTCAGACTCTTTATTTTCTAGCAATTATATGCCCTATGATTAATCTAATGTAGTTAATGGACTACTTATTATTATTACATGGTTAATAATGCTATGAATAATATGGTGAAGTTAATGATTATAATTTTGATTATAAAGAAGCATATAGTGACGAAGAAGAAAAAAATAACACTTATGAAATGGAAGAGCCTAGCTCCCCTACACCTTCTTTAGAACCCTCATTTAACCATTCTTTATCACAATAATAATATAATGTTAATGTACATCTTCCTACTTTGAATGAATTACAATCTAAAGATGCTTTATTTGAGAATACACCTCGTTTACCTTTAGATTTTGTTACTACATTTCATCACATTTAATGTTACAAAACAAACATTCATAAAGATAAACAACAAAGCATAAATCAAGTTCTTGGTGACATTACTCTTACATGCATATGTGATTCTCATGATATAGATAATGCAAATGTGATAAAAGCTAAATGTACTTATTCTTTAATAGATAATGCAAATGTGAAAAAAGTTGAATGCACTTCTCATTTACTAGATGATTCAAATGTTATAAAACTTGAATGTATTTCTCCTATATTAGATGATACATGTTGGGTGAATATTTTGTCAACCAGGTAACTGGTGAGCAAAATAGGTCTCTTTAACCACAGCATAGGGAGATTGGTTGACCAAATGTGTAGGTTCACTACATCAGCAGGGGACAAATCTCTCCTCTCATCAATGAGAGATTCCCTATAAGTATGATTCATTATATACTATATATATATATATATATATATATGCAGAAAATAACACTCAAGGGTAGGATACACCATCCATCTCTCTTCTTTCAGAGATGATGTTCATAAACAAAGGATAAAATCCTAGTGAAAACACTAAAGGCACTTCTCTTCTTTCAGAAGTGTTCTTGCAGGGAACAGTAGGAGTTCTTTCAAGTAGAGACAAGTAACTGGTAACCAAAGGCGTAGTAACTAGCAGACTAAGGCGTAGCACAAAGTCTCCACCTCGACTTCCCAAGAGTGAAATATGAAGGATAATGAGGGCACAAAGTCATCCCAAGATCCTTTACATAGGAACAGAATACGAAGGATACTGAGGACACAAAGTCATCCCAAGATCCTTTACACAAGAGCAAAAAGAAAACACACTAAAGGAAATTGTGGGGGCACAAAGTCTCTCCACAGTTGGCTTCAGGACACCTTCTTGATTACTTTCACTAGTTCTGCTTGCCAAATTAAATAAACAAGAACACATTTAGAACACAGACATAAGAACAATCTCCTAAAATGATACAAGCTATAATAGCACAAAGTCTGTAAACAACTTGCTTTCTCATTCAGATAAAATGATAAGAACAAAAATCTGAGCTCAAAGTCTTAGTATTCACCTTTCAATTTGGGAGAGTTTTACTTCTATATTGGGAAGATCTCCCTTTGCGTAATGAGAGGATTTATAATGTATAGCCACCAAGCAAGGCTTGGCACTCTTTCCCATGGGACAACCCATGCTGTAGTCAACGCCTTCAATGCACCTTCAATTTTGTTTGGAGGGACCATGTCGAGAATAGTGTGTTACCTTAACTATGGCATTTCCATTCATCTAATATGTCTCTTCTTGAGTCTGAATCATCTGGTCTGTCCCCTCTAACATCTACACAACTCTCTACTTTGCCTTTACTCTAAGGGAGACAAAAAAGTGGCACCTTCAATGTTTGCAAGCCAAAATATTTGCTTAGTGGATTTTTCCACCTACCAAAATTACTTCTACATAGATATTTCAGGGTTTTCCCTCTTTCTACTTTTGTCTTGTCTAGCTTTGTCTCTTCCTAGAATTTAAGCTCTCGAGGCTATGTTCCCAGCTTTACTGGCTCTTTATGCTCCTTCTCTCAGTGGTTCTTCCTTTTGGCCTGGGTCTTAAGGCCTTTGAATGCATTCAGATCTATGCTTAAATTTGCAAGGATCAACAGCTATTTCATTTTTGTGAATTTGACGTCTTCGGTCTTGTCATTGTTAGGAAACCAATAGCTAGTTCATAGTGTTTAACTTTGACATCTATGGGCCCGTCACTTTCCTTAACAATTCCTTTGAATTTCTTGTTTTGTCCTTTCTTAGAAGGCACCTTCCCTTTAGAGTCTTGATAAATGGTCCACATTCCTTGGCGATAGCCTCCCATAAGGGTGCCTACCCTTCAGGATCCTTTGGCAGACTTTTCTTTGGGATTTTCCTTCAGAAAAAAGTCTGAAGGAATTCCTTCAGACATTTTGTCTGAAGGAAATGTTCCTTTCCTTAGTTGTTTCTTCCCGCTTGCTTCTACTTTATGTCGGGTTAATTCCTTCAAAAAAAAGTTTGAAGGAATTCCTTCAAACTTTTTGTCCGAAGGAAATGTCCTTAACAAATTTGCCATGGGATTTCCTTCTGAAGGAATTCCTTTGCTTGTTCAGCCTTTGAAACAGTCCACTTGCTCCCTGCCTACCCTCCGCAAGGGCTGTCTGACCTCCAAGGTTGCCTTTCAAAAAAGTTGTAAGGGTCCATTTTGGCTCCTACGGGCCCTCCGCAAGGGCACTTGTCCTTCAGGCTCTTGGAAGACCCCTTTGAACTTTCTGATTGAAAAAAAGACTAAGTATTTAACCTATTTCTTTCCTGTAGAGTTTGTAGAAACCAACTTGCAGAGTCCATAGAAATGAGTTCGTAGATCTGGGGGAGTCCGTAGACGTGAAAAACTGACCTGTAGAATCCATAGTTTTGAGGCCTTGAGAGTCCGTAGATTTGAGCCTGCCTGCAGAGTCCGTAGAAGTTGAGTCCATAGTTTTCTCTAACTTTGAAAGAGTTCATAGAAATCTAGCTTGCGGAGTTTGTAGAAACTATCTGTGAAGTTCGTAGTTTTACCTGCAGAGTCCGTAGATTTGAGTTTGTAGAACTGGGGAGTTCATAGATTTGAGTCTATAGATTTCTTCATGTAGAGTCTATAGAAATGAACCTACAAAGTTCGTAAAAACCTGTGGACTCTGTAGATTTGAGCCTATGGAGTCTGTAGTTTCAAGCCTACAGATTCCATAGATTTATGAAAATCTTGAAGAATGGAGAATTAGAATGCACAGAATAATTTTTGAAAAGGGAAGAGAGGATTTTGGTCTGTAGGACCAAAATAGTTCATATGCTGTCCCAAAAATGAGTGACATTTTCTAGGGACAACATCTAGCTCTAGTTGGGGAACTTCCTTCAAATAAAAACTTGGAACAGTTGAGGGGAGTAGAAACCAAAATCTCCAGTGCCTTGAAGTATGCCATTGGGCTATGGAGTCATGTTACCCAAAAAGAAAGGCTCCAAAAAATGAAAACAAAAAGCACAAAATAGAACTAAAGACTATACAAATGTACATATGTACAGGTGAACATACGATACTTCAAGAATTGAAGTGATTCAAACACTGCCCATTGTGAAATAATGAAAATGGCATTCCATCTTGATAAACCAGCAGGAAACCATTTTGTCCCTAGAATTGGTGACAGGCAAATGGAACTCTCCACTAGGAATCACATTTTCTATGTATTCCTTTTGGTTCTCTCTTCTTGCACCATGGAAAGACATGGTCTCTGATCTGAAAATCGTAACTCCTTGCTCTCTTGGCAAAGAGTTCCTCTTCCTGACTTTGGCATGCAGCAGTATGGTCCACTACCATAGCTTGTTATTATGTTGGTTCAGTCCAGCACATGTTTTGATTGTCAGCATCAAACTCCTAACAATCCATCAGCTCAGCATCTCCTTTGGTGTGAAGGAGTTTGACATCTTAGTCTTGAGCAGCATTCAATCTAAGCAACAGAGATTCACATTCAACTGTGTTGTTGGTGTTTCTAAATTGCAACTTGCATGAAGGAAAACTATCTCCTTTAGGATATATCAACACAGTCCCAGCTCTAGCATTGGTAGAACAATTGTTGCCATCAAATTCCAGGATCCAAACATCATCAAAAATTGATCTTCTATCAAATTTATCTTTATTGGAAGTGGAAGATGATTTTTTATCTATACTATGCCCTACTAATTCTTCTGATGTCTTGTTTGAATCGATTTTTAGATTTCCACCTACAGGACTTTCATCAGCAGAAACATGAACACCCTCTGTGGTCAAGAAGTAATTACCCCTGCCTGAAGACTCAACAGAATTTGAGCTGCAGGGGCTGAGATTTGGGTGACCATGTATTTTGCCTTCTTTTCAAGGAGCAATCTCTTCATTATGCCTTTGATAGAGATCCTTGCCTTAGACAAGTCCATGCTTAGTTCTCCTCCCACATCCTTGCAGAAATTTTGTCCAAGCAGAATGCCATAGGATGTTGTGACGTCCGCCACCAAGATAGTCATCTTGATTCTCTTGTTTGGAAAGGCTACAAATGCAAATTGGGCATCTTTGATTTGCCCTAATAGTGGTACTTGCTTGTTCTCCATGGAGAAACATCTACCGAATATCTTGGTCAATGTGAGGCCAAGGGATTCAACCACTTTGGCAGGCATGACATTGTCAGATGTGTTAGAATCAATGATGCAATTACTTAGCTTGTGACCATTTATCAATAGAGAAACATAGAAATGATCTAATTTTTGAGGAGAAGCAGGAGGAGTAATGACAAGATTGTTTGGGATGGGCATGTTACTTGGGGGATCATACCTTTCTAATCTATTGTCCTCCAGGGATGGCTGTATTCTTCACACACTCCACCAACCTGTCCAACTGCTCAGGGTTGGCTTGTAGGAATTCAAATTTAGTCATTTGAATTTTGACTTTCTTGACATGGTCAATTATGTCAAATGACTGAAATGGACTAGGAAGAGAGGATGGGAGTTCACCTTTTTAGTTTTTGGGAGGGGGAGGACTAATCTGTGAAGTTGAAATAGAAGGTGCAGAGATGTTTGATGTAATTACCTTTCTAGCAATCACTGGGTCCTTTGGCTGGAAAGGCAGAGTGGTTCCACACTTAGCAATTGAAATTTTTAGTTGAGGTTACTCCTCTGTCTTCTCTTTATCAACCTACTGGGCTAACTATTTCTTGGATTGGGTGAACACAGCATACGATCTCTCGACTGCTTCACCTTTACTTCTGGGTTCATCTTGGTAATTTAAGAAATCAATGTGGGAGTCATCCGTTGATTCTTTTTGATCCTTCACGAAGATATCAACATCATTTTCTTGCTCAAACTCAGGTTGGAAAGAGAAATCATGTTCTGTTTCTAGACATCCAACTGCTGAGTTTGTTGGAGGTGCTTCAAGGGCAAGGTTCCTATGGAGGAGGAAGACGATTTGGCAGCCCTTGAATCCTAGCAGCATTACCTTGGTATGCCTAATTCTAAAATGTCCTCCTTGGCATATCTTGATTACGAGGAGCAGACATACCTTGAGCCATTTATCTTTTCAAGGCTAGTAGTTCATTTGCCAGCTTTTACACCATTTGATTGATGGTGCCTATAGATGGATACTCAGAAGATGAAGAGGATTTACCTCTATTAGGATCCCTCCTTATCTTTCTAGCCAAGATAAGGTCATCTTCTACCTTAGTAGCCAAGTCTTGAGTAGCAACAAGGTCTATGTGTCTAGCCCATCTCAGCAAAAAACTCACTTCAGGGAGCTGTGAGTTGATGAAGAAGCATTTGAGGTTTTTAGGTGTTGGCTGAGCAATTGCAAGAATTTGGTTCCTCAGCTTGTCAAACTTTTCTATGAAATCCCTCATAGGTTCATGAGGTTCCTTTTTCATCTGTGTGAGTTGGGCCAACAAGGCATGTGCATCTTTTGTAGGCTTGAACCTTGCTTCAAATTTGGCTTTGAGTGTGTCCCAGTCAGTCACTGATCGAGCCTGCAGATGGTAGAACCAATTTGTAGTAGTACCTTGTAGTATTTCTATGAAAATTCTAACTACCACGTCTTCAAATTCCACTCCTATTATGCCACAGGCTATGCTAAAGGCTGCAATGTGTTCATCAAGGTGAACTCTCCCATCACCAAAGAATTTGGGGAAATTTTTCCTTGAACTACATGGGAGCTCATGTAGGGGTGGAGTAAGGTTCAGTGGACCAAATGTGTTACCCTAGGGGCCTTGAACTGCCATGATGGGATTATGAAAAAGGGGGATAACAAATCTGGGTGGAGTATTTATAGGCAAAGCTTTGCTGACAACAAAAAAAGAAGTTATGCCTTGTATTGGTGACCTAGTAGGGGTAGGAGGAAGACTCCTAGTTTGTTGAAGGTGAGGTTGTGGAGGAAACAAATCAAAATTGCTCTGCTGCACCAACTCAAAAATAAGGTCAACAACACCTTGAGATTTTTGGCTTCTTGTATAGCATGGAGCTACCAAATTGTATAACAGAAATGGGAAAGAACTAGCCCTGCTTCAGCTTGAAGCTTGAGGCTCCAAACTGCGCATTCTATCCCAGATGGCATGGAGGTGAAGGGAGATGGTAAGGCTTTAATGATAATGGGTAAGACATAGAATGTAGTCGCCAGAGTCTATAATGAATAAGGGTAGGGACTGCTTCAATCTGAAACTTGAGGCTTTAGACTGCACATTCATCCCTAGCAGAATTGCCAAAAACTGTTGGATGAATATTTTATCAACCAACTAACTGGTGAGAAAAATAGATCTCTTCAACCACAGCATAGGGAGATTGGTCAACCAGATGTGTAGGTTTACTACATGAGCAGGGGACAAATCTCTCCTCTCATCAAGGGGAGGTTCCCTATAAGTATGAGGTGCTATATACTATATATATGCAGAAAATAACACTCAGGGGTAGGATACACCATCCATCTCTCTTCTTTCAAAGATGATGTTCACAAAAAAAAGATAAAATCTTTGTGAAAACACTTGAGGCACTTCTCTTCTTTCAAAAGTGTTCTTGTAGGGAACAATAGGAGTTCTTTCAGGAAATGACAAGTAATTGGTAACCAAAGGCGTAGTAACCAGTAGACTGAGGCATAGCATAGAGTCTCCACCTCGACTGCCCAAGAGTGAAATATGAAGGATAATGTAGGCACAAATTCATCCCAAGATCCTTTACATAGGAACAGAATATGAAAGATAATGAGGGCACAAAGTCATCCCAAGATCCTTTACACAAGAGCAAAAAGAAAACACACTAAAGGCAATTATGGGGGCACAAAGTCTCTCCACAGTTGGCTTTAGGACACCTTGATTACTTTCACTAGTTCTGCTTTCCAAATTAAATAAACAAGAACACATTCAGAAGATAGACATAAGAACAATTTTCTAAAATGATACAAGCTATAACAGCACAAAGTCTGCAAACAACTTGCTTTCTCATTCAAATAAAATGATATGAACAACAATCTGAGCTCAAATTTTCAATATTTGCCTTTCAATTTGGGTAGAGTTTTGCTTCTGTATTGGGAAGATCTCCCTTTGCATAATGAGAGGATTTACAATGTATAGCCACCAAGCAAGGCTTGGCGCTCTTTCCCATGGGATGGCCCATGCTGCAATCAACGCCTTCAATGTGCCTTCAATTCTGTTTGGAGGGACCATGCCTAGAACATTATGTTGCCTTAACTATGGTGTGTCCATTCATCTAACATGTCTCTTCTTGAGTCTAGATCATCTGGTATGTCCCCTCTGACGTCTACGCAACTATCCACTTTGCCTTTACTCCAAGGGAGACAAACAGGGGGCACCTTCAATGTTTGCAAGCCAAAATATTTGCATAGTGGATTGTTCCACCTACCAAAATTACTTCTGCATATATATTTAAATCTTTTCCCTCTTTTTGCTTTTGTCTTTTCCAGCTTTGTCTCTTCCTATAATTTAAGCTCTTGAGGCTATGTTCCCAGCTTTACTAGCTCTTTACGCTCCTTCTCTCAGTGGTTCTTCCTTTTGGCTTGGGTCTTAAGGCCTTTGAATGCATTCAGATCTGTGCTTAAATATGCAAGGATCAATGGCTATTTCATTTCCATTAATTTTACAACTTCGGGCCTGTCATTGTTAGGAAACCAACGGCTAGTTCATAGTGTTTAACTTTGACGTCTGCAGGCCCATCACTTTCCTTGACAATTCCTTCCGCTTTCTTATTTTGTCCTTTCCCAGAGGGAACCTTCCCTTCAGAGTCTTGAGAAATGGTCCACTTTCCTTGGCGAGAGCCTACTACAAGGGTACCTACCCTTCAGGATCCTTTGGGTGGCCTCCGGCTTTAATTCCTTATGTGGACTTTTCTTCAGGATTTTCCTTCGAACAAAAGTCTGAAGGAAATGTTCCTTTCCTTAGTTGTTTCTTCTCGCTTGCTTCTGATTTCCATCAGGTTAATTCCTTCAAAAAAAAGTCTAAAGTAATTCCTTCAGACTTTTTGTCTGAAGGAAACGTCCTTAACAACTTTAGCATAGGATTTCCTTCCGAAGGAATTCTTTTGCTCGCTCAACCTTTGAAACGGTCCACCTGCTCCCCACCTGCCCTCTGCAAGGGTTGTCTGACCTCCAAGGTTGCCTTTCAAAAAAGTTTCAAGGGTCCATTTTGGCTCCTACATGCCCTCCACAAGGGCACTTGTCCTTCAGGGTCTTGGAAGACCCCTTTGAACTTGGCAATTGAAAAAAAGGCTAAGTGTTAAACCCATTTCTTTCATGTAGAGTCCATAGAAACCAACCTACAGAGTCCATAGAAATGAGTTTATAGATCTGGGGGAATCCATAGACGTAAGAAACTAGCCTATAGAGTCTGTAGTTTTGAGGCATTGAGAGTCTATAGATTTGAGCCTGCCTGTAGAGTCCGTAGAAGTCGAATCCATAGTTTTCTCTAACTTTGAAAGAGTCCATAGAAATCTAGCTTGCAAAGTCCGTAGAAACCATCTGTGAAGTTCATAGTTTTACCCATAGATTCTGTAGATTTGAGTTCATAGAATTGGGGGAGTTCGTAGATTTGAGTCTGTAGATTTCTTCCTGTAGAGTCCGTAGAAATGAACCTACAAAGTCTGTAGAAACCTGTGGAGTCTGTAGATTTGAGCCTACAGAGTCTGTAGTTTCGAGCCTGCAGAGTCCGTATTTTCAAGCCTGCAAAGTTCGTAGATTTCCAAAAAGCTTGAAGAATGGAGAATTAGAATGCACAGAACAATTTTTGAAAAGGGAAGAGAGGATTTTGGTCTGTAGGACCAAAATAGTTCATATGTTGTCGCAAAAAAGAGTGACATTTTTTGGGGACAACAATACAAATGTTAGAAAAATTGAAATTGCTTATCTTTCTCTATCTATAGATGATGTCAATTTTTTTAAAAAATGAATGTGTTTCTCTTTCTCTCTATATAGATGATGCCAATGTTACAAAAATTGAAAGTGCTCATCTTTCTCTTTTTATTAATGATGTTACGAAAGTAGAGAGGTATTCCCCTTCTCTCTCTTTAGGAACACAAATAAATGCACATGAGCATAATGTTTATTTTGAAAAATCATACAATAATCAACACATACATAAAAATCTTCGTGACATTAAAAATGATATAATCTCTTCTTTACAAACATCATATGATATGAATGCTCCTTTATGCAATGGTTCCAAATTAAGCAATGATGTGATCTTAGAATGCAATAATAGTCATGATTATTATATTATACCTATGTTTCAAGTAGATGGTAAATTACAACCTCTGAGTGTACCTTTCCAAATTGCATCAATTTTTAAAATTCATATGTCTCCATTATGAATGTTATAATAGATCACAAAAATCAAGAGTCGAATTTTAATTTATATTTATTATTGTGTCATGCTAATATTAAAGACAATATCATTCAAGATCAACTTATTACATGAAATTAATTTGAGTGTCCTTATCTAACAGAGCTTTTCATGCATATGCTTCCTTTGTTTGATGGTCATGGAGACCCTAACAACCATCTAACACAATACATGCTTTATTTTGGTCATTGGGCTAAAAATGGATGCATATTATCAAAAGCTTGTCATAGAAGTTTAACACAAGATGCTTGTGATTGGTTTTATATTCTTCCTAATGGTTCTTTACCTACCTTATAGAAGTTAGAAGGCATATTCTTATCAAATTATCATAAGCATGAAATGCCTAAACTAACATTGGAACATTTACAAAGCTTAATTACTATCAAAACATTATATATACATACTTTTGAAATAACAATATTGTGAAACTCATAAATGTAAAAATGTCAAAGCATATAACTTATACATGTAAAGAACGCTAACATATATGAAATGATCTTTTATATATATATATATATATATATATATATATATATATATATATCAATTATGGGGGCATCCCCATCATTTGAATTGTCACTACTGACTGGCTCCATAGCCTGAGAAGTCAAGGCCCCATCTCATCCTACGGATCCATGTGATTGTGATCATGACCTATATCATTTAATATGAATCTTAGGTATCTTGATCTGAACCATAACACTCTTATGCTCATACTGCAAAGCATAAAATTGATCGATCAAATATCTAGACAAATCTTAATCACAACTTGGTGCAAGCCATCTATCAAGCTATGCCTATAAGTCATCACACTCTTTAGAAAATATAGTATATGTTACAAATATGATTTCACATGGATCAAGCAAATATTCATGCTCACATGCAATCTAATCTACTCTCTCAACAAGGCCATTACCTACTACATCATAAGGCACATTTTGTGTCAAAGTATGGATGGTCGCATCTACCATTGTAGATCAATACATATCACCTACAATACCCTGTTGTGATAATGCAGTAGTAATAAAATCTAACCAAATATCAACTAATGCATATACATATAGTCATATAAATAATCATGCTTAGATATAGTTGTCATAATAGTTGTAGCAACCTGGGCATCTCCATCAATAATTTGTGTTGCAGGTTGGGATGCAGGCTATGGTGCAGGGGATGATCTTGTTCCGTATCCACTTACTCCATATATATATTCATTTCCTTCACCCCCCCACTTGGTACTAGGGGCACATAAATTGAATCATCCTCTACAACTAGAAACAATTTAACCCATCGATCATTAACCCACCATTATGTATAGGTTGTTGTATATATTGAATTATCACCCTCTACCAATAGAATAATAATATCTCACTTTATCATTGTATGAGGAGTTAAATACACACCTATGGGTCATAGAATCAAACCCACTCTAATAGTATTTATGGTTCATTATGTCCATGGATAATCCATTAGAGGCACGTCCTAAATCAAACCAAATTGTAAATTCACTCGCTCATACTAAAACCTCTCATATACACTATAAAATTGATCTTGTATCCACATAATAACTCATATGCATTGTAGATCTACTAAAATAGAGGAGTAAGAGTTAGGAATATTTTAGAGATCTATTGGGATAAAAATGGCCTCTGATAGGGTTTGCTCTAACCACAAAAAATTAGATTGTGCTTGAATGGTAGTGGTGATTGTATGGGAGGAAATCAACATATCCAAGGTTTGTTATTGTAGGAGAACAACAAAGAGACCAAAGGAAAATGATTTGTTGGGGGCAAAGAAAGGAAATTTACAAACTGACCCAGGTGATACAAGAGGTCTACAAGGGTAGTTTGAAGCATGGATGGGAGTCTTCCAAACTAATATGTTTTTTTTTTCATTGCTACTATGAGAGAAACTGAGCTTCTTCATCGGTAGCAATGGCTATTATGGATGAAGAGGCTTTTTTCTGAATATGTAACAGATGTTCTAGTCAGATCGGATAGGGAAACCTTATATTGGTGTGATAGGTGGTTGTGTTAGCAATAAAAATGACCCTAGGATGGTCAAATTTATTTGAGCCTCAGGGGTTGTGCAATAATAAATACCTGGTAATGTACAAACCAGTGATGTTGGAGAATGGAGGAAAAGTGTTTGACATAACGTCTAAACAAGTTGAAAATAAAGTGTTTGATGAAATACCTGATTGGATTATTGGGGAAGAGCCTGAGTATCAACAAGATACAAAAGAGGATAAACCAAGGGTTCAAATTTTGGTTAAATATCTATCAAGAAAAACAATCTGCACTTAGGTGAAAGGGACAGATTCTATGAAGGTTTTAAAGGTAAATCTAGAGGCTTATTTAGGTATTCTTGTGGGGTCCCAATGTCTGGTAAATCAAGGCAAAGAATTATAAGAAATTATCCGATTGTAATTTTATCATCCGGGCAAAGATTCACTCATCTTCATGACTTCAAGACCACGGGGAGGTATGGAAGGATCAAGTCAAGCTTCTCCTTCTAAACTAGCTACTTTTAAAGAAGTGGTTAGAAATACTACTTCAAAACCAACCCCTAAGAAGTGTCCTCCTCCACCTCAAGATTATATTTTCAAACAAGCAAAGTACTTCCCTTTCGTGTAGATTACAAATGTGGAATTGGATGTTTATTTCAAATATTTAATTATGGATACAATTATTTGTAGATTCAATGGCATGTGGTCTTCATCAACTACTCTATATTAGTGGATATATGAGACATGGTCAAACCAATGTGAGATTTCCTTATGCTCTAAGGGTTTCTTTGTTGTCCATTTTAATGAATAGGAGGGGTATCATAAATGTCTCTTAGAAGGACCTTGGTTTTAGGGTAAAACATGGCTATTTGTAACTCATTGGTTTCTGGAGTTTGATCCAAACAATCTCTCAGTAACAAAGATGCCAGTGTGGGTTCGGCTTCCAAACCTTCCCTTGCACTTTTGGCCTGCCCATAAGTAAATAGGTAATGCTTTGGGGTCTTTACTAAAATTTGATAATGATAGAAAAAATACAGGTCTATGCACCTTTGTTATAATTTGTGTATAAAATGATTTGAGCAAAGGGGTTCCAAAGAAAATTATCCTAAAATATGAAAAAGTTTTGCATAATCAAATTTTAGATTATGAGAACACAACTTTTAGATGTTGTAACTACAAATTACTTGGTCATATTCATGCTTCTTGTCCCCATGGGAGATTTAAATCAAGGAAGAAAAAGGGGGAGAATACAACATCAAGCAAATGGAGCATTCTAAATCTGGCAATAGTTGTTGAAGATTATTTTGAAGATACAGGAATTTAGGAAAATGTAGAATTGGGAGATAGAAAGAAAGAAGAAAAAGTGATTCCTACTAAAGAGGTTGAGTTAATAGTGGGGGGAAAATAAAAAGTCCAAAATCTTCCCTTAATTAAGACAATAGGGGAATAAAAGAGAGGTCATGAATCTAAAAATTTAGATTCAGACAAGGAGTTGCTGGAAAACACAAACTCAAAAATTTAGAATCATGATAAGTAGATGGTGTAGTGAACTCCACACAAGAAATTTTTTAGGAGGTAAGGAATAAAAAAGGGGAAAAAGGCAAGACAATCAATCTCCTAGATTACTTTCCCACTTACTGATGGCTTGGTTCTTTGCTTAGTTTTTGAGTGGTTGTAAGCTTTGGTGTTTATTTGTTTGTCGTTTCTTGGTCATTTGTTACTTTTTTTTTGCTTGGCTATGGAGATTTAGCCTAGCTCTTTTGTGTAATCTCATCTTTCTATTTCATGTCATTTATAGTTGTTTCTTGTAATTTTTATTTTGGTTGGGGGCCTTAAATAACCCTGTACCTATTAAAAAAAAATCACACGTGTTGCAATTCTTAGACATCCTTAATCCATCTCCCATATCCCATATACACCCACCACCAAATCATAATAGATGCTAGCTTATCTAAAAGTACCCTATACTCCATAGTACTCAACCCCCTCCATTGTGGTAGCACTCATTGAGATGTAAATATATCAAGATAAACCCAATCCTAATGTGGGATCTAAAATGGATGAACCACAATTATGTGTTCATAAGCTCATACATGTAAAAAATTAGTATCTCCAAGACCACCTACATGTACCTCTAATGTAAACCTATATAAAACTTGATATGCATGGGTTAGCATCCATGCCCCAAAGAATATCTTGGATGTCTCTCCTTAGTGGCATGAACTATATATTACATATGATACATGATAGTTATAGCTTTGCCATCTATGGTTACAATTGATGCCAATATACAACATATAAATTTATATAATGATAAAACATCAAATCATATAATCTACTCTAACAAAATGGTACCACCCCGATCAACACCGTCTAGTCTATCTATCATGTATCTGTGCGCCCATCACATATATCCCTAACCTCCACATCCATCATCATGGCCCTATTGCCAACAATTATAAACTATAAAATATGCCATAAAACCTCTATCATGATGATTATCTCACCCGTTAGCAACCAAAAATTACATGTATCAAGGTTCTACTGCTCTTCTAATGTAGTCATAAAATGCATATTATACAAAATTTGGCCTAATTGACTAACATGAACTAAGCCAACCTCCTCTAATATCTAACAATCAGTGTCATATAATCCTACCTCTAGCAAGTTACTCATGTATCACCCATATCAAAACTCATGGGCATGCAAATCATGCTACAAAAAAATAACACACGGTATATCAGCTTCTAATCCAAGTGAATGAAGTATACATGCATAAATTATAAGTAAATAGTCAAAATTATAGAGACAAAACTATCAAAATTAAGATAAAAAAGTGGACAAGAATGTCCCATCTGGGATAGTATCATTCAGTTTGGGACAATAACATCACAAGTTGGACGATCTTGACCGAATAAGATAAATATGTTAAATTTTGCATTTTTAACTCTTCAAATGCCAAAAAAATCAAATTTTTAAAAATTCAAATTTCAAAAAAAATGATTATAGATCATTTTGATCACTAAAATTAACATTTAATGCAAAAACAAATCACTTGTGACCATCTCTTATGTACACTTAACATATGCTCAAATCCATGGTTTTAAATCACTATTCCTCTACTCCTATATGGATGAACCTCTATCTTAAATAAACTCTTGATACATGGCATCCTTATTCCTCATTCCAAATAGCTTAAGATCATCCTTTGACTAATTCACACTATCATTTAATTATTTTTATCACTCAAACAAATTTGATGGTCATTGGTGTCTAAAAAATGTGGTTTTGTCTTCTCATCAAATAATGATTAGCTGTTCAAATTAAAATTTACCCAGATGAGTCAACCCACACATTTGCAAGCCTGGTTCCAATTAACCTCAAAAGTATCACTATATAAACACATTTTTTGTTCATTTGTCCACTAGGAGGCTTCTTTATTGTAAACACTATAATTATTCAAATTACACATTGAGATAAAATTGCTTATTCTTCCCAATCTTGATCTTATAAATCCCATGTAGCCTAGAGCTAGGTCTAGTAGCATGACAAGTAGATTTTCAAGCATCTAATCACACTAGGGTTGCACCAGTATATAACATTTCACCAGTATTTCACACACATCACCGTAGCATGGGTAAACTACATAGAGTTTGATCCCTCTTTAGAGTATTGGTATGTAGGCAATGATCAACACATGTGGTGTTGAGGTCAAGAATAACTTCGACCCGTAATCCATATTTACCTATTTTATTGTATTTGTTCCTTATTGTCATTGAGCTAGGGTTTAAGTGAAGAAGAAGGCAAAGCACATAACTGCTATCCTAGTAAATCGAAAGCTCCCAAAAAGTCACACATGACCTACAAGCAAAGGTGCATCTAATCAAATTTACATACAAATAAAAAACCCTAACAAACATTAGTGCACCCTAAAAACACCAACACAAGCTAACCTTGTCCAAAGAGTGCAATCTCATCTCACACATTTGTAGAGCCTTGTTCTTAATTCACAATGAATTCACATAGTCCCACAATCAATCACATAGTCTATGTTTTAGTCTTTCAAATCCAAGTTCTATTTAAGTTATTTGTCTTTAGTACTTTTTTTTTCTAGCATATTGCTAAAAAATAGTAAATTACAAATCAGTTATGTGTATTTATTTCATATAGTATAATTTTAATCAGTAGTCTTTCATAATTAGATTAACACTTTCTTAATCCCTAATTTTGATAAAACATATTAGTGAATCCACTTTTGATTTGAACATTGCTTTTGTTGGGTGTGAAACCAATATTCACACACTGTTCACAATCATTATTCATGGACACTATTCATAGTCACTATTCACAAACATTATTCATGGTAACATGGCATGTAGGTGATGTGACATGTGGATGATGTGGTATGCATGTGTTGCATGGTGGTGTGGTATATAGGTGATGTAGATGATGTGGCATGCAAGTGTTGTGGCATGCTAATGATGTGGTAGGAAAGTGATGTCGCATAGGCCCATGGAGGGTCTCAAGTGTGATCAAAATGATGTGACAAGTGTGTGGCATAGCACTCTACTAGGGGACAAGGTTTTATCCTTAGTAGTCACATGTGGTTTGTCATGTGGTGCAAAAGATAAGAAGTCAAGGTGTGGGACACATTTTTTGATGTGTCCTTGATTCCCATATGTGGATAAAATCTAAAAGTGATTGCAACACTTTTTAGACTTGTGTGATCACATGGAAGAAGAAGACAAGAAGATTTATGTTGGTGATTAGCTTCACATGTGTGAGTGGAGTACAATTCTAGGAGTCACATGGGGTGGATTGTATCTTGTCTAAAGTGGAACATCCACTTTGTTGACCCTTGGATATGAAGACAAGAAGAACACTATGGGTGTTTTGGACACACTTGTGGAAGTGGGGCATAGGTTTTGGAGCCATATGGAGGTGGCACATGTTCTTGTCTAAAGGAAGATCTTCTTTGAATACTTTTGGAAGATGAGGACAACCACCACTTAAGATCACTATGTACCCACTCATATATGGCACCTTTTTATTGCCACTATTCATTCTCTCTCTCTCTTTTCTCTCATGTAAATGTTATTTAAGCATGGTTCTCCTTTGTATTTTGTAATCCACTTTGTTATCTTTGGATGGATTCCCTTTGAGGATCCATGCAAGCCTTGGGCTGCATGTTAGGAGGTTGGATCTTGGAATGCTTGGAAGCTTAGCTCACCTAGATGCTTGGGTTGTAACCATCATGCATGCTTTATTGTAAGCATGGAGTCCTTGAGGTTAGTGGTTAGATCTTGGAAGGATATGTTAGCTTGGTTCACCTGGTTGGAAACTTGGAGCTTGGAGGCTTGGAAGCTCAGCTCATGGAGATGGAGGTTGATGCTTTAGAGCTCACCTTGGATGCTATGGATGTTAGCATTATAAGATCTGCATGTTTTATCAAAGGAGTTGTTGAAAGGATGTTGTTTATAATAGAGAGTTTTGTTGATGGAATTGAAATCTAGATGTTGCCTTTGTCCTATGGTTTTTCCCTTGTTGGTTTTGCAAGGTTTCCAAATATATCTTGTGTAATGTGTTCTCTCACGTTGTGTTGTTTTTTTAGCTTGCTTTATTTCTGTATTTAATTATTGCACATGTTTAAGATTATGTTTTGAATCCTAACAAGAGGTATCAAAACTAGGATTAGCTATTGATACTTGAACCATGCATGCCTATAAATTCTAACTAGTGGTGTCATAACTAAGCTTTAGTTTTTGGTACCTAAGCCATGCATGTTGTTGATCCTAATAGCTTAAATCTTTCCAAAGACTATTTTTCCCTTAGGATTCCATTTTTATTTCTAAAAATTTATTTTTTTTACTTAAGGTTTTAGATTTGATCTTTGATTTCCCCTTATCCTATGTGCAAACTATGTTTTCTTGTTTTTTCTACCCAAGGGTTTTAATCTCATTTTTCCTATCAAGTCTCTTTTTTGTGACTTATCCTCCTACTTGTTTGGTTTATATCTGATCCATAATGGCTCTACTTTCAAAATTATCAGAGAATTTTGTTAGTCATATTGACATAATTAGAAACCTATTTTTGTTCATGAAAATATTGTATGGATTTTTTGAATTTTATAATTTAGTAATTTTAGTAATTTGGCCTAGGGAATGAATGGTTTACCTATTTTCAAATTAATTTATGTTTTTTATTTATTTATTGAATTTTATCAAAAAAAAATTATATTTCAAAAATACCTAATGGATATATTTTACTGGTCAATTATTTATTGTGCACATCATATAATGGCTATATATGTTACTTTTGGTGTATACAATGTAACAACCCCTCGAGCCTAACTAGAGTTAGGTAAAAAAAAATTAAAACTCGATTCATCAAATAATAATATAGCAATTAAGATTTCTAACTAAATGCCTCATTAAAATATCTAAAAGTTCAACCAAAGGGTTTAAGTACTGATTCATTTAGCTAGTGATTAGATTTAAGCTTGTTGATTTGCTTCCATAAAAATAACATATTAAGAGAAATAAATATCCATAATAAAAGTTCAACCACTATTGATTAAGTATTTCATTAAGTACTATAAGTTACATCCAAATGTTATTGTTTTACCATTTACAATAGAAAGTACAATTATAAAATAATATATATTTAAATAATCATATTACAATAATATAATGTTCCTAGAATAGGCGAGTCACAATGAACTTGTTTATATCTAAAAACAATCTAAGTGTAGCCTCTATTAACTATTGGAAGAGGAGGGAGAGTATCATCTGAGTGTTTTTCCACACCAACCATGGACCAAGTAATTATTCAAATTGCATGGAGTTGACTAGAAATATTTAATAAAATTCATAATTATGCAATAAATTAGATAACATTCATGTACAATAAAATCAAAGTTGCATTTAATCACAATACACCTTTTATGTCTATACTAACTTATATCATCCCTCCTCAAGATGGTGATAGCTTCTTTCCCTCTAATCAAGCCCCTGTTCTCACTATTCTAGGATGTACAGTGACCCATTCTATAGTGACAAATGATGGTAACCAATATGCCAGTCTTCTTCAACCCCCTGCACCTCCCACATCTCCTCTTGATGGTGTTCGTTTGCATATTCAATTAGAATTACATAGGTTTTGTGTTTATGAATCCCTTCAAGATCAAATCATCACCATGAATAAGTCAATAAAAGAATTATAAAATCAAAATCAACATTTCATTTCAAATATCACATCGTGTGAAAATCAGATCACATACACAAAGAATCCAGAATATGCTAGTGTGAATCATGTATTTGTATCTTCATCTAACAATTGTGTGTCTAACAAGACTTCATATCAAGAATGGAAGATAAAATAGAATACATCTACACCTAATGTTTCAAAAAATATACAAAAGACTAATAAGATTTTGAGTGATATTCTAAAAGAAATGATTCATAACAAGTTGATCAAACTACCTCCTATACATTTTTTAAGAAGATCAAAATACTATTGTGCATATCACATAATGCATGGGAATCATACAGATAGTTCTTTGGCTTTGAAGAACAAAATACAAAGTATCATTGATAATTATGATCATATAATAGATACATCAATCAAGCAACCCACTCACACTATGTTTACATCTCCTAAAGCACAAGTTAAAAAAAAAAAGGAGCAAATATGGATACCAAAGGATAATTTAACGAAATAAAATATTTAAATGAACAATTAGAGCAAGAAAATTTACAAAACAAATAAGATGAAAAATAACAATTACAAAAGGAATGTATCACAAATGCAATATTACAGAAAGATCAAGAACATAAACTACAAAAATAAGTTTAACCTAAGCAAGAAAACATATTTAAGAAATGATTTCTAACAAAGGAATTTAAAATAAAGTGATGCATACAAAAGCTAATGTTACAAGTATCGTTCCAAAGGAGGCAATTACAAGACTTTTCTCATATCAAGAAACTTTTAGTATCACTATTCACATAGATGGGAAGCAATTTACCATGTCAAAGTTATGGACTATCAAGAAACATTTTTTTGTTTTATGTCATTTATTATATCTCTTGGATATAATCATAAACACTTTGATCAAACTAATGCATCAACAACATGTGTACGACCAATTAAGTTAAGAGTTTCATTTGCTTTAAAAGAGTGTTATATGTTAGAGGTACAATCACTGAGAGGGAGGGGGTGAATCAGTGATGCTAGACATTCAATCCAATTCCAAACCCTTCAAACCCTTAACCATTAAAAACATACAATCATGAAGTATACACATCATTCATAACAATTAACATGGAAGATAAAACAAGATCAAGCACAAAACACATGATATATGCCAGAAACCCTCTTGGAGAATAAAATCCATTGAACCTTGAAAGATGGACTAAAATATTATAATAACAAGATCTAACATTTATACTAGCACCAATTTATCAAGGGACACCCATCCCTTAGTTTATTGAGACACCAATCCCACAAGGAGATATTGCCCCTATCTAGTTGAGCACCCACAACAACTAGACCTTTATCAAGCTTTATCTTGCAAAGAGGAACCAACCCCCTAGGAAACTAATAACCCACTCAGATACCTTGAAAAAATCATCTTAAACACATGTTGATGATTTTTAATTGATGATGACCACATTTTTTGCACTCTTCACCTCCAATCTCTCTCAAGTTGCTCTAGGACTAACTTGCTCATCTCTTCTAGGCTCATTAGGTCCAATGATTTGTGTGTCCTCCTGTATCAAATTGATCAGATAAGCCTAATTGATCCTCTTCACTCTCTATTGGTCCTCAATGATCTATACCTTATATTTCAAATGTTTTCTCTTTCGCTTGAATCCACACTTCCACCACTTGGCATAAATAGGTCAATTATGCCTTGTACTTATACCACTCTCTTGGTCTAACCTATCTTGGTCAACCAAGATGCTTGCCATACTTGTTATACCTTTAATATAGGTCCTTATACACATTACATGTAAGAGCCACACACTCCTTAGGTCTGCCATTACCTCATTAGACCCAAACCACCATTAGGTCTTGGTGAGACCTAAAACAATTCGGCCTACTCACCTATACCTTACAACTTGAACTTCTTTGACCACTTTTAGATTCTACCAAATATTAAAACACATCAAACCTATCTCCAATATACCCTTGATTACTCACTCATGGGTCCATGCCACATGGAACACCAACTTAACACTCAAACCTACCAATTAGGTCTCCTTGCTCTTCAGGTATTCATATACAGAAAACACAGTCTCAAACTTATGAAGAAACTACTCAAATATTTAAAATATCCATATGATTAGATCACATGGGTTAAACCTTCAAGACTTCAAATACACCTCCATGTGCTTTAGATACTTCAACACAGGTTTTAAGCACTCAATTCAACTCTCTCAGAATGACCACTCAGAGTGATCTCACAATCGAAATACAGTTAAGCTATTTTGACTATCCACAACTGAATATGGGAAACATAAGACCTCCAATACATTATAATGAACCTTTTATACTTCCTTGACATATTCATATTCATTTGTTTCTTCAAATCTTATTAGAACACCTTCAACTTACCTCTGTAATATGGTCACTCAAATTGTCAGTGTATTCAATAAACATAGTCAACTTCTAAGCCTTTGTTCATACTGAATATGGATTGTTCAAACCTTAAAAATCCAAATAGATAGTCCTAATGGAGTCTAGAACACTCTCTAATATATATTTCATCTTAAAACATCAAAATACTATCAAAAATAACTCAAATATCCTTCTCTGATCACTTACAGAACATGGTCAAACACACAGAACTTTGGATCTCAATATTTGCAACTGTATGAACATTAAAATCTTATAATCAACTTTGATGTATGTGAATTGAAGTTATTTACAACTTTTCCTTTTATATCACCAATAAATTTGTCCTAGATTAAAAGATATTAGTAAAATAATGCAGACTGGTTTTTCCCTTTACTAGTTTAAATACCAACAATCACTATTCAAAGCAAACATTGCAGACATGTATCATCATCTTGTGTTCTCACACAACTTGCTCAAACATGCTCCATCGAACTCCTTGGAAGTATCCTTACTTTAACTTGAATCACTCACCATTGATCTTAGATCCTCGCTTGTAAGATCAAGCCACTTGGTAGCCCCACATACCTTCTGAGCATCCTTTGACATATTGACTTAATATGCAACATTGGATCACTATCTGACAAGATCATTCACTCTATTAGATCCTTATCTGGTCAGATTAATCACGCATCATATATTTTTTTCTCAAACTTCATGATTGTGACACATGTCACTAGCACATGCAATCTCAAGAAACTTTGACATATTGACTTCACATGCACCATTGGATCACAATCTAGATGATGAACGCTCATTGTTAGATCTATCTTGACTAGTTGACCCCAAATTTGAATGCAGTTAAACTTGACAGTCACTAGCACATCACAATTTGTAAGAGCAACTTTGAAAGTTTATAACTTGAGCTAGAAAACACTTAAAGAGTCCAAATATTTAGAGTACCTTCTTAGCACTATAGACAACATCTCTATGAAAACCTTTGACCATTGTTGATTTTTTGAATACTTGCACTAAATACACAAACTCGTTAGTTTATTAATATATGCATGACATGCAGTGGTGATCTAGTTTCTTTTTAGCTAGAAGATGCATGTTTCTCTTTCTAAATGATCAAATGACACACTAGAACTTCACCAAGACACATATGGCTGCCTCACAACCTCTTCTTTGTCCTTACTAATCTGCACATATGCCATATACTCTCCAACTTATCAATTTGATCACTTTATCATTAATGCACTATGAATAATGACCAAGCTTGACATCAATGACAACCATGACATTCTTAAGACACCAAGAGACTATGTCCAACAATCTCCTCCTTTGTCATTGATGGCAAACCACACTCAAAATGCCTTCTCTCAATATAAAAAACTTCTCTATTCAGATCTTTCTCCCCCTTTGACATTAATGACAAAGGGTCACTTATTCAATATGCTATCTTGATAATTGACCTAACAAACTACTCATAGATATTATAAATCTCCCCCTAACATCAAGCTCCATCTCATGTCATCTATTCTTTGACATACACCAATCTGAACTTGGGATTCTCTAATCCTTGAACCTGTCTACCTACAAAACTCACAAGCTTTCTTTGCTCATGCATAAAGATTCAATACCTTGTCAAAACACATTACTTGGTTTTATCAAGTCATCATATCAATAATCTTGAATTTAAAACTATAAAAAACATCTTCACACTTCTATCATAACTGAAGCATCTTCATATATGTTCCCCCTTACATCATGCACATCTTCTTCAAGCCTCTCAAACTATCTGAGTTAGCTCCTCCTAACTCTATGTCATACACAACTTGTCATCTACATAACTCTGAGACCTTCTTCATGATATCAAACATATGACAACACATTATGCTCATACTCCATATCAACCTTGTCTTCAGTCTTCATTATTTGATCAATCAATTTAAGAAATTGACACGTTCTTACCTTTAGGACCAAAATATCCTGAACACACCTTGAGCACATTTGAACAAGATCGGCATACCTTTCTATGCAATAGAATATCTTTATAACTCACCATCCTTGATTAGACACTTGGAAACCTCCATTCTCTACCTACAGACCTTCAAAACCAACATATTAATTATTCACCATTTGACCAACTAGACCATCTTTCAGATTTGATCAAAACTTTGACTTTAGGATCACTTTTTCTAAAAATATATTATCATGTCCTTCCATAGTAAACTAACACATCTTATTATGACATTTTTTGTCCTACAACATCAACCAAATCTCAACTAGCATCCACCATGCTTCCTCTTGTTGTCAAGTGTCTTCTTGAAGCCTAGATAGAGACACCCTAACCCACAATGTCCCAGAAGAATGTGAAACCAGGAGTTGCTCACAACTCCTTATATTCCTTCTCCTCCTTGGTCATCTGAAATTGATAGTTCTTTTTCTTATGATTCATAAAAACAACTTGCTCACCCAATACAATATTATCCTTTTTTTATAAAATAGAATTGGCAAAATATGGAGACAACATAGATTCATGACATACTTTTTCATCTAAAGAAATAACCTCATCATTAAAAATTGACAAATGATGTTCTTTGCATGAAACTTGCTCAATAACAGCAGGATGTTCTCTTGGATCCATACATACCTCAGAACTAGCCTTAATTATCACTTTGGTCTTTTCCTTGAGCTTGACTTGAATCAACTTTTGATTCTCCTTTTCTATCTAGACAGATGACACATTATTTTGGCATTCCTAAACCTTCTTATGACTTGAGAGTTTTCTTATACAATATCTTGCAATATGGCCAACTTAATGACAACTAAAACAAATAACATATTGTCTCTTAGGTTCATTATGCTCAAGATTGACTATCTTAGGTCTCCATACCTGGGTTAGTCTTTTCCCATGCATTCTGGGGTAGAATCTAGCAATATGTCCCATGTCATGACAATTATATCAAACTATATTATCCATACCTCTAGTTGACTAGTTGCTCTTCCTTCTACAGTTTCTTGACTTATGACCAAAAAGCTTACATGCAAAGCAGTGACCATGAAATAAAATTTCATACCATATAGCATTTGGTTTCCTGATAGGTCTTCTCATGTTGCACTTGGTACTTGATTAATTCTTGTCTTGAGTTGACTTCTCTTGCTCTTTCTCAGCTTTGTTTACCTTGACAACAAATTTCCCGTGCTCATAATTCAATGAATCTAGCTTGGTTTTTAATTGAATGCTCTCATCCTCTTTAGCTCTCATACTTGAACTTGCAACCTCTAACTGAATTCTGAGAACTTGGATAGTCTCCTTATCTCTCTTAGCTTCTTTAGCCATGTCATCCTTCAATCTACATGCTTGCTCTTCAATAATCTTTATAGAATCAATATTTGACTTCAATTCATCATGCTCAACTTGCTTTGAACTCAACTTATCATTTATTTGTTTTAACTGAGTCTTGAGATGTATGCATTCTTCCTCTTTTGAACTCATATTTGTCTTTGTAACACTTAATTGATCCTCAAAAATTTTGATCTTCTCTTTATCATATTTTAATCTTGAGCTTGCCTTCAAGGATTCTAGCTCCTTTTTGAGCTTGATGCACTCATCCTTAATAGCCTTAAATCTTGAGGCCATGATCTTATTATGAGTTTCTTCTTGATCATACCCATTCATCTTACCTCTGTACTTCTCAAAAAGTGTCTTGTATTGATTGCACTTTTCTTCACTTGATTTTAGACATGCATAAGTAACCTCCACTTGAGCCTTCAACTTTTGATTATCTTTCTTCAATTGCTTAGTCATATTGTACCTTAGATCACCTTCAAGTGGTTAAACTTGCAAAAAAGGTCTTGCTATGATACCAATTGTTAGAGGTACAATCACTAGGGAGGGTAAATCAGTGATGTTATATATTCAATCCAATTCCAAACCTTTTAAACCCTTAACCATTCAACACATACAATCATGAATCATACATATCAATCATAACAATGAACATGGAAGATAAAACAAGATTAAACACAAAACATATGATATATGTGGGAAACCCTCTTGGGGGATAAAACACACTAAACCTTATAAGATAGACTACAATTATATAATAACAAGATCTAATATTTAGACCATCACTAATTGATTAAGGAACACCCATCCCTTAGTTTAGTGAGACAACAATCCCACAAGGAGATACTACCCCTGTCTAGTTGAGCACCCACAACAAATAGATCTTTAGCAAGATTTATCTTTCAAGGAGGAACCAACCCCCTAGACAACTAAACACCTACTCAGCTACCTTGAACAAATCATCTTAAACACTTATTTTTCTTTTCAACTGATGATGACCACCTTTGTCTGCACTCTTCACCTCCAATCTCTCTCAAGCTGCTTCTATGACTAACTCTCTCAAACTTCCTCTTCTAGGCCATTAGGTCCAATGACCTGTGTGTCCTCCTACACCAAGTTTATCAGATAATAATGATTGGTCCTCTTCACTCTTTTTTGGTCCTCAATGACTAGTACCTTCTCTTTCAAAGGTTCTCTCCTTCGCTTGAATCTAAACTTCCACCACTTGGTACAAATAGGTCAATAAGGCTTTGTACTTATACCACTCTCTTGGTCTAACCCATCTTGGTCATCCAAGATGCTTACCATACTTATTATACCTTTTAAATAGGTCCTCATTCACATTACATGTAAGAACCACACACTCCTTAGGTTGTTCATTACCTCATTAGACCCAAACCACCATTAGGTCTTGGTGAGACCTAAAACAATTAGGCCTACTCACCCATACGTTACAACTTAAACTCCTTGGGCCACTTTTATCTTCTACCAAATATTCAAACACATCAAACATGTCTCCAATACACCATTTATTACTCCCTCATGGGTCCATGCCACCTGGAACACCAACTCAACAGTCGAACCTACCAATTAGGTCTCTTTGCTCTTCAGGCCTTCATATACAAAAAACATAGTCTCAAACTTCTGAAGCAACTACTCAAATATTTCATATATCCATATAATTAGATCACATGGGTTAAACCTTCAAGACCTTAGCTACACCACCATGTGTTTTAGACACTTCAACACAAGCTCTAAGCACTCAATTCAATTCTCTCATAATGACCACTCAGACTGGTCACACACAGTCAAAATACAGTCAAGCTATTTTGACTCTCCACAATTGAATATGGGAAACATAAGACCTCCAATACCTTTTCATGAACCTTTGATAATTTCTTAACATCTTAATATTCATTTTTTTTCAACTCATCTTAGAACACCTTCAACTTACCTTTGCAAGATGGTCACTCAAACTACCAGTGTATTCTATAAACACAATGAACTTCTAAGCATTTGTTCATACTCAATATGAATTGTTCAAACCTTAAAAATCCTCATAGGTGGTCCTCATGGAGTTTATAACAATCTCCAATATATATTTCATCAAAATACTATCAAGAACAACTCACATATCCTTCTTTGGTTACATACAGAACATGGTCAAACACAGTCAACTTTAGAGATCAATATCTATAACTGTGTAAATATTCAAATCTTATAATTAACTTTACTAGATGCACCTTGAATTCTTTTACAACTTTTCCTTTTTTATCACCAAAAAATTCATCCTAGATAAAAAGATATTAGCAAAATACTGTAAACTAGTTTTTCCCTTTGCTAATTTAAATTCCAACTGTCATTGTTCAAAGCAAACATTACAGACATGTGTCTTCATCTCATGTTCTCACAAAAAAATTTCAAATACACTTCATCGATCTCCTTGAAATTTTCCTAACTTTAACTTGCATCGCTCACTATTGATCTTAGATCCTCACTTCTGAGATCAAGCCACTTGACAGCGACGTGTGCCTTTTGCACACCCTACAGTCAATTTCTAATGAATTTCCACCACTTGGCAGCCCCACGTGGCCCCACGTGCCTTCTATGAATCTTGTGACATATTGACTTAATATGCACCATTGAATCACTATCTGAAAAAATTAGACACTCCATTAGATATTTATTTGGTCAGATTAATCACTCATTGTATATCTATTGCTCAAACTTCATGATTGTGACATGTCACTAATGCATGCAATCTCAGAAACCTTTAACATATTGACTTTGTTGGGTGAATATTTTGTCACCAGCTAACTGATAAATAAAATAGGTAGTTTCAACCACAACATAAGGATATTGGTCAGTCAAGTGTGCAGGTTTACCACATCAAAAGAGGACAAATCTCTCCTCTCATCAAGGGGAGGTTCCCTGTAACTATGAGGAGCTATATATATATATATATATATATATATATATATATATATATATATATATATATATATATATATATATATATATATATATAATGCAGAAAACAACACTTAGGGGTAGGACAACACCATCCATCTCTCTTATTTTAGAGATGATGTTCACAAATAAAGGATAAATCTAGGTGAAAACACTGAAGGCACTTCTCTTCTTTCAGAAGTGGTCTTGCAGCAAACAACAGTTCTTTCTGATAGGTAACAAGTAATTGGTAACAAGGGGCGTAGTAACCAGCAGAAAAAGGTGTAGCACAAAGTCTCCACCTCAACTACCCAAGAGTGAAATATGAAGGATAATGGGGTCACAAATTCATCTCAAGATCCTTTACACATAAATAAATTGAAAACATACACACTAAAGACAATTGTGGCAGCACAAAGTCTTCCTACAGTTGGCTTCAGGACACCTTCCTGATTACTTCTACTAATTTTGTTTATTTCATTAAATGGACAAGAACTCATTCAGAAAATAGACATAAAAACAATCTCCTAAATGAAACAAGCTATTACAGCACAAAGTCTGAAAGTAACTTGCTTTCTCATTCAAACAAAGAAATATGATTAACAATTTGAGCTCCAAGTCTCAGTGATCGCCTCACAATTTTGGCAGAGTTTTGCTTCTATAACCAAAAAGATCTCTTTTGTATAAAATAAGAGATTAAAATATATAGCATCCAAAGAAGACTTGGCGCTTTGTTTCATGGAATGGCCCATGCTGCATTCAATGCCTTGAATGCATTTTCAGTTTTGTCAATGGGCCATGCTGGAACAGGGCGTCTGACTTAACTGTGGCATGTCGATTCATCTCAAATGTCTTCTCTTGGGCCTGGGTCATCTGGTCTGTCTCCAGATATGTACGTGGTTGTCCCCTCACTTTTATTCAAAGGAAGAAAAATAGGCCGCACCTTTTAATGTTTGCGAGCTTAGATGTCTACTTGGTGGACTGTTCCACCTACTAGAAATAACTCTTGCACATATATTTATGGTCTTTCCTTCTTTCCTTGTTGTAATTTGTCTCTTCCTCATGATTTGAGCCCTCGGGTTATCTCTTTTCCTTTCTACAGGCTCTTTTGGCTTTCTTTTCAACTGGTCACTTAGTTTGTTCTTCAAGGTCCATGCCACATTTGAAAATTAATGGATATTTCATTTCCTTGAATTTGACGTCGACAGGGACATCACTGGTTGTTGGTCGTTTGAACCAATTTGAACCATGAAACTTTGAACCATGATAGTTCATTGGTTCAATGGTTCATTTGGTTCGGGCGGTCTTATCAGCTCCTTGGTTCCATCATTTTTTGGGTTCATTCATTTTCCTGGTTCAATCCCTTCTTTGCTCTTCAATTGAACCATCTCTTTGAACTGGTCTCTGAAATCTTTCGCTTCTTTCCTTTGTTCAGAGCTTTCTCTGAACCGTTGAACCTTTGAACCTTTTTGGTTCAAGGTTCAATGGTTCATTCTCTTTCTTAGAAGCCTTTGTTTTCTCTAAGTCTCTCGAGCTTTGAAATTCCTTCGGCTTTATGTCTTTGGAACACCCCGAAGGGAAGGTGTCCCTTCGAGCTTTGATAAAGGTCCATTCCTGGTCATCGAGAGCCCCCCACAAGGGTACATGCCCTTTGGGGTCCTTCGGGTGGCCTTCTTCTTCAAATCTTGTGGAGTCCGTAGAATCAAGCCTGCGGAGTCCATAGAAACAAGCCTATAGAATCCGTAGAAACTAGCCTACAGAGTCTGTAGAATCAAGCCTGCAGAGTCCATAGAAACCAGCCTGTAGAGTCTATAGAAGCATGTCTGCATAGTCCATAGAAACTAGCCTGCAGAGTCTGTAGAATCAAACCTGTAGAGTCCATAGAAACCAGCCTGCAGAGTCCATAGAAGCATGTATGCAGAGTCCGTAGAAACCAGCCTACAGAGTCTGTAGAAGCATGTCTGCAGAGTCTGTAGAAGCATGTCTGCAGAGTCCATAGAAATAACCCTGTGGGTCTTTGATCATTCCTTTGGCTTTATATCTTTAGAACCCTCCCAAAGGGAAGGTGTCCCTTTGGGCCTTGAGAAAGGTCTATTTCCTAGTCACCGAGAGCCCCGCGCAAGAGTACATGCCCTTCGGGGTTCTTTGAGTGGCCTTCTTCTTCAAATCCTTCGAACAAAATATCTAAACGAATTGAGAAAGGTCCATTTCTTGGTCGTCGAGAGCCCCCCCCGCAAGGGTACATGCCCTTCGGGGTTCTTCGAGCGGCCTTCTTTAAATCCTTCGAACAAAATGTCTGAAAAAATTCCTTCAGACATTTTTTCCAAAGGAAACATTTCCTTTGCCTTTGCCAATTTCCATCGGGCCTTTGATCATTCCTTCGGACAAAATGTCCGAAGGATTTCCCTTGTAAAATTTTACCGCAGAAAATCTTTTCGAAAGACATCTTTTTGTTCCCTTTTGTTCACTGCCCTCTGCAAGGGCACTTGCCCTTTGAGTTTTGGTGGACTACTTTGAACCTTCCGATTGAACCAACCATGGTTCAATGGTTCAATATTGTGTTCCGTTCATTCAATTGACCGATTGAACTAACCGCATTGAACCATTCATTTGAACTAACCGCTTTGAACCATTCATTTGAACCAACTGATTAGAACAACTCTTCAAACTTTGATTGAACTAGTTGAATCTTGAAACTTTGAACCATTTTGGTTCAAGGTTCAATGGTTCAACGGGTTAAATCTTTCTTCTTTTCTTTAAGTCCTTTGAAGCTGTTGAACTTGCCAAAGCGGTTGAAATTTGAAATTTTGCCGAAGCACTTAACTCTTTTAAGTCTACTGACATTGTTGAATCTTTGAACCCATTGAACAATTAAAGCTTTGTTTGAAGCTCGCTGATAGACCTTTTGGTTGAACCTCGGCGTTGAACCAACCTTGAAATTGCCTAAGTGTTGGGAAATTATTTCTTTGTGAGAGCTCGCATGTTGAAGTCGTTGAACCTGCAAGTCCCTTAGCTGAAAAAGCTTGAATAATGAAGAATTTGAATACTCAAAATAATTTTTGAGAATGGAAGAGAGAATTTTCGCCTACAGGACCAAAATAGTTCATATGTTGTCCCAAAAATGAGTGACAGATTTTGAGAACAATAGCTAGCTCCAGTTGGGGAACTTCCTTCAGTTAAATTTTTGAAACAGCTAAGGGGAGTAGAAATCAGAATCTTCAGTGCCTTTAAGTATGCCATTGGGCTATGGAGTCATGTTACCCAAAAATAAAGGTGCCAAAAATGAAAATAAAAATCATAAAATAGAACTAAAGACTATACAAATATACATATGTACAGATGATCTTATATGATACTTCAAGGATTGAAGTGCTTTAGATGCTGTCCATTGTGAGGTAGAGAAAAGGGCGTGCCATCTTGATACTTCAATAAAAAATTATTTTCACCATTGAGCTGATGGATAGTAAATGGGCCTCTCCATAGGAAATCGAATTTTCCATGCATTCCTTTTTGTTCTCTTCTCTTGTCCCATACCATAACTTGATCTCCAATCTAGAAATAACAGGTTTTTGTTTTTTGGTCGAAGAGCTTCTTCACCAGACTTTGATGCACAGCAATTCGGTTCACCACCATAGTTCGCTGCTCATCCAGCTCAGTCAAGCACATGATCCTTTTGTCAATTGAGCTTTCATATGTCTGATCTTCGACCGCCTTTGCCAATTTTAGTGCTGATAATTCTAGGGTGATTGGTATCTCTACTTTGAGACCATACAAAATTTGGAATGGTGACATACCTATCACCCTTTTGGGTGTAATTCTGTCTGCCCATAAAGCATCAACCAATGCTTTATGTTAGGTTCATTGGTTGTCATCCACCAGCTCCCCGATGATGGTCACCAGGTTTTTGTTGCTCGATTCTGCTTGGCCATTCCCTTGTAAAAAATAATCAGAGGAGTGGGAGAGGGTAATCTCATAATAAAAATAGAACTGAATGATCTCATAAGAAGATAAATAGGCTGCATTGTCTGTGACAATCTTAGTTAGGACCCCAAATCTAGAAATGATGTTTTTTTTGAAGAAATCACATACTATTTCTGAAGTAGCATATTTGGTTGGAATTGCTTCCACCCATTTGGTGAAGTAATATGTGGCTGTGAGGACATAATCATGTCCAGCGCTTGAAGATGGGTTTATAGCACTAATGAAATTGATTCCCCATTGTTGAAATGGCTCTTCTATTACCACTAGCTTGAGAGGCAGAGTAGCTAACTTGGGTCTTCCAACGAACTGTTAGCACAGTTCACATCTTCGTACCCATTTGTATGCATCTTGAAATAGAGTAGGCCAGTAATACTTGGCTCGTAAAATCTTATGGGCAGTTACAGGAGCATAAAAATGTCTTCTATAAGCCAGATTATGGAAGGACTTCAAAAGTTGGTTCTACTATTCTTTATCCACGCAGCGAAGGAACACTCCATCAAGGCTCCTCTTACACAGGGCGTTGTCCTAGAGGACAAAATTGGCAGCTTTTAATTTAATAGTCCTCATTTCTTTACGAGGTAGGTAAGCAAGAACGCTCACCATAGGTAATAAAATGAGCAATATTCAAATACCACTCATTCATGGTTGAGACAAAGGGGACTGTTGGCGTGTCTTCCACTTCTGTTTCTTCATGCCCTGCTTCTTTGGGTCTGTTGTCAGCAATCAATTGGCAGAGGCTCCTTCCTCATACAAGCTTCATTGATTTGATAATGAGATCAAACTCTTGGATTTTAGCAATCTAATTTCCCCTTTTGGTTCCAAACTCCTACTGAGTTAATATAGATTTGATTGTGGTATCAAGAACCAGGGCAGTAGTGTGTGAATTGAAGATGTAAAAATGAAAGTGCTTTACTGCCTTTACCACTGCATAAGCATGTTTCTCCATGATTGAATACTTTAGTTCATGAGCTTTGAGAGGATAGCTCATGAAGGATATGGGAGATTCCACACTTTTTTCATTATGTTGAATCAGAATTGTTGAAAGTGTGTGCTCAGAAGCATAACTATACACTGTGAAATCCTTGGTATAATCTAGACAAATCATAATTGAGGCGTAGGTAATAGCTATTTTGATGTCTAAAAATGCTAATTTGTCGTCTTTAGTCTAGCTGAAAGTGGCATTTCCCTTCATCATGTTCACAATTTGGTAAGTCTTCTCAGCAAATTTGGGGATGAATCTTCATAAAAAATTCACCTTTCTGAAGAAAGAGTGAACTGCAGTCTTACTTATGGCAGAGTAAGCTCTTGGATGGATTTGACTCCTTTTGAGTCAATCTTTATGTCTTTTTGAGATATAATGTGTCCGAGAAGTTTCCCCTCTGTTACTACAAAAATAGACTTTTTGAGATTTAAAGAAATACCATTATGGCGACATCGTTCTAGCACTTGTTGCAAATGGCACACATGATCAAGACAATGCTTGGAAAAGACTGTTAAATCATCAAGATACACCACAATGAACTTACCCATTTCATCTTTGAAAGCAAGGTCCATTTCTCTTTGAAAAGTGGTGCTGACATTTATCAGGCCAAATGGCATTCTTCGATATGCAAAGGTGCTCCAAGGTGTGGTGAAGGCAGTCTTATGCTGGTCTGTTTCACCAACTTCAACTTGATTGTATCTAAAAAAACTATCTAACATTGATAACATCTCTGAACCGATCACCATCTGAAGAACTTGGTCCATGATGGGCAAAGTATAGTTATCCTTTAAGGATTACTGATTCAAATTTCTGAAATCCACATAGAGATGAATTTCACCATTTTTTTTTATAGGAACTATGTTGGCAATCCATGTGGAATGATGGATTGAAAAAATTATTCTAGCATTCAACATTTTTTATATTTCAGATAGAATGGTACCTTATATCTTCAGATTGTACTACCTAAATTTTTGCTTGTAAGGCACCGAATCACTTTTGAGAAGAATTTTATGGTAAATTTTTTCAGGCCTGAGTGACTTCAGATCATCATAGGAGTACGCCAAAACATTTATGTACTGGCAAAGCAGATCAGCAAATTTGAGTCTCTCCTCTCAGAGTGCAACACTTCCCAATGTTCACTATCTTGAGAATTTTCTTTGGTACCCAAATTTATTTGATCAAACTCTTAAGAAGAACTTGAATCCATTTGTTGTTGTTTGATGAACCTGTCATGCTTGTAAAATAGCTTCTCAAGAGAAACCAAGCCTTTTATAATTTGATTTTCTTTAAGCTGTAGAAATTTCTCACCTACGTCTGAACTTGATTCAGGGGCTGGTTCAAGCTTCTGAGGCTCACTGCCTTTGAAGTGAAGATGTTCAACGCTGTCTTTTTATTCCAGAAAGGTGATGATTTGGTTGTTGCCATTGAACACTTGTCAATGATTGGCATTATCAGGCACACTTGATCGAAAGACCAGTTCGATAGTGTACCTATCTCTTTTAAAAATCTGAATGAGGAACCAAAAGAGTTACTGAAACAGCCAAAGCATCAACTTGATCATTGAATTCCCTGGGAACTGCAGAGATGTTGAAAGCATCAAAACTTTCAATTTAATCTCAAACCAGATTGTGGTAATGGCGTAATCTCTCATTTTTGGTTTGGTATAGGTTCCTGACCTGGCAAACTACCAGCTCAGCATCTCCTTTGGCATGAAAGAGTTTGACGCCCCTGTCTCGAGCGGCCTTCAATCCAAGTAGTAGTGATTCATATTCAGCAGTATTATTAGTATTGTTGAACTGTAATTTATATGAAGAAGAAAATATCTCTTTGGAGAGATATCAACACTATCTCGGCGCTTGAACCGGTAGAGGAACAACTGCCATCAAATTCTAGTATCCATACATTATCAGGAACTATTTTTACCTTAGATTTCTCTTTGTGGAGGGGAGGATTCTTTTGGGCTTGCACTATGCTCTCTCATGTCTTCTACTATTTTATTTGAACCAATTTTCATATTATCATTTTCAGAGGTTTCATCAGCTAAGACGGGAACATCCTCTGTAGTCAATTAGTAATTACCCATGCCTGAAGACTAAAATAAAATTTGAGCTTCAGGTGCTGATGTTTAAGTGACCACATATTTTACTTCCTTCTAAGGGATCAATCTCTGCATAATGATTTTGATTGGGATCATTGCCTCAGACAGGTCCATACTTAATTCGCCCCCAATGTCCTTGCAAAAATTTCATCCAAAAAAGATGCCATATGAGGCTGGGACATCGGCCACCAGGAATGTCATCTTGATCTTCTTGTCTGGAAATGCTACAAATGCAAATTGGGCATCCTTGATTTGTCCCAATAGTGGCACTTATTTGTTCTCCATGGAGAAACATCTCCCAAATGTCTTAGTCAGTGTGAGACTAAGAGATTCTCCCACTTTGGTAGGCATGACATTGTCAAATGCACCTGACTCTATGATGCAATTATTTAGCTGGTGTCTATTTATCAGTAGGGAGACATAAAATGGTTCAGTCTTCCTAGGAGTAGCAGGAGGCGTAATGACGAGATTGTTTAGGGTGGACATGTTCCTTAGGGGATCATGAGTTACATTTCTAACATCTTGTCTTGCACGGACGGTTTGGTTCTTCACATATTGAACCAACTTATCCAACTGCTTAGGGTTGGATTGTAGAAATTCAAATTCAGACATTTAAATTTTAGTTTTCTTGATAAGGTCGACTATGTCGAACGTCTGAAATGAATTAGGAACAAGAAAAGTAGTTCATCTTTTTGGTTTTTATGGGGGGAGGACTGATCTACAAAATTAAAGTTGAAGGTGAAGGCATACTTGAAGTACTTACTTTTTTATTACTCACCAGGTCCTTTGGTTGGAAAGGTAAAGAAGTTCCTCGTTTGGCAATTGAAATTGCAGGCTGAGCTCGTTCCTCTATTTTTTCTTTATCAGCTTGTTGGACTGATTGATTCTTAGATCGGGTGAACACAGCGTATGATCCCTTAAATGCTTTACCTTCACTTCTAGGTTCATCTTGGTAATTCAAGAAACCAATGTTAGAGTCGCCAGCTAATTCTTCTTCTCCCTCTGTGAAGATATTAGCGTCGTCTTCTGGGTGCAACTCAGGCTGGAAAGAGAAATCTGATTCTGCTTCAAGATATCCAACCACTGAATTGGTTGGAGGTGCTTCAATGGCTAATTTCTCCTGAGGGGGAGGAAGACGATTTTGCTACCCTTGATTCCTGGCAGCATTGCCTTGGTATGATTGATTGGATAATCTTCCTTAGTATATTTTTGTATAAAGGGGCAAATGACATCCCTTGCACCATTTGCTTTCTAAGAGCAAGCAACTCATTTTTCAGCTTCTGCACCATTGGATCAGTGGTGCCTGTAGATGGATATTCAGAAGATGAAGAAGATTTACCTTTGTTAGGATCTCTCCTTATCTCTCCTACCAAGATAAAGTCATCTTCCACCTCAGTGGCCAAATCTTGAGCAGTAGCAAGGTCTATGTGGCCAGCACATCTCAGCAGAAAACTCACTTCAGGCAGCTGTGAGTTGATGAAGAAACATTTAAGGTTCTCAGGTGTTGGCTAAGCAATTGTAGAAAAAATGTTCCTCAGCTTGTCAAATTTGGCAATGAAGTCCCTCATAGGTTCATGAGGTTCTTTCTTCATTTGTGTGAGCTGGGCCAACAGGGCATGCACATCTTCTGTAGGTTTGAACCTTACTTTGAACTTAGCTTTGAGAGTGTTCCAGTCAGTCATAGTCTGGGCCTGTAGATGATAGAACCAATCTGCAGTAGCACCTTGCAATGTTTCCACAAACAGCTTGACTGCTACGTCCTCATACTCCACGCCTATCACACCGTAGGCTATGTTAAAAGCTGCAATATGTTCATCAAGATGAACTCTCTCATCACCAATTTTTTTTGAAAAATTCTTCTTTGAACTGTGTGGTAGCTCATGTAGAGGTGGAGTTAAATTGAGTGGGCCAAAAGAGTTACCCCAGGGGCCTTGAACTGCCATGATTTGATTATGAAAAGTGGGGATAATAAATCTGGGTGGAGTATGTAAAGGCAAAGCTCTGCTAACAGAAAAAGAAGAAGCTATGCCTTGTAGTGGTGACCTAGTATTGGTAGGAGGAAGACTCCTAGTTCGTTGAACTTGAAGTTGTGGAGGAAACAAATCAAAATTGCCCTACTGCATCAACTAAAAAAAATATGGTCAACAACACCTTGGGTTCTCTGGCTTTTTGTATAGCGTGGAGTTTTCAGATTGCAAAACTAAAAATGAAAAAGAATTGGCCCTGCTTTAGCTTGAAGCTTGAGGCTTCAAACTGTGCGCTCTTCCCCAGTGGAGTGGCCAAAAACTGTTAGGTGAATATTTTGTCACCAGCTAACTGATGAACAAAATAGGTAGTTTTAACCATAGCATAAGGATATTGGTCGGCCAAGTGTACAGGTTTACCACATCAAAAGGGGACAAATCTCTCCTCTCATCAAGGGGAGGTTCCCTGTAACTATGAGGAGCTATATACTATATATATATATATATGCAAAAAATAACACTCAGGGGTAGGACAACACCATCCATCTCTCTTCTTTCAGAGATGATGTTCAAAAACAGAGAAATTCAAGTGAAAACACTGAAGGCACTTCTCTTCTTTCAGAAGTGGTCTTGCAGCAAACAACATGAGTTCTTTCTGATAGGTAATAAGTAACTGGTAACATGGGGCATAGTAACCAGTAGAAATAGGTGTAGCACAAAGTCTCCACATCAACTACCCAAGAGTGAAATACGAAGGATAATGGGGGCACAAAGTCATCCCAAAATCCTTTACACAGAAATAAACTAAAAATATACACACTAAAGACAATTGTGGCAGCACAAAATCTTCCCATAGTCAACTTCAGGACACCTTCCTGATTATTTCTACTAATTATGTTTATTTCATTAAATGGACAAGAATGCATTCAGAAAATAGACATAAGAACAATCACCTAAATGACATAAGCTATTACAGCACAAAGTCTGAAAGTAAGTTGTTTTTTCATTCAAACAAAGAAATATGATTAACAATCTGAGCTCCAAGTCTCAATGATCACCTCACAATTTTGGCAGAGTTTTGCTTCTATAACCAAAAAAATCTCTTCTGCATAAAATAAGAGATTACAATATATAGCAGCCAAGGAAGACTTTGCACTTTGTTTCATGGAATGGTCCATGCTGCATTCAATGCCTTGAATATATTTTTAGTTTTGTCAAGGGGCCATGCTGGAACAGGGCATCTGCCTTAACTGTGATGTGTCGATTCATCTCAAATGTCTTCTCCTGGGCTTGGATCATCTGGTTTGTCTCCAGATATGTACGCGACTGTCCCCTCACTTTTATTCAAAGGGATAAAAATAGGGTGTTTAATGTTTGTGAGCTCATATGTCTACTTGGTGGACTGTTCCACCTATTAAAAATAAATCCTGCGCAGATATTTTTGGTCTTTCCTTCTTTCCTTGTTGTAATTTGTCTCTTCCTCATGATTTGAGCCCTCGAGCTATCTCTTTTCCTTTCTGTAGGCTCTTTTGGCTTTTTTTCAACTGGTCGCTTAGTTTGTTCTTCAGGTTCTGCGCCACATTTGAAAATCAATGGATATTTCATTTCCTTGAATTTGACGTCTGCGGGGACGTCACTGGTTATTGGTCACTTGAACCACTTTGAACCATGAACCTTTGAACCATAAGAGTTCATTGGTTCATTCGGTTCAGGTAGTCTTATCGGCTCCTTGGTTCCATCGCTTCTTTGGTTCATTCATTTTCTTGGTTCAATCCCTTCTTTGCTCTTCAGTTGAACCATCTCTTTGAATTGGTCTCTGGAATCTTTCGCTTCTTTCCTTTGCTCGGAGCTTTCTCTGAACCGTTGAACCTTTGAACCTTTTTGGTTCAAAGGTCATTGGTTCATTCTCTTTCTTAGAAGCATTTATTTTCTCTAAGTCTCTCGAGCTTTGAAATTCCTTCGGCTTTATGTCTTTGGAACACCTCGAAGGGAAGGTGTCCCTTCAGGGTTTGAGAAAGGTCCATTTCCTCGTCGCTGAGAGCCCCCTGCAAGAGTACATGCCCTTTGGGGTCCTTCGGGCGGCCTTCTTCAAATTCTATGGAGTCTGTAGAATCAAGCTTGTGGAGTCTGTAGAAACAAGCCTGCAGAGTTCATAGAAACTAGCCTGCAGAGTCCATAGAAATCAACCTGCAGAGTCCGTAGAATCAAGCTTGCAGAGTTCGTAGAAACTAGCCTGCAGAGTCCATAGAAACTAGCCTGCAAAATTCATAGAATCAAGCCTACAGAGTCCGTAGAAACTAGCCTGCAGAGTTCATAGAAGCATGTCTGCAGAGTCCGTAGAAACCAGCCTACAGAGTCCGTAGAAGCATGTCTGCAGAGTCCATAGAAATAGGCCTGTAGGCCTTTGATCATTCCTTTGACTTTATATCTTTGGAACCCCCCGAAGGGAAGGTGTCCCTTTGGGCCTTGAGAAAGGTCCATTTCCTGGTCGCCGAGAGCCCCCCGCAAGGGTACATGCTCTTCGGGGTTCTTCAGGCGGCCTTCTTCAAATCCTTCGGATAAAATGTCCGAAGGAAACCTTTCCTTTGCCTTAGCTGCTTTCCATCGGGCCTTTGATCATTCCTTTGTACAAAATATCCGAATGAATTTCTTTGGGCATTTTGTCTGAAGGATTTTCCTTGTAAAATTTCAACGCAGAAAATCTTTTCGAAAGATATCTTTTTGTTCCCTTTTGTTCATTGCCCTCCACAAGGGCACTTGCCCTTTGGGTTTTAGGGGACTCCTTTGAACCTTTCGATTGAACCGACCGATTGAACCAACCATGGTTCAACGGTTCAATGGTTCAATACTGTGTTTCGTTCATTCAATTGACTGATTGAACCAACCGCTTTGAACCATTCATTTGAACCAACTGATTGGAACAACTCTTCAAACTTTGATTGAACTCATTGAACCTTGAACTTTTGAACCATTTTTGGTTCAAGGTTCAACAGTTCAATGCGTTAAATCTTTCTTCTTTTCTTTAAGTCCTTTGAATTCGTTGAACTTGCCAAAGCGGTTGAACTTTGAACTTTTGCCGAAGCACTTAACTCTTCTAAGTCTGCCGACGTTGTTGAATCTTTGAACCCGTTGAACCATTGAACCTTTGTTTGAAGCTTGCCGATGGACCTTTTGGTTGAACCTCGGTGTTGAACCAACCTTGAAATTGCCTAAGTGTTAGAAAGTTGTTTCTTTGTGAGAGATCGCCTGTTGAAGTCATTGAACCTATTGAACTTGCGAGTCCCTTAGCTGAAAAGGCTTGAATAATGAAGAATTTGAATGCTCAAAACAATTTTTGAGAAGGGAAGAGAGAATTTTGTCCTGTAGGACCAAAATAGTTCATATGTTGTCTCAAAAATGAGTGATAGATTTTGGGAACAACAGACTTCATGCACACCGTTGGATCACAATATTGATGATGAATGCTCATCTTTAGATCTATCTTGACTAGTTGAACCTAGATTTCAATGCAGTTAAACTTGACGATCTCTAGCACATCACAGTTTGCAAGAGAAACTTTGAAGGTTTATAACTTGAGCTAGAAAACACTTCAAGAGTCTAAATCTTCAGGGTACCTTCTTGGCACTATATACAACATCTCCATGAAAATATTTGACCATTGTTGACTTTATGAGTACCTGCACTAAATACACAAACTTGCTAGTTCATTCATATTTACATGACGTCAAGTGATGGTCTGGCTTCTCTGAAGCTAGAAGATGCATGTTTCTCTTTTCAAATGATCAAATGACACACCAAAATTTCACCAAGACATCTATGGATGCCTCACAACCCCTTATTTATCCTTACTGATCTGGACATATGCCATATACTCTTTAAGCTATCGATCTAATCACTTTGTCATTAATGCACTATGAATCATGACCAAGCTTGACATCAATGACAACCATAATATTCTTAGGACACCAAGAGACTATGTCTAATATTATATTACTTTTAACGTTATTCAAATCCAATTGCATACAATGTTGGGTTTGGAGTATCATGGTTAAAATCAATAGAAGCGGTGATTTATAAAAACAAAGGTTGCATTTCATTTTATTAAGAAGGCAAGGTTATTTTTCATTTCAAAAGATGGAACCTCTTTAGAGCAAGAGCAACAAAAAAAACCATATCGTCAACAAGTATACAAACAAATACAACTAATGGAATAACGATGGAGACAAATGATGCAATAGGCATTGTACAAAAGAAATCAGAAAAGACAATACTATAATATGGGGTAGTTGGTTTTACATATATAGATATAATAGAAGATGAGAGGCATACCATAACTTCAGGGTTGATAAGATGATTATGACCATGATGATAATTATAATGCAAAAGGTTGGTATATTTTTTATTATATTGGGCCCATACAAAGGCATTCGATTGATGAGTTCCTTGGCTTATAGTTCCATCATTCCTTGAATGTGGCGTTCTTTGCTTATCACACTAGTATTCTAATTTTTTTTTAAACATTTAGAATATTTCAAAATTTCTAAAAATCAAGACTTATGCATGACATGTGTAGTTCATTTACATCAATTGATTTTGCGCTTTAGTATATGCAATACTTCTCTATATCCATTTTTATATCAAATATGTTTTCCAAGTGTAATTGAGTGAATTGTAGAACATACATATTGTCGCTTGCAAATACAGTTACAGGGGGTGATATTATCTCAAACCCATAAATGTTTGCACAGACAAAACTGCTCTTTTACAGATAGTCACACACTGCACTCTTGTCAAATTCTAGCAGACTTTTTCTAGTGAACACAAGTTCTAAATTCTTAGATCCAAAACAGTCACTAGCCTTCTACAACTTGTTTGCACCACAAAAAGTTCACTGGGGTAATCTTTTACTCGGGTTTTATCATTCTATGGCTATCCCTTTTGTTCATACTAAAGGACAATACATTGCAAAAATCTTTCGTTATTTGCTCACTTAGTTTTAAATTGCTATCTTACTAGATACTTGAGTCGTTGAATGCACTAATGTTAAAAATTGTTTATATTGGTCAATTTCAAATTTTCATACAACTCTTTCATGTTTCTCCTTTGCTTCATGATTTTTATATGTTCACTGCTCATGATTGTGGACATTTGAACATGTCCTTATTTTCATGACTTAGCCTTATTTTATGTCTCTCTGTGTGAGAGTGATAATTGAACATGTTCTTTGTATGTAGATCATTAACCTTCTTGCTTGCCTTGTGTGTGTTTTTACGTGTGCTCTTTGTGTATGTGTCATGGCCATGACTCTTGTTTTTTATTATTTGTTCAATTTATGATGTTGTGATGAATATCATGCATTTTCTTCAAGTAGTTCTATATTAGTTTCAAGTACTCAATATATGATCACTTATTCACTGTGTAACGAATTATTAGCATATATCTAGGCATGACACTATGTATGCTTGGTTCTACATGTATCATACATTGTTTTTTTGCTCAGATTATCAATATGACGCCATGATCTCCAATGTCATCATTATTACTTCAAATTTTAATTTTTTATAAATTTGCATAAAATTTTATTTTGAATTAAGTTATTGTGCAGGGTTCACAACTCACCTCAAAAAATGGAGCATACATAGTGGTTTTTCTTATAGACTAATTTACAAAAATTCACCACACAGACAAAAAATAATAGTGTTTGCTCAGTCAATCACAATGCATACTCAATTTTTGCTTAGAAAGTTCATTTAGACATAATCATGTCATTTGGACAACAACCCATGCCATGGTTTTCCAAAACAATGCACTTTCACCAAAGAATTATAAAATGTGTTTTCCATAATTATAACAATTATATTCAGTCTGTAGAGCCGGTTATAGTGGTTACTCAGAATAGTTTTCAAATTTATATACATGATTATCACATATTTTTTCTCAAACTAGGTTCATCATGTGTAGCATGTGTTCCAAACGTTTACACAGATTTTACTTAGAAATTAAGTTGGCATTTCCAAGTTATCAAAATCAATAAATTGGGGGCATATGCATGATACATGATCACTCTCTTACTCAATTTTTGCACTAGTTTGTGGAGAATGAATGACAATTCATGTTGTTCTCTATGTTTGATACATTAGACATAGATCATACTATTTTTGCACCAAAATTTCACCATAATGAATTTTATGTCGTTTTAATGTGAAGATGGATCATGACAAATTAAAATACTTTTTAAAACAAAGGTTATCATTAGAACAATGACAAAATTGGGTCACAAATATGATGGGGTATGACTTTAAAATCATATAAAAGAAAGGGAAAGAGAATGTAAAGGCAGATGCACTCTCAAGTAGGGATGAAAACATTATGGTCTAGTTTTGTGCCATGTACATATTACCAATAAATTGGGTAGATGAAGCAAGATCCTAATGGCGGTAAGATGCAGATATACAAATTTTCATTCATCAACGTAAGCATGATACAAGTATTTTAAATATTTTTTTATGTAAAGGGGAAACCATGTGGTAAAAGGATAGATTATACCTATACAAGACTTCAATCTGTAAGCACAATGTTCTTGAGGAGCTCTATGTTTCTCCCTTAGGAGTACATTCAAGTTTCTTGAAGACTTATCATGAAAACAAGAAGGATTTGTTTTGGGAAGGACTAAAGGGTTATGTACAAAATTGTGGCAAGATGCTTGGTGTCAACAAAGCAAAGGCGAGATGATTAAGACTCCAGATGTTTTTCAACCTTTACCTATTCCTAGCTAGTGATGAGAATAGGTCTCCACGGATTTTATTATGGGATTGACAAAGTCAAAAAGAAAAGTGTCATCATGGTATTCATAGATAACCTCACAAAGTATGCCCATTTATGTGCTTTGTCGCATCCTTTTGTTGCAAGCACAGTGGCAACAACATTTATGGAGACAACTCAGAAGTTACCTAGAACCCCAAAGATTATAGTAAGTGACAGTGACCTCATATTTACTAGTAACTTTTAGACTGGTTTATTCTCTTGTTTAGGTACTTCGCTGGGTCATACCTCTTCATATCATCCCCAATCTGATGGGAAAATAGAGGTAGTCAACAAGTTTTTGGAAGGGTATCTTCATTGCTTTGTTTTTGATAAGCATGGATCATGGGTTAATCCGTTACTACTAGTAAAATGGTGGCATAACACTTATTTACATACTTCTTCTAAGATGTCCCCATTTATAGCATTGTATAAATATCCTCCACCCTCCATTAGCTCATCCTTGAAAGTGAGACCAATATTTTGAGCAATTGAAAAGCACGTTCATCACCAATAGGAGGTCCTCTCTAGTCATAGGGAGAACTTAGCCATATCACAAAACAAAATGAAACAAGAAGCAGACCAACACAAGAGTGAAATACATTTTAAAGTAGGAAATTGGGTTTTTCTTAGGGTGCAGCGATATCAACAAATGTCTTTGAAGCAATAAAAAAATGATAACAAACTGTCACCCAAATATTATTGTCCTTATCAAATCTTGTAGAAAATTGGGAACATGGCCTAAAAATTGCATTTATTGCAGTGAAATAAAGTACACTCCATCTTTCATGTGTCATGTTTGAAGAAAGTCGTTGATTGAAAGATTTCATCCTAGATAGAGCCACCAAAGTTTGATGAGGACGGAAGACTCATCTTGGACCCTGAAGATATTCTCGATACACGCACTAAGAGGCAACGAACGAGAGTGATCATAGAGTAACTTATCAAGTGAAAGACCCTGCACAGTGAAGATGTGACATGGGAAGATGAAGCTTTCAAACAAAGTCATCCAAATATGGTCAGCATTATGGATAATGCTAGTTTGAAAATGGAGGTGGATATTATAGCCTTAACATATGGCTTGTATTGATATGTGTGCAACCGACATGTAACATGCATAACCTTTAACTTAATCATTTGTTAATCTCTAGGTTTCATATTGGTAGGAGTAGTTAGCCTATTTAGGTTTATAGATTTCCAATATCCTAATAGAGGTAGAGATGTAAGAGGTAGTGTTAGGATGTTAGTGAAATTAGGTATTCTCTTCTTGTTATAAATATTTGGGAGATTTTCCCGTCGAAGTGGCTCAATTCTATATTCAAGTACTTTTTTGTCATTTCACTTATATTGTATGGATATGATCTTATTTGTGAGTGAATGTTGTTATTATGCTTATGTTATCTATTATGTTGTAATCTATTATATTATGATCCATTGATGTGATTATGCGTTTGCAATATAGTAAGTTTATTACAGGGTAGGTTTTGATACAAGAACATCCCAAGGCAAATGACAATCTTGCATCAACCCAAAAACAAAGTCGACTCATTCAGGGAATAAGCCAACTTTGTCAGTGCGCAGTTGCACAACGCGAGAGTTTGAAGCTTTCTAGATTGTGCAAGAGTCCACTTGCACTAAAGGAAAGGTGGCCGAGAGTTGCAAAAAGCTGGAAGAATAAAGGGTTTACAAATTTTGGAGCACAAAGGTGTGCGTGCACACAAGAAGATGAGAACCGGTACCATAGAACAGTGCGTGAAATTGCAAAAGCGCTGGGAAGTGCACGAATGACACAGAACAAATCAAGTCAACTCAGAAGTTCTAAGGAACTAAGTACATTGAACGATGTGCGAGGAACACCTAAAGCATGGAAACGCAAAAGTAATGTGCAAAGCATTCGACACAAAACTTGAGGAAGTCAAATTGAGCAAAATATTTAGCCATGTGGACCTACACTTAACCGTTTGAACTAGTCCAAGCTAGTTGTGTGATTGATGCGACTGCACAAAGGACAACACTAACAAAACCTAATCCACTCTGATCTGTTATGAAGGTTTTCAAAAACGCAAGGCTCAAGGCCCGTAAAAGGCTAGGCTACACCTAGAGTAGGTCTATAGCTGACAATTGTCCATTCCTTGGCAGAGCTACGGTAAATGGCTATAAAAGGAATAGTCAAGCCAACATTTGAGGAGGTTGGAGAGATGAAGAAGAGTTAGAAGGCCAAAGACCTTCTAAAGAAAGGCTAAGACTGAAAGGGAAACTCTGTCAAATAAGAGAAAATGGAGAAACAATCGAGGGCTTGAAGGAGCCTTCTAACCTTAGTGTCGAATGGAGGTATGAAGACCCCATGATGTAAGGGTGCCAAGTGCCCCACTATGAAGCTAAAAACCTACTAATATCTCATAATCTTGCTTTATTCAATAAAATGAATTTGCATAGCCCACGTGTAACTATGAGTGTTGCATGGTCAAATGCGTCCCTTCACTTTGAACCCTGAATGTCGTTGCACCAAGATTTTGAAGCTCACTTAACACGACCATCATCCTATCATCATTTTATTCTCAGTGCTTTACTTTAAGTTTTGAGTATGAATCATTAGATTGTGCAATTTTGGTAACTCATGCACATAACTGGGAGCATTTGATGATCAACAAGATGTTAGGTCACATTTGGCTTCAACATTTTTGCCACCATTTGCTTGGAGACTTGTTTGGATAAGCAATTCAAGGACTATAAGGTTGTGACCCCTTTGTTAGAGTGGTTCAATTGTTTCCTAATGTTGAGACTATTTGGTCATCAATGTGATTGGATCAGAGTTGACTTCAACATTTCATCATCTTTTGAATTGGGATGGTTGTTATTAAAAGTGTTAGTGTAATACTAGCTTTCTTTTATGGATCTTTCATCATGGCTTCTCTTTGAGGAGGCATATTTGTGGGAAGATTTTGAGTAAATGCCACCTACCTTGCTTTCTCTTTTAGGGGTATGTTAGGAGTAAGGTTTGACACAAAAACGTGCAACCTTTCTCAAGGCCCTTTAAGTTGTGTTGTAGTGAAGATGTTAAGAGTTATAACACTCAATTTAATGGGCCATGGAGTTACCAATATTTATTGTTTAGGATTAATGTCAACATAGATATTATATGTAATTAAGGGCTTTGCCCGCCTATACACGCACAATGAGATGTCATATTATTCACTTTTATTTGTTTATTCTATATAGAGTATATTGTTGTTTTTGGCGCATTAGGAGCGCCCACCAATATTTGGTGCTCTTAGGGGCGAACCATTAAATATTTGGTTTTCTTTTCTATCGATCATGGAATCTTGCACTTAAATCCAACACTACAAATTTATTTCAAATTTTGTTGGTCTTAGCAAATCCATTCCTATGAGTAGGCATGATGTTATTAATGTTAATGTTTTTATGGAAGATGGAGGGTTGTCCATGAGTGTTTCCATTAAAAAACTGAAAGAAGATATAACCACTTTGAAAACCTAGTAAATGATTTGGCATAGACTAGAAAAGCAAATGAAAAATGACCTATAGATGGTGGATTCAATGAGGGCCAAGAAGACAAATTTTGTATTAAGAAGCTGATCTAACAAGGATGGAGAGAGAGAGGTAGATGATGGGTCATAGATACCTCTCACAATCTCTCGCACAAGTATTTTATAGACAATTTAGGATTGCATGCGAGGATTACCAAGTGCATGGCCGTGGTAGTTGGTCGTCATCCTAAATAATGATCCTCCTTGTATGGAGGCTTCAACATGTTAGAGCATATGAATGTTTCTAGGCTTTGTAATGTTAACGACTCTTATAATAATGGTCTCGATGCCTGCACGGAAAGTGATGATTTTGGGGATAAAGTGGATCTGACTGCTAATGATGTGGACTGGAAAATTCTTGATAATATCAATAGTCAGGATTTTTTTTCCCATCTTAATTTCTAGTTTTTTTAATTTTAGTTCTTATGATTAAGTACGTGTTTCTACCAAAAAGCTCCTATTTTTTTTTATTAGATTTAACAGCTTTGTCAAGGGGATTTTGCATGTCAATTTACTTAAAATTGATGCAGCATAATTCTTTTGGAAGTCCTGCAGATCAAGAATCCTAAAAAACTGACATATACTGGGGCATTATTTGAACAAAATAGGTCATAGTTTCTGAGCTTTTTTTAGGAAAAACACTTCGCATCATCTGCCGAAGATGTAACATTAATATTAATTATTACACTTCCATGCCATTTCTGAATTATACCTATATAAATCCTAAACTGTAAAATGTTTTTTAACTTTTCATATGCCTGTTCAATATAAAAGTCTTGACTATCAAAATCCAATCACATTGCAATTAGGCTAGAATTGACATTTGGACCATATGCACCTAAGATTGCTTTTACTTGACTTTTATTAACTATTTGAGACGACATTTTGCATTTCTGTTTATCTAAGATTAATCACAACCAAACCATTGTATTATTATTTATTCATCACGGTTGCAACTTTTGTTGGCAATGTGCCTCTATGGTCATAACAGCTGAGATTCACCTTCTCTTTGTAAACTTTTGAAAATACCGGGTAGTCTATCAAGGTTGCCATGCAACACATCAGTAGATATGTTAACAAAAGAATTCTACATGAAGTCTGGATTTCTACAAATTTTACTATACTTCAAAAAATGTGCAACAAGCCAAATACAGACTTTTAAAATTGAGATATTTTATTAGTTATTCCAACTGAAAATGTTCTTTAAATTTTCAAATTCTAGAAAGAATCACGAGGATTGAAAATGCACCCAGGTTATTATTCTGTTATGTATGTTAGAATGTGAGCATCAGTCTTTAGTCAATGTCACATTAGCACCGGTGAACTCAAGACAATGTCCTTAGTCAATGTCACGTTAGCACCAGTGAATTAGACAGTGTGGCTATAGCAAATACCTATCCATCTATATACAGCCTGTTGGCAACATCCACCTCTAATTGAAGCGTCCTTTCTACAGAAGCAAAAACGCATACAGTGAAGACAAATTCATTTAAAATATCCTGGAAAAAAAGACGTGAAGATATATGGCTTAATTGTTGAGCTAAGGAAAATTAGCCATTTCAAACTTTGATGTTGGTTCATTTCCCATAAAATGTCCAATCTTCAATCAAAAGTTTAATTTTGGTTGTAAGGTGATATTTAAATAGATTTACCAATCCATTTGTCTTCCCACCAAGTGAATGGAATAGAAAATGTGTCAATACTCAATGCTAACAAATCAGTATCACCCAACAAGGAGAAAATTGGTCAAACCAAAATAGTAGTTTTGTTTTAGATAACTCGGCTACCCTGGAATAACTAAAAACAAATTGCAAGCTTGCACTAGACAAGGTAGTTCCCTCATAAATTGAAGGGGAAAAAACAAACGAGTTGCATTACTGATCAAGATAAGTGGTCAACATTATACCCCCTCAATAAGCCTGTATACACTTTTGTTTTAGATAACTTGACTACCCTGGAAAAACTAAAAACAAATTCCAAACTTGCACTAGACAGGGTAGTTCCCTGACAAATTGAAGGGAAAAAAATCTAGTTGCACTCCTGATCAAGATAAGTGGTTAACAATATACCGCCTGAATAAACCTGTATACATCAAGTAGTAATCATTCAAAAAAACCGTGTTTGCGGCAAGAAAACTTTCGCAGATCAACTCAGAAAATGGTTCTTAAAGGGGCAAGTGATCATAAAATATTGTTCTAAGTTTCATTGATGCTGTCAAAAGCTCCTAACAATGTCTTTGATCTAATTGTATTAGGCATCACATTGCTTAATAGGCTAGGAAATGTCATATCATACATACCTTAAACAGCTCAGCCGTCTCTCCAATTTAATCATAATTGTGAACAATGATAAGAATCATCTTGAAATGAAGCAAGTATGGTCAAACAGATTCTATAGCAGCAAGATAGGGATTGCCTTAAATTTGAACTGAACGTTCTTTTCTACCAATAAGGCAACTTCTTTAAATTACATTTGTGTGTAAAAAGCATATATCATCCAAACCAAACTCTGCCAGATGAATTAAAGACTATCAACGCATGTTTCCTTCTCGCAAAACATCAATCATATCGTAAAGCCTCTTCTCTGCATTACTCTTAACCTGCATTTGAAGACAAAGGAGTGCATGAATTGTTTAAAAAACATCATCACAATACTCCTTCAAGCTTCACCAATTGCTCCTAAGAATGGTTCTTCAAAGGAGTCACTACACTAAAATATAAAAAGAACTGAATTACATACATCAAGAAGTCTAATACCTTTTTTGCCAGAAAAAAGATAGCATCAACAGTACCCTGGGCATATATTGACCTTCCACATACATTGTGTTGAAATTGAAAAGCAACCCTGCTCAAAGTCCAAATTGTGCATGCATTAGCCAAATTTTGGCCAAGTGGACAAAACTATATGATAAGAAAGTTTTTATAAAATAAAACAAATATAAGGAAAATGTTGGTAAAATGTGAAGTCGGTAAAAGAAATATCAGGAAGAGAAATTACATGTTATCTGGAGATGTAAGGCTATAAGTATGGAATGCATGGCCTCCCACATAATCCTCTGGAACTCCCACCTTTTCAATTTGCTCGGACGGATCTCGAATTTTCTTTATCTGGAATTGAAAACGTAATCTTGAATTTCACAGGTTCTTCTCCCAGTAAACAATTAGAACAAAATTCTTTCATGTGACAGAACATTATACACTGAATTAATCCAGTAAAACAAATAGCATCAAAATAACTTTATTTTTAATATGGAAGTATCGGACTTTTATAAACAAAAACAGCCATTCAAAGAGCACTAGAACTTACCTGATCAAGGTCATAACTAACACCAAGCTTCTGGAAACAAGAGACAATTGCTTTTGCCGTCCCTGATGTGTCTACCTTACTTGACTGATGAGATTCTATAACCTGGATTGACAAAACATATTTCACATAAAGATCATACTCAAAATAGAGTAAATGCAGATCAATGACCATTCAATTGCTTGTTATCAAACCAATATTTACAAAATAATGGATTGCATTTGTACAAAGAAAGCCTTGCAGCACATTTTTACAAAGAAAGCCTTGCAGCAAGGAAATTGATTGAATGTATGAGAGTAGTGTCGGTGTAAATTTTTTCTGCGTTGGTTTTGTGACTTGCCCAACAAGAAGTGATGCAAACTTGCCAACAATTAGAGAAATCATTGTAGAGCTTGTGATTCTCCTCTGCATTTGAGAGGGACAATTCCCTCGTTATATATGGATATTTTGGGGGTTTTGTGTACTTTTAACCAGAAAGCACAAAAGGAAACAAAAACAGAAAATAGAAGAAAAATGGAGAAGAAACCCACAACAGAATAAAAGCAAAGAACTGCTGGAATAACTCGAGAATAAATGAAAGAAATGAAAATCCTTCGTCTCACACAAAAATAAACATAGGGACCAGCAAGTGTATTGGTAATAAAAGGGATGCTTGGAAGCACAAAGTCTCCTCACAAACTGGATTACACACACTTGGTACCAAGCTTCTTTCAGATCAAACACGCATGAAATTTGCAGACATCAAAAGAAACTCATTCGAAAGGTTTTCAACACAAAGTTTGGAAACACCATAAGTTACACATAATCAAAAAAGTGCAGAATTTTAATGGAGTCTTCATCTACAAATAGAAATACATAATTCATAAACAAAGAACATCAAAATCTACAAAACCCATGAATTATCTCACCCGCTTGCTTGTATTTCATTGCTCCAATCTGGAAATTACATAGCCCATACAAAGTTGCAGCCAGCTCTCTCCAAGAGCTTGCAAGAAAGAAGAACCCTTCAACATATCCAATTTTTGTTTTTGTACAATATTTTTCTTCACCAAGGAAGTTGAAAAGCCACTCATTGCCCATATTTTGATTCTATCATTTGGACAAATTTACAATATTAAATGCACTCTTGATTTTGCATTTACAAAACAATATCAATTCTAAAAAAAATTAATTTACTTAAATGACCAAAAATGCAGTCATTTAATTAATGACTTTAATTAACATTAATTAATTAATTATAAAATAATTAATAATGTAATTGAGTCGTTTAATTTCTCTTTGAGCCCAAAACATCAAATTTACAACTTACTCCATGTGGGTCAATCGGTGATGTTCACTTGTCCATTGGGCTATGGGGTCCCGAACAACATTACAGAAAGTAGGACAATAGGCAAAATGATGGAAAAGCGAATCAAATGGAGTAGCGAAATTTGGATGGCCAAACTTCACTACAACAACTGGCTCTTACTATGGGACCTCATTCCCTAGCAGAATGCAGGAGAACTCCAAAAAATACTAGTGACTTGTGCCTCATCCAACCTGTAAATGTGAAATTCACTCCAATATCCCGATCCGACCAACTAAGAACCAGTTCGCCTATCCCAATCATATGGGAATGAACATGAGTTGCTAAGTCAGATCACACCTGCTCAAACTCCCTACAAACTGCCATGTAGCACATGCCCTCATGCTAGGATCCGGCCAACTGACAGCCAGTTCGTTTATCTCATTCGTATGGGAATGAACATCAGCTGCCGGCACAAATCTTTACCTTGAAAATTATGTGTTTGCTTGTGGAAAACAGCCTCTTGGATTCATTTTCAAGGCAGTTTTCTGATTTTATATATGTTTTAAGCATATTGCTGTATATTTTCACCAAAAAATGTCAAATTTGCACGGATCATCTGAGATTAGAATGCATATCCTTGTCTATTTCTCTTGAAACCTGTATGCTTGATCCACTTTTTATCAAAGCCAACAATCAAGCCTTTCCCACATGGCTTTCATCACTTTTAGTTCCAACTTTACAATGGTCTGTCATTTCCTTCACCCTCATATCTCTCATCATCTAATCCTTTGTGTTCTACCTTCCATTGAAGATTGGATTTCTTGTGTACCTGTGCGTGGAATATTCACATACATGGCAAGAAGAATGTGATACCTGGAACTTGCATCTGAGTCTGGAGTTTTGGAATGACAAACTCCATTTCTGGAGGGCAATGCAACTTCCAGCCTCTTTTTGCAGCATTTGCAACCATTGCAATTGCCACCTATCACTACCATTGACACAGCCGACAAAGCTGAAATGAGAGCAGCTGTAACAACAAGTATATGTGCCTGATTACTACTTTTTAGCTCTCTTTGCCCTATTAATGATGCATCACCAAATGGGATAGGATCTCCAATCTCACTCATTCTCACTTGCTCATCATCTTATATACGTTACAGCTAAACAAGCACACAGAATCAGGTTCAAATTTCAACTAGCATGACATAGATGGATTCTAGTGACAAGCGGCATTACACAACATAACCAGCCATGACTGTTGCCATGCCATACGTAACAAGGTTTGTGAAACTAATTTTGCATTGATGGGTGGCTGATAGTTTAGATTAGTTGAATGGTCAAATCAACTAAGTACTGTATTTGGACAACCTTGTGAAAGCAACCGTGAATACCGCACAAAAAGGCAAAAGGAATCACACAATCCAAATGTGAAGACTAAGACATTCATAAGCGGTGAGTAGTTACAGCAATTAACTACAGTCTCTGCCAGCTACATAAATGGATAATTTGCTGGAGAATTTATTGTTGTTTCTCAACTTTCTATACATATCTGCCATGATCATGTCAACAGTTAGCCTTCATTGAACACTCTGTTCATGTTGTATTTCCCATATCTTGTTCTTCACACTTTGATTCCCCAGTTTCATCCTTATTGACACTTCTATTTTGCGTTTGCAGTTCCTTATTTTTGCAGAGCACTCGTATCTACAACAGCTGGAGGAGACTGATAAAGGCCACTGAGAATGGCTTTGCATCTGTCAATAGCATGCTCAGGATTGGTTATCTATGTCATCATAGACACATATACAAAATGGGGAATTGTATAGAAAGACCGCAAAACTGTTTGACAAAATGCTTCATTGAAATTTGCATAGTGACTTTAGACTCGCTCAACCTGGCATAGGCTTGGGGAATGCTTGCAAGATTGTGGACTTTGACTTACACCTGTCGATTGCATTTGGCCTTCAAAGATTGGCGCAAACTATAGCAGCACACCAACTGTTTGACAAAATGCCTCAAAGAAATGGTAACTGTTTGTTGAAGATTCGAAATGGCTCTTGAAGATGGTCCCAGCCACAGGTGGCACGTGAATTATTTGACAAAATGTCTTATTGAAGTTTGTAAAGTATAAGATCATTTTCTCCAAATCCCCACATGGAACAGGATGGGAAAATGTAGACAAACCTGTGAAATTGGGATTCACTTCTATCAATTGCATTTGCAAATTTCTCTAAACTGAGACTGCAGGCTCTAAACATGTTCTCCTAAAGAAGGTTCACAACCGAATTCTCCACCTACAATCTCAATCTCCAACTCGGGACAGTGTAGCCTAGTGATCCTTTGAGTAAATGTGAAGTGGAACATATAAAATCAAAGCAGTCAACCAAGACTATTCTTGCAATACCGAAGTCTGCCAAATATACCCGTTTACGGGTTGGGCAAAGTATGAACCTTCAGTACCCATGACGTATCCAAATCAAGGTTTTTGAAAAATGGCATATCCACGTACCCGAGACGTCCCCGTATCCGTACCCGTACCCAAACAACATGACAACATGGGCAATGGAAAGGAAAACATAACAAGACTAAATATATCCATTTACGGGTTGGGCAAAGTATGAGCCTTTGTGGGACAAAATTTGGCAAAATGAGGACAACACTTGCAAAGATGTAAGTAAAGACAGCAACATGTTTTTAATTGCATCCATAGGAAAGTCATGAGGCATGGGGGGGGGGGGGGAAGATTAATATTGATTCAAACACTTTATTGTGTACAACTGGAATGTAAAGATTACTTGTGTTTTGTTCAAGAATGTAAGAGGTTTATTTTGATTTAAAACTTGAGAGACACAAACAAGATGAGACATACCTCCAACATCTTCATCTTTTGGCTGCTCTTGTGATTCTTCAACCACGAATGGCTGAACCGAATCTCCCATAGGCGCCTCCAAATGAAACCCTGGGACTAAAACCTCTTGGCACTCAAAATCGCTGGATACTTCTTACTGATTGCTTCTTGTTTCTTCTTCAAAATTTGTTGTGCTTATGCTCAACATCATTACACACCGTTTCTTCATGAATATGAAACCCACTACTTTCGTGACTCATTTCATGCTCTTGAAAGCAAGCTGAATTTTCCTTTTCAATGCATTCTTCCACTTGAGCTGAATTTTGAATTAAGCAATTTTTTTCCTTTTGACTTGTACGGCTCCATAGAACTTTTTCGAAAACTGCACTCTTTTTCTATCATCAACAATCTCACAAATTGAATTTTTTTTAAAAGCCGATATGAAAAGAAAGACATTTTTTGTTGTATTGTCACTTGCACAAATCCAATCAGCCCCTAATTCGGGCTCTTTCAAAACACTTATCTCTTTTATTTCTTCTTCTTTTCGCCATTTAATGTTTACAAGATATGCATATTCTTGTTTCAACTTAAATTTCTCCATGCCTACAACCAAAATCAGACTGTGGGCACCAATAAAAAAAGTCAAAAAATCACAAGCATGGGCTGTGTTCCATCATTTCCAAGCATCTTTTCAACGGAGTCGTCAATCTTATTTTTCAAGGGGAAGATTCCCTTCAAATTATAGGAATCAAAGGCACATTTTCAATCCCTAGCGGAGTTGCTAAAAACAATTGGTGTAAAATTTTGTCGCTTTTGTTTTGTGACTCGCCCAACAGGGAGCAATGCAAACTCACCAGCAATTGAAGAAATCACCATAGAGATGGTGATTCTCCTCTGCATTTGAAAGGGGCAGTTCCCTCGTAAGTTTTTTTTTTGTGTTTTTGTGTACTTTTAACCGGAAAGCACGAAAGGAAACAAAAATAGAAAATAGAAGGAAAATGGAGGAGAAACCCACAATGGAAAAAAAGTAGAGAACCGTTGGAATAACTTGAGAATAAATAAAAGAAATGGAAATCCTTTCTCTCACACAAAAATGAACATAGTACCAAAATGTGTAATGGTAACAAAAGGGATACCTGGAAGCTTTGTTTTGAAAAACATAAGTACCCGACGAGTACCCGCATAAAACATTTTTTTTTTTGTTGAAAAAGGTAGACTGCCAGAAAACCTTTGGCCAGTTACCAAGTCAAAAACCACATTTTTGGTAACCAGCCAAACCCTGACAACCTAAAAAACATAAGGAAAGTGCAAAAAAAAATTGTGAATATTTCATTATGCCATCATCTTTTTCCTTTGTTAGGAGGCCAAGGTCAAAAGAAATTGTTATTTTCAACTATTGTAGTCGTCGTTTGTCTTTGCCATTTGGTATACAAGTTGGGACTCATTACTATTAGGCTATTAGCATTGAGCAACATCTACGATTTTACAGAATACCTGCAAGTTTGAGGCCCTCGACTCCATTCACATTGTAAACCGTTTATTGCTTTTATAATTTCTTTAATAATTTTGTGATTGTCTAAGATTGATCAATGATATATGATAATGATCTATGATTGAAATTTGAATCTAATTCTAAACCGAATGGCAAACTGTCAAATACAAAGACTATTTAACTTTTTTTAATTTCATTTTGGCTTATCCTCCATTGCCGATGCACAACACACAAGTGCAAGGTTGCAACAATGGTAAATAATAAAATTATTATCAGACTATGTTTTACTAAATCTTTGTATAGCTATAATGAATAATCAATGATTCTCATTCAATAATGTATTTTTTACAATACAATAAATAGAAAGTCATCACATTTTATCATATTGTTATTGCATTCTCTTGAGTCTTGAAAGTTGAGTCTTCAATTAAATAATTTTATCATATTGTAACTTTGTAATCACTAATCTGAATCGTATGTTATTGTAACTTGCTTTTGAGCTCCAACTTCCAAGACTATTTGCAAACGCATATTGATATTGCAACTTCAAAATGGCATTCGGTTCTCGTGGCAGTAGCCAGCCTAAGAAGTCTGATGAACCAGCCCAAAAACTCTGGGTTGAAGGCCCAGAGTTCAACTCTATGATATGCAATTACTACGAGTTTAAGATGAGTGAAAGGGTGTATTGCCTCAAGTACTACATAGCATAGATTCCAAGGAACGATGTGTGGCTATGTGACAAAGCGCCACCTGAGGCTCAAATGGAGATGGTTGTTGTCCTAACAGCATATGAGAAAAAAAAAGAGAGAAAAAAGGACTGCTAATGCACTTCCATCCATATCAAATATTCTAAAAAGATGCTTTAACTAATTTGGGTCAAAAAGAGGTTAATCAAAAATAATGCTTTAAAGGTTTTGAACCCTTGACCTCTCTTTAGTAAGTGACTTACAAAATTAACCTGATCAACTCCTATTCAAGTTTTCATGGAATGTAATATGAAATTTTTTGTTATAAACTATACTTCTGAATTGTGAAAAATTAAAAATCTATATGTATGTAAAATCATTCACTCAACTTTTCACCAGGGAAAAATTGTGCTTTGTTTCTCTTAGGGGGCCTAGTTTGAAGAAACCATGGTGGAAAAGTAGAAATCATTCAAAAAAATGAAAGATATTAACTGAGTTGCACCATGCTTGTTCCTTGATATGTCATACCACACAAGAATGCTGTAAACTACACTAAATTGTGCCAAACTGCATTTGAATTTGTTAGGAGATGAAGTTAAAATTTAGATCTTCAGCATTGTGGCGTGGCATATGGCCTTCCCATTCATATGTGCCAAGGGCAGTCAAGGGGGACCTAGGTGGGGCCCCTTGCCCGAGGGTTTAGAGGTGGAGCCTCAAAACCCGAATTTTCACTATCCGTATGATAGTATGACACGATACGATGCTTCTAAATTGTACAAATTGGTACGACTCTTCTATAAGTCGTACGACAGTTTCTGGATCCTTCTTTGGCCTCTATAAAATAACCATGACCCTTTGAAGTAAGACAAATATTGTAATTCTGATTTTGTTGTTAATAAAGTATGACAGAGATCTTTTGCCCCGTGGTTTTTCCTTAGTATATTTCTAGGGTTTCCACATAAATATGGTGAGTATTTGTTTTTCTTTTCTTGTCTTCTCATTGCTATGTTATTTTGTGCACTATCAATTTTTATTTCAATTGGTATCAAAGCTTTGGTAGTAAGAAGCTGAAAATGACTAGAGGGAGCGTGACCAGATTTGAGATAGAGAAGTTCGACGGGACAAACTTTGCATTATGGAAACTAAAGATCCAAACGCTACTAGTTTGAGATAGTTGTGCTAAAGCCCTAAAGGGTGTGACAACCAAACAAACAACAATGTCACAGGGAGACTAGGACAACATGGATGCAAAGGCAAAGGCAATTATTCATTTATCCCTTGTTGATCCAATTCTGCTCAACATAGCAGAGGAGACAACAACGAAGGCTCTTTGGGAGAAAATAAGTTGTACAAAATGAAGTCTCTATCAAATAGGATTTTTCTGTGAATACAATTGTACAATCTGAGAATGAATGACAGGACACGAGTTGCAGACCATCTGAATGAGTTCAACACACTAATCAGCAAACTAAGTTTTGTGGGAGTGAAGATCAAGGAGGAAAATTGGGTTACAACCCTACTTTGATCACTGTTGGACACAAAGGACCAGTTAGTGATGATGCTTAGCAATTCTTCCGAGAAGCTCACTTATGCCAATGTGGTTGCCTCATTGTTGGACAAGAAATCAAGGCAAAAGACATTTCAAAGCAGGTCTTCCTATGATGCCCTGGTTGCGAGGGCCAGGTCCATGGAAATAGATCAATCAAGCAGGGCGCCTTCCCAGTCGAAGTCTAAAATGCGAAAAAGAGGGAAGTGTTGTAATTGTGGAAAAACCGAACATCTCAAGAAGGATTGTCGGTTACTTTAAAAAAAGGAAAACCTAATTGATAGAGCTTAGATGCAAACACAATTGAAAGTTCAACATCACTGGAGAATGGTGATGTGTTATCTGCAAACTCTCTAGATCAGCAGTTGCACATATGGCTAATAGATTTAGGGGCTTCATGCCATATGACACCACACAAGGACTGGTTCTCTTCATATTGGTCATGTGATGAAGGTACAATCTACATGTGTAATGATAACATATATAAGATTGTAGGAGAAGTCACATTGAAGATGTATGATGGACTTGTTCATATTATTTAGAGAGTTCCAAGGTTGAAGAAGAACTTGTTGTCTTTAGGTAAGCTTGATGAGTTGGGATATAAGTTCAACGGTGAAAAAGGTTGTTTGAAGAACTAAGAGAGATCTAATAGTGATGAAAGCTAGGAAATATGGGAATAGCTTATACAAGCTGATTGAAAAGACTATAACCAATGAGGTTGCAGTGGCCACAACAGGAGCTATGGATTTAGTAATGATGTGGCATTAGTGCTTAGGCCACATGAGTGAGAGAGGACTCAAGATACTACTCGATAGAAACCTTCTTCCAAGTTTAAAATCTCTTGATCTCAACTTTTGTGAACATTATCTGTTTGGGAAGCAGAATAGACTCCAATTTGCTAGATGTGCTACTAGAAGTTTAGATTTCCTACAGTTAATGATTGTTGATTGTTTTGGACCTGTACCAATAGTTTCTTTAGGGAAGGCACTATATTTTGTCTTTTATTGATGACTATTCTCGTAAAGTTTGGGTGTTTCTTGTTAAGAAGTCAAATGTTCTCGACTATTTTAAGAGACTAAAAGCCCTTGTAGAAAATCAAAAAGGTAAGAGCATTATCTTAGGATTGATAATAGGAGAGAGTTTTGCTCGAAAGAGTTTGATAATTTTTTAAGTGAGCATGGAATAGCTAGGCAGAAAACAGTCCCTAACACACCTCAACAAAATGAGGTAGCAAAGAGGATGAATCAAACCATTATGGAGTGACTCAGGTGTATGCTCAACATTGCTGGTTTGGGAAAGGAATTTTGGAGTGAAACTGTAAGTATAGTTGTTCACCTTATCAACAGGTCACCCACTAAAACCCTAAACGGAAATATACTTGAAGAGGTTTGGACAGGTAAACCTGTTTATTACTCCTATTTGGTCACTTTTGGTTGTGATGCTTATGCCCATGTCTTAAAATAGCAAAGATCCAAGTTGGACATAAAGTCTAAAAAGTGCATTTTTTTGGCTATGGTGATGGAACGAGGGGGTACAAGTGGTGGGATATTGCTATCTGCAAGCTTATCATTAACCGAGATGGCTTATCATTAACCGAGATGTGGCGCTGAATGAGAAATGCATGCAGGAAGTTGAAAACATCAAAGTACAACTACTGTACCTATTTGTTAGGTTGTGGAGCTAAAAGCTTCACTGATGCAGACATGGAGGAGGTTGCAGAAGAGTTGCGGAGCGTCACAGACACCGGCGTCGGTCAGGACAACCGACATCGGCAGGTAGGAGACAGGAAGCAACCGACGACGGTCTTAGATCGGCCGGCGTCGGCACCCCCAGGCAAACAGGGACCGACGTCGGTCACCTGTGGTTCGAGCTGCGAGTATATTACGGGCAGTTGGTTGACGAACCAAGTGTTTGCATGTAGTGTTTGCATGTTTAGAGCTAATTTTAGACTGAGAGCTGCGGATTTAATTATTGTATTATTGTCTAATTATTGTTTGGATGAGATCTATATAATAGACTCATGATTGTATTGTAAAAGTGTGCTAGGTCAAAGCGCTGATCCACCGGGGTACTGGTTGAAGAATCATAAGGACTTGGTGAGGCAAGGACAAGGGTTCTTCAGGGGTGTAGAGATATCTACATGGTGAGTAAGGTCTAGTGATTTGCAGGTAGCAGCAGAGAGCAGGGGATCTACTTGGAGTACGGTTGTGTACTTGGTGAACTGGCAGCGTGTTACTGACTGGTTGGAGAGGTGAACATCAATTCTGTATCGGAGTTGATTGTTGGGACCGAGAGAGAGAGGGAAGAAGGTCTTGAGGCGTCGCGAACCTTTGAGGTGGAGGAAGAAGTGGCATCTTCCTTATTGTATATTCTTCTGAGTGATTATTAATACAATTGTGTATTGTCTCTCAATTCCTGTGTTGTTTCATATTTCTAATTACTTATTGATTCTGGTATAATTCCGTGTTTAGTTGCTAATACAAGAAGTAATCATATGTGCTCTAATTGGTAAAGCAAGATCCTAACTAAGTAGGCATCGGAGCATGTTTATTGTTCGTGGTTCCCCTGACAAGTGGTATCAGAGCTTTTGGTTGGGTTACTAACAGGTGGTTTCAGATCTGATAGTGTTTGTTGATTACAGGTTACTCACAGGGGTTTCTGATTGAGTGGGAGTATAGCAATGGCAGAAGAAAGTAAGCTACGAATGGAGAAACTGAATAGCACGAATGGTCTAATTGATGGAAAGAAAGAGCAGGGAAAAGGATATTGTTGGTTGGTAGCAGATCAGCATGAAGGAACTGAAGATGCAGATGTTGCAGGTGTTGTTGCACAGGATGCTTTGGGAGGTTTCTTGGATGAAGTTGAATCTTGGATAACAAATTATGTTGCCTCTTTCCATGCAGTGGCAGGGAAAGGAGCTGGTGAGCCTTGCCAAAGAATTGGCAAAGGGGAAGTGAAGCTGAAATTGCAGATGGACGACACACAGTGGTTGAAGGAAGTCATGCAGGTACCAGTCTTGGAGATGAGTCTAATTTCTTCAAGAAATTTGGGTGATGAGAGATGCACTGTAACTCTCACAGCGGATACACTTGAATTAGATGGTGGTAAGAAAGTAGGTATTCTTTATCTATCTACTTATATTGCTGATTCACCTTCTGTTGCAGAGATGTGGCTTCATAGGCTTAGTCACATATGTAGAAGGAGAATGCAGGTTCTGAAGTAGAAGACAGATGTTTTTGACAAGCTAAAGAACTGAAAAGCCTTGGTGTTCGTGGAGGAGATGACAGACAGAGATCAGGTGAGAGAACTGAATGATTCTGAGCAGGGCTATGTTGATTTGATTAGGATTTTGATCCACGGAGAGCTCGCAGGTAAAAAGTTATCACTCACAGACGAACACAGGTACCGGCGTCGGTCAGACAGTAACCGACGTCGGCAATAGGAAGACCGACGTCGGTCATGAAGGAACCAACGTCGACAGAAAGGATACCGGCGTCGGCCAGGGAGACAACGTCGGCAGTCAGGGTCAGTGCAGGGAACCGACATCGGTCGAGAGCAGACTGGGAGATGGCCGAAATCGGTCACTGGAACGGATATTGGGCGGACAGCAAGCTGTCAACATGTCTCAAACGCTCATGTCGAGGTCAGAAAGGGTAAGTGAACCTCATATTCGTTGTTCACCTTCTTTATATTGCTTACTGATGGTCGAGAACCAGGAAGATGTGAAGAGGCAATGCAGGTAGAATCCAGATACAGTGGGAGCTTGGCATGGATGAGGAGTGTGAGTCCTTGGAGAAGAACCAAACAAGTATTTGTTGGTAGAGTTGTCAGCTGGAAGAAAGCACTGAGAGACGGAATGGATTCCCGTGTTAAAGAAGAGAGTGGATGGATACATGAGATAGAAGGCCAAGGCATATGGTCTTAAAGAAGCTGCAGGACAGTGGTACAGGTTTGACAGGTGGATGACAAAACATGGCTTTAGTCAATGTCGGTGTAACTATTGTGATTTTATTCTTACCAGGTGGATGATGAGTCGCGACATTATCCAGTTACTGTATGTGGATGGTTTGCTAGCAGGTTTGTACATACAGGGATTTGCTGAGCTAAAAGGTAAGGTTAGTTCAGAGGTGTGTCATGAAGAATTTGGAGCAGCGAAATTCTTTGGCATAAGAGTCATGGAGATTTTATCTTCAGTGGGAGCTGATGTGAAGACGGTGTTGGCGAGATTCATTACGCAGGATGCAGAATCAAAAAGCACACCAATCGCTGGACAGTTCAAGCTTAGCTTGAAACAGGGTTCGAAATCACATGAAGTCTAGTGTAGACCTAAAGTTTTTCCAACCAGTGGGGGTTGTCGAAAAGTATGGAGCCAATTCGGAGAAAGAGTACTGGAGGGCAGTTCAGTGGGACTAGCAACAGGGATTCTTGTTATGCAGGGTCAAGTTCTTCACTACATGGATATGTAGGTTCGGATATGGCAGGTTACTTGAACGACAGGTATAGCATCACAGGTTGTGTGGTGGGTTGTCTTCATGATTGATCTTGAAGAGGGATACAAGCCAGGAAACAGATTAGACGGGCTACAGATACAAGTACAAGTGCAGCTGTTTATCTCCAAGTGGGAGATTGTTAGGTTGTGGAGCTAAAAGCTTCACTGATGCAGACATGAAAGAGGTTGCAGAAGAGTTGCGAAACGTCACAGACACCGGCGTCGGTCAGGACAACCGACGTCGGCAGGTAGGAGACAGGAAGCAACCGACGACGGTCTTAGATCGGCCGACGTCGGCACCCCCAGGCAGACAGGGACCGACGTCGGTCCCCTGTGGTTCGAGCTGCGAATATATTACGGGCAGTTGGTTGACGAACCAAGTGTTTGCATGTTTAGAGCTAATTTTAGACTGAGAGCTACGGATTTAATTATTGTATTATTGTCTAATTATTGTTTGGATGAGATCTATATAATAGACTCATGATTGTATTGTAAAAGTGTGCTAGAAAGCCATAGAGCTTTTAGAGAGAGCTAGTGTAGCTCCTAGTTCCAAAGGGGTGCTGAGTGTGTATGATCAGGGAGAGTTGCAAGGTCTGCAAGGTCAAGGAGCTGATCCATGAGGCAAGGACAAGGGTTCTTCAGGGGTGTAGAGATATCTACATGGTGAGTAAGGTCTAGTGATTTGCAGGTAGCAGCAGAGAGCAGGGGATCTACTTGGAGTACGGTTGTGTACTTGGTGAACTGGCAGCGTGTTACTGACTGGTTGGAGAGGTGAACATCAATTCTGTATCGGAGTTGATTGTTGGGACCGAGAGAGAGAGGGAAGAAGGTCTTGAGGCGTCGCGAACCTTTGAGGTGGAGGAAGAAGTGGCATCTTCCTTATTGTATATTTTTCTGAGTGATTATTAATACAATTGTGTATTGTCTCTCAATTCCTGTGTTGTTTCATATTTCTAGTTACTTATTGATTCTGGTATAATTCCGTGTTTAGTTGCTAATACAAGAAGTAATCATATGTGCTCTAATTGGTAGAGCAAGATCCTGACTAAGTAGGCATCGGAGCATGTTTATTGTTCGTGGTTCCCCTGACACTATTGAGATAGTAGAAAAGAAAGAGGATGTTGTAGAAAATGATAAAAATCAAGAACCAAAACAGTAGAATGTCATGCCTAAACAACAAGAACAGCAGCCCAAACTACCACATACATTACACTCGGTGAGGAGATGTAGTATTCCAAATTGGAATATTTTACATTAATTTGGTTTTCTCGGAAAACTTATTTTTTTATAAATATAAATATTGCATTTAAAATAATAAATTAAATAAAATATAACTCCACAAGGGGTTTCCTCCTTGGGCTGTTATAATCACAAGGGTTTTCGTCCTTGAGAGTGGTTGTATAGCATGACGCTTATACGAGTTAGATAATTGAATTCATTATTGGATGCTTTTCATACTTCCACATCTCTTCTCCTTTATATAGTCTTTAAAAACTTCTCCCAAAGGAGGCGTCCCATCCAAAAGGCACCTCTTCACCAAAAGATGTGACCGTTGACATTTCCGTCAACATTTCCCTCGACAATTCCGTTCACTTCCAGCAACAATTCCGTTTGACACTTCCGTTCAAATCCGACAACAATTTTGTTTGACATTTCCGTTTAATGATTGTTGTATTAAATGGCAGCGTTGCTCCTTGGCAGTGATTTCTTCATGTGAAATGGCAGCGTCTCTCCTCGAATTCAGTGATCTCCTTCTTGGGGATATTACAAGAGATCCACAAGAATATCCAAACCGCCCCAAAGGTATACTCCTGATGCACACTCAACTTTTGCATTAGTTACTCATGATGGTGAGCCTAACTCATTTCAGGAAGCTTGTGAGGCTGAAGATGCAAGCAAATGGTGAAATGCCATGGAAGAGGAATTGGAGGCTCTAAGTAAAAAAAAACATGTGGAAACCGGTAGAATTGCCTATAGGTCACAAGGCCATAGGTAATCGATGGGTCTTTGAGCTGAAAAATGATGTGGATGGTGTGATTGAGCGATATAAGAGGCTCGATTGGTAGCGAAGGGGTATGCACAGAAATCAAGTATAGATTTTGATGAGATATTTTCCCAGTTGGACATTTGACTATTGTTAGAGTTGTGTTGGCTTTGGCTGCTTTACTTGACCTTGAATTGGAGCAACTTAATGTGAAGACAGTTTTTTTGCACGGTGATCTCAATGAGGAGATATATATGAAACAGACAGAAGGTTTTGTGATAAAAGGCAAGGAGAATCTAGTATGCAAGTTGAACAAATCATTGTATGGTCTCAAACATGCGCCAAGTTGTTGGTACAAGCAATTTGATTCCTTCATGATGAGCTTAGGATTCAAAAAATGTGAAGTTGATCATTGTGCCTACTTCAAAAGATATGATGATGACAGTTTTATTGTTTTGTTGTTGTATGTTGACAACATGTTAGTTGCGGGGTCCGACATTGACAAAATTGTCAAACTTAAAGCTCAACTAGCTAGGACGTTTGTATCGAAGTGGATCCCAGAGATCAAACAAATGCATAGGCTTGTGACAAGCACTAGTCAAGCAAGAACACAACACAATAGTTGCAAGCAAATGAAATCACATACACGACAATATTGCATAAACAAGAGAAAAGCGAAAACCAATCCTCCTTTGAACAATAGCTCACCAAGAGGGATGTACAAATAGGAGTCCATGAGTATCTCCTCCAAGAAAAACAGTTAGAGAGCCAATAATCAAATAGTAACTTCCATACCCAGAATAGCCGATCAATGGAGTTACTTCATATTCATCTAGTCAAAATGCAACTCCAAGTACACCTAAGCAAGCTTATCCATGAAATTAGGAGAACTCCAAGTGAGGGGAAAAAGCCCATAATAAATAAATATGGGAAAAAAGAAAACCCCTATAACAATTTGAAGTAAAGGATTTAGGTGTTGCAAATCAAAATCTTGGGATGAGGATACAGAGAGACAAGAAGAGTGGGGAAAATTGCCTTATGCAAAAGACATGTGGAGAAGGTTTTGCAACATTTCAACATGCAAAATGCTAAGCTAGTTAGTATCCCATTTCTTGCACGCATGAAGTTGTCTTTGTAATAGAGTCCTAGTAACAAAGCAGAGAATGCACAAATGTCTCATGTACCGTACTCATCAATAGTAGGCAGCCTTATTTTTGCCACGATGTGCACTAGACCAGACATTGTCCAAGAAGTGGGAATAGTTAGTCAGTTCATGGCAAATCCCGGTTGTGATCATTAGACTACTGTGAAGTGGATCCTTCATTACTTGAGGGGCACTTCAAATGCTGTTATTTGTTATAGTTCGACAGATCTTCAAGTGACATTATTTATGGATTCAGATTTTGGTGGCAATATGGATAGAGGCAAATCTACTACAGGGTACGTGTTCCCTCTTGACGGTGGTGCAATCCGTTGGATATCAAAACTGCAATCAGTAGTGGCATTATCAACTACAGAGGCAGAATATATGGCACCAACGCAAGCTTGTAAGGAAGTAATATCGCTGAACAAATTATTGGGAGATTTGCAAGTCGAGTAGAGGAATATTGTTTTGCATTGAGACAGTCAAAGTGCCTTACACTTAGAAAGGAACCCAACATTTCATGCTAGGACAAAACACATAGGCATGTAATATCATTTTGTGCATGATGTAGAGGAAGGACAAGTCTTATTGAAAAAATTTCATACAAGAGGCCATACAAGTTTGTGTTTAAATAGTTTGGCAGGTTTAAATTCCAAGTATAACTTGGGCCAAAGCATACTCCCAAAAATATTTCCACAGGTCTTCAATCCTCTGTTATGTGCATAAACCAAGCTCTGGTACCACTAATAGAATAGTGCATAGGAGGAATAATATTCAAAAATGTATTTAATAGTAAAACTTAGATTTTTTTTTATATAAAGAAAGCTTATAAAACCCAACGGGTTCAACTACCTGAGAAACTAACCTACTAACAAGTAAACTTACCAACAAACTAATGGGGATGTCACATAAAATGATGTATGTCTCAATGCATTTATTAAACTATTAAATCAATCTACTAACTATGGATCAACCAACCCAACAAAATGTACATGTCACTCTTGTTTCTTACAAGTTTGCAAGCATTCACACTCGTTTTTTTTTAAGATGTGCAAATGTTGGAGCAGGAGGAAGTACTATTGGATTTATGACATTGGAATAAGGATTTTCTTTTTGTTTGTCCAATAATATGGAATGCATGTTGTTTTACGTTGAGTAAATGTTCAAAATTTTTGTTTCTCACAGGTGGTAGGTCTACCAAGTCATGCTTCCTTTTAACCTACATTACCGGATACGTCCCCTGCAGGTCATAGGAGCACGTAGGGATACGGCAACGGGTACGAAGCGCGGGAGGAGCATGGGGGGAGCAAGGCAAAAATCACAACAAAAAAAAACCGTTGTACAAAAAACCCTCTTGTGCTTTTAAAACTGCCTTTTATCTTTGCTAAACACCAAAAAATCCATAAGCGCTGCAAGATTTTCTGACCTTGAACAGAGGAGGCGGACCTACGCAAAGCACGAGTCCAGTTGGGCAGACCTGCGGACGTGAGCTGGGAGGACTGATCTGCTGTTGAAGGTTGACTACCGTGAGGAAGAAGCCGGAGGAGTGGTCGTCAAGGAGCAGAGCTATGTTTTTTTTGTATTTTACGGAATTTTTTTTAAGATTTAGCATAACTTTTATTTTTCTGGTTAATATTTATCGGGGCTTTGTTTTTTCTTATGTTTTTTATTTTTTAATTTATTTTTAATTTGTATTTTATTTTAGTTATAGTGTGATTTTTATTTTTATTTTTATTATTATAATTTTTTAATTTATTTTGTTATTTATTTATATATTTTTAATTTATTGTTTAATATTGTTTTTATTTATTTGTTTGTTTGTTTTCATTTTATTTTAATTTTTTCTCTTTTAATTTTTTTTATTTTTTAATATATATTTATTTTAATTTATATATAATTTTTAAATTTTTTATTCATTTTATTTATTTATTTATTTTTCATTTAAAATTTCATTTTTATTTAAATTTATTTTAACATTGTTTATTTATAAAATTTTATATTTTTATATTTTTTTATGGATGGATCGAATTTAATGTCTAATTTTTTCCCAATAAAATCTCAAACTCGAACCGAATTTTATCCTCTTCGAATTCGAACTCGAACCTTGTGACTATGGGTAAAACGCATCCACGACCTTCGTGCAGACTGCAATGTCTTGGACGTAGACGACAAAGGACAGATTTGGACGTAGATGACAAAGAACAGATTTGGATGCAGACGGCAAGAGACAACTGGATGATGCCGGTTTTGGACGTCGGTAACATTTAACTATGTTTTGTTTTATTTTACTTTACGTTTTTATTTTTAATTTTGTTATTTTTAATTTATTTTTATTTGATGTTTTGTTTTTATTCTATTTTTACTTTTTTTATTTTTATTTTTTATTATTTATTTTTTATTTGTCATTAAATCCTAATATTTAATTATGTTTTGTTTTGTTTTTATTTTATTTTATGTTTTTATTTTTAATTTTGTTTCCTCTATGCATATTATGTGGTTAATTTTGCTTATATGACTATATTTTTATATTTTTAAATTATTATATATATTTTTGTGCGGCCATATCCAGCCGTATCCAAACCCAAAAAAAAAAATCGCCATATCCTCATATCCGATACTACTACGCGTATCCATATTGGCAACTTAGCTTTTAACTAATATACCTATAAAGTTCAATTTTCCCATTTAATAGATCTTTTTTTCCAGCCCAAGTTCAAAAGAAAAAGAATAAATAAAATATGAAACCATAATCAATTACTGGCAAGTTTGTAACCAAATAAAATAAATCATACTAAAGTCAACAAATGGCCCAACCTGGGACAAATAACAACCGAGCAATATGGGACCCAAATGGAAGTGAATTGTGACTAGTTTTATGCAGACAAAGAATTTACAGCCGTAACAAAGTAGTAAGCCACAATCTTGCATCTGACTTTGATGTCAATAATTTTGGGTTATATTGCCCTTCAAAATAAAGGGCTAATCTCTAGTCCAAAACCAGATTAAAGAGTCGTGGGACTTTTAAAGATTGACCATAGACAGCTGTCCACACGTATCAATAACCCACTGGTCATGGTTAAGTGACCTGCACCAGAAGTTAATTCTATTTTCTCTCCATACATAGCAAAACCAGAAAGCATTAAATTCAAGTTCATTCTTTGTTTCAGTAGCCAAAAACATAGTTTCATTTCAGATGAACTTCAAAATGCATAACTCACATATAGCTCCATAAAATTAGAGTATTAAATCCATATTTTATCTTTTCCTCGGGAAGTAAATAAATTTTCATTGCAGATTCCAGCATGTTCATGCTTGGTAGGGAAAATGGGATGGCAAATTGTTAGGAGCTGTTTTAAGCATGAAAATGTTTGAGTTTTACATAATAACATAAGCCCCACTATACGAACAAATCCTCTAGAGAAACCAGTTTTGATTTTAGTTGATTTTCCTTCAACAGAATGCAGGCTTTGTTGGATAGATGAACTTATAGATGGTGTAGGAAATAACAACCATGATGCTTAAGGTCAAAAGGTGATAAACCCCACCACACAAAAAATTGTTTCTAAAGAGGACTTTTTGCCTCATAAGGTGATAAGCTACATTACAAGAAACAAGAAACAAGAAACAGAGAAACATGACAGTGACGGAAACATGACAAGAAGCAGGGTTAGTAAATGTTACGCATAATAAACGGTTCCAATATATACATAAAAAAATTATTATATTTTTCAATTTTTCACAATATTTGGATTTTCATTATTATAATTTTAAGTTTTTAAGATTTTATTGTTAATAATTCAAATTTATTTTTTCAAGAATATTTTTAATATTATAATTTTATAAAAATTATATCACTTGAAACACTTAAATTTACATATTTTCAATTTTAAACTTACTTTGAAGCAACCAGACAAAGCAGTGAAGTGCACATTGGGGTTTCCCATGGCAAAGAAGTGAATGGAGACCAGTCATAAAATCAATAACGGCTGCTAAAAAACTTGAACTGCAAAGAGAAAATATGAAATTGTCCAGCAAAGAGCATCTATGCAAAGCTGCCATGCAAAAAACTTCAAACATTAAATGCAGTCATGAATTTGGCAGACAAATATTTTCTAACCTTAAATATTGCAGAAAGAACCAAAAAGAAAGGCCTGAAACACTGTTTCCATGGCGTCGGCATTTCAGACCGTTAAAACACATGACGGCTGTTTGCCGTCACGTTTCTTGCTACAGGGGTGATAAGCCCTTGAATCAAAATAAATAATTGAATGAATTTATAAATTTATGTAATGAATTCCTTATCTATGTAACTTATTATATTAAAAAAAACTGAATATGAAAAAACAAATGGACAAGCAGGTAAAGTGATAAAAAAACCTTGAGTTTGTAGCCTGAAAAGGCCCCAGGAAACTGCTCTGCCATGATCTCCATGGCCGCTTGAAAGGCAACCACCTGAAGAAACAACAAACTATCATGAAGAAAGTGGCACCTGGTTGCAAATGTAATATAGTGAATAAATTAAGTGTGAATGGGACTAATTTCAGAAACAACTGAATAAATAAGCAATCACCTGTTTTCCCATCTGCGGTGCAATGACAGCATAGTTATTTGACTTCTGTACCACATCCAAAAGTTTTTCTCGGTCTCCCCCAGTGGTGCCCATTACAAATGGTACACCTTTTCTACAATAAAGTTCCGCATTTTCTACACATTTTATGGCAGAAATCCGGTCCAGGTCACTGGCATATACATTTAAACTGAATATATATAAGTTGCATCTATGACTTCTAATTTCACTGAGTTAACTAGTTGCTAGTCACGTTTACCTGAACTCAAAGAGAATACCCTTATACAGCAAAGGAATGACACTTTACAATAGCCCAGGAGTCATATAACTAGATCAGAGATACTCCCTTACCGGGAAGGGTGTGATGCTAAACCGCATGCTTGAAACAACTTTGTAGAAGCAAAAAATTGATGTCACTCACCATTCACAGCGGAAGGAGCTGTGTAGTCAACTACAACTACATCAGGATACTCATGAAGAACAGAATCAAAGAGAGCATCTTTTTCTGATGCACTGCGTACATCAACTTCTACATCTCCTATCTGGACCCTTTGACTTCCATGCTGAGGACTGGTGAGTGACAAAGGAACTAGATGAAGACCTGCTGAGAGGGCTGCTTCTGCCACTGCTCTGCCCATGTTTCCAGCACAACCATTAACCTGCCAGAAAAGCAGTCCAGTATAAGTGTTCAAGAGCCAAGAGCCATCATGAGACTTCAATTAACAAACTCTGCAAACATAGGCTAGAAAAAAAAACTCATTTACTCCCCTCCCAAAATCACAGCAAACATCCCAAAAGCACCATTTGTTTAGATGACAATAATGTGAACCATTAGCATAAGGAGAAATGGACTTCGAGAGGATGGAAAATTGAGGTTTGCTTAATAGTCATGCATTATCTGAGAGATTGCAGGGTAAGAACACTTGTAGGATTAATTTCAATCTTTATTTTTTTAAAGAAACCGCGATACTGAATATTGATAGCATGACAAGTTGGATGTGCAGAAATTAGATGTACAGCTGGATGTTTTACAAAGCAAAGCATGAAAAATTCAAAATACAGCTCGTAATTGACACTCCAACACAAAAATATCGTGAGCCTTCAAATGCTGTCCTCACTTATCAATGTTGTCTGCTTTTTAAATTCAATGTTGCATTACAGCTTATGACTTATCATGCATGTATGTGGCTTTTGTCAAGGTTTGAAGAGTCTCCACAAAAGACCTTTGACATGATTAGTCCCTAAATCTCATTCTTTAACCTACAGCATTTGGATGATCTGTATTACCTTTAAATTCAGGTTTCTCCAAAGAAGTAAACTTTAGAGTTCTGAGGGTTCTGCCCAGACCAGATTACAACTAAAGGATTTACCTCGTTATCCATACTAGCATAAAATTTTAGTTATTACCTTTAAAAAAAGCATTCTATATCATTATAATTCAAGAGAACGGAGATAACATAAAGTAAGCATCTAAAGAGGAACAGCCTTTGTAGTAGCACAATAATGATAGCGAGTTTTTGGCACAAGTATAGAGTTTTTGGCACAAGTTTCATAAACTTTTGCACTGCAAAACTCATTTCTCTGCAAATCTCTGAGTCTTCTCGACATAGCAGCAAAAGAACTTCACTAATTGTTAGCAACGTCAAACCTGTCTTCCCATGACAACCCCAGCCTTCGCAGATAATGAGATAAATGTCTCCTCTAGGTTCCCACCCTATTAGTTAAAAAGACCTTTAGAATTGAAGCTTTCCAACATAATCAATTGAGGTAATCCAAGCTATGAGCATTATCTATTGTTGCCTGTCAGTGGCTATATGAACAAATAATAATGACAGTGAAGATGAACAAAATGGCTAAATTGGTTAGATATAAAGAAATTCTAAAGAGATTTGAATGAAAAACACATGATGAGGCAACATAATATGTGTGATGGGAGGAGAGAGAAAAGACCTATTTCAAGTAATAATAACAATAAATAAGATAAGATAATACTGAAGGTAACAATTATAACGTAGTTGGATGAAAGACATATATATATATATATATATATATTTTTTAAACTTGTACATTAAATCCTGACAACTATAATGAAATAGCATAGAGTGATGAATGCAATTTACATTGTTGATACAGGTTTCAGGAAACCTAAATAAACTTTTAAAACCTAACAGCTTTCTAGAGACGACATACAACCGTAATATCAATATGAAATCTACATTGCTGAAGCAGATTTTGCAAGAAACCCAGAAAACATTCCCTCAAACACTAAACCCTACCTGCTTTTAAAACTAAGCACACAGAACTAATATGGAATTTATATTGCTGGAAAAGGTTTTTGGAAGGGAAACCAAATTAAGGCCTTTAATCCTAACAGCTTTCAAAAAACAGCATACAGCAATGAAACCCAAAAAAATATCACAAACCCTAAACTCTGTCAACGGAAAAAAAAACAGTACACAGCAATGAAATGCAATTTTCATTTGACGACACAGGTTCCGCACGAAACCTTAAAAATGCCTTAACCCTAAACCATAACAGCTTTCGAAATTCAGCATAAAGTAACAAAATGCAATTTACATTGTTGGAATATGCTTATGAAGAAACCTCAAACAAATGCCTTGAACCCTAAGCCCTAATAGCTTCCAAAAAACAGTATACAGCAATTATACGTTGCTAGAACAAGTTTTAGCAAGGAACCCAATAAACGCCAAAACCCTAAACCCTGAAAACTTTCAAATTACTTAATACCGCAACAAAATGCCTAAAGCCCTAACATCTTTCCAAATACAGGATACAGAAACCCTGCAACTGAATTATATGTAAGAAACTTACCATGACAGGAAAAGAGATTTTTGTAGAAGTAAGAGCAGAAGCATTCTGAAGTTTGTCAGCATTTGCAACACACATACAGGTGAAGCTTCTCTTCATGGTTAATGAAAAAATAACGAGTGATGGAGATATCAAAGGACGGGCATTTCCAAAACACTGGCGACCCAATAATCCATTGCATAAAGAATCTCGTTTTTGCAGTCCAGAAAATGAAATTTGAAGAGAATTTACGGCCATCGCGGGCATTTTTTTACATTCAGAATGTCTATGCCGAAGGATTTTCTGCAAGAATTTTACTTAGTAAACCATTTTGTCAAATAATTTAGGTTTTTCATTTAACAAAAAAAATACATTAAAATGAAAATGGAAAGCAATAATAAATCAAGCATACTTTGCCTACTGGATCAGAATATAACAACAACGGCAGAGTAAAACGCTGTGTCGCGTGATCTTAAACGTTACATCTGCGTGCAGGCTTGTCATTCATATTATTGACTGACTCTGCCATGTTTCAAAATAATTTTCCCGGCCACCATAAAAATTACGAGTTTCGTTTAAATTATAATTTTTTTATTATTATTTATTCTCATAAGGTTTTTAAAGGCTGACGTTTAAATTGATTTTTATTTTATGTTTAATGATGTTTCTTGATTCCCTTGCTTCATCTAATAGAAAATTATAATAGCGTGGCGCCAATGGTGCAAGTTGCAAGTTGCAAGTTATGCGTGAAGGAATGTAATTTGTTATTAGTCTCAAGAAGGTATATTAAAGTAATCAATCAATTTGTTTTAATCTCTGATTAAATTTATCCTTCTCCACCAATCATAAGTTATTGTTTTTTGTTCATTGAAATTTTTGAAAGTTTTTAATAGTTAATTTATCTATTTGTTAACAAAAATGTGAAAAAAAAGTATTTATTTACATTTTCATTGGCTATAATTGTTTACATGTTATTAAGGAGCAAATAGATGATGTCATGCATAGTACTATGTAAGATTTGCTATCACAAAAAATAAATACCCTCTCAAGGCCATATAAGACACAAGGCTCAAAAAAATTGATGATCCAATTTATCTTCATGACATTAAGATGCCATGTCTAAAATTGAGATTTTTTATAATTTTGGCCATGATGGCCCAAAATCCAAAACACTGTATAATGCACGTCGACTAACCAAAAACATTGTTTAAACTTGATCGAAATATGTGTGTGTTTTCCGTAGTCATGATGCGGGGATAAAATATTATTGATAGCAGACATCATCATGAGAGGCATCGGACTCCAGTCGCATGCGCTAGATGTGTTTGCGGGCTTGGGCAGTGGGCATGCAAAAAATTAATTATATTGACAATGTAGACTGCGAGATTGTCAGAGTTTTATGTAGTTTACAAGGGTGGTTCATCAGCGTTATATTGTGTATAAAGCTTGTGAAAAAAATGTTGCACCGTGCTGAGCATGTCACCAACAAGTGCCATTAAAATTTTTATGATATTGATCCATTTTGTGAACTCTCGACCATCTCATTGTCGATGTTTCCTTAGATCAACCAACTAAAAGTCATATTCAAATAAGCCTAGTTGTCTTGTGGCTCAACCCCAGCGTCATCTCTGTGTGGAGACAAAACGCGCTCATAAAATGTCCTTACAAACGATCCTGGATTCATAGAAATGTTCCCCAATCTTTACGATCTTGATCTTTGCTCTCCATCACCATGAAATCACCCGCCTTAAAGCATGCGCGCATGGCATTAAAACTAGACGGCTCCTTTGAATGATGGTTGGCTATGAAACTGCAAATCTTGGTGATGTTGGTGGTTATCCCAAACTCTTGTTTCATTTGGTTATAGAATTAAAAAAATGATTTATTTGTTTTCAATTTGATTACATAGATCTTAGAGATCAGTGTTGCAAACATTTATTTCTTTGTGGGTTATACCCTCTACATTCTTTGCCTTGGTTCTTTTCCACTGTAGTTCTCACTAACTATGCCTGATTCACCCACCATTAATCATATTGTCTTAACTTTTTGAACTATTGTCCCTCAACAAATGCACAGGGAATAATGGAAGGCGTCTAGACTTGCATCTTTTGGTGTCCTAGGATGTTTTGATTATTCATTGGGTTGGCTAAATATTGTAACAAACCCTCAATTTTTGTAGAAAAATCATTTTTATTTATTATTTTGTAAAATCTATTACAAAATAGTGTAAACAATATTTAGTCAGATGAATGTCCAAGGCTTTAAATGCATAGAACCACTCAGATATATAATGACGAGACTCGAAACCACAACCTGGGCGAATCTTTTAACGTCTGTAGATGCTTCCTCTTTCAACAATTCTCGTTATAGAAAACCTGTGACAGTAGGCAGGGGCCAAATGGCTACGGCTTCACTAAATTAATAAATCACACTTCTTTTTACAAACACTTGTTTGAATTTCTGATTCTTAGGATCCTTCGAAAAGGGCAAGAGAAGAGCATACTCTTAAAACAAGGCTACTAGACTTCTAAGAAAGCTTAGAAATTTTTCGATGCAAACTCTATGGTGGAGAGGCTTATTTATAGTATTTTGGGAGGTCTTGTCCGAAATCTTTGCCAAGGTAGTGTCATGTCCCATCATACTTTACAGCGTAAAAGTTAGGCTACAGTGAGATGTTATTGGAGGCGTTGGATGAGGATGTCTGGCTTTGTGGGTCCAACATTGCTTCCGCTTCAGTTAGCAGGTCATTTTTACTGATTGGTTGGAAAAGACACCTTATCTGGAATGTGTTGGAAAGATGCCAATGGTGGGATCCAGCTTCACATGCATGAAGGCGAGGATTGATGTAGAAGTAAGATTCCCATTCCAGCTGTCTTCTGATGGTTGTATGGACAATTGTATCTTGTTCATGGTCTTTTTCTTCATGTCTACGGTGAGGACTGTATCTTGACACCCATCTGTAAAGGTTTTCATTATGTGAGGCCCTGATTTTTACCATCCATGTCCATAGGGGACGCTTTAATAGTTCAGTGAACTGGTGGAAAAGAAATTCACTATTTAATCTTTCTATTACTATCACACCAGTGTTCTGATGACGGTTTGCTTGAATGGTTGTTGCAAAAGACATTTGCAAATCCTGTCCTGCTGCATAAGATATTCGAGTGTACCTTAGATGCAACCCTTCATGAAGGATTTATTCTTGGACAAGAATATTTAAAGATGCAAATCCTTGATTATAGATCCTGGTTAGATTGAAGCTAGGAATGCGTTGATGCATTAGTGTAGCAGGTGGATTTCGATTGAGCCAATCTGTTGTTATATTGTCAATACCTCTAATGTGCTCTACTGAGAAGTTAAACTGATTGAAAAAAGCTTGCCATCTACAATATTTACCGCGACCATCTTTTCGACCATGATCTTTTTCTCTGAAGGTCAGAAATCTAGTGCAATCAGTTTTTACAATAAAATGGGGTAAGTGCAACAATTTTAACATAAACTTCTCTAAACACTTTTTTACAGCATATATTTCTTTATCAGAAGAAATCCATTTAAGCACATCAGTACTGAAAACTCCACTGGAGAATTCATAGACGAATTCTTTATTGTTATATACACAAACAAGTACTCCTCCTCATGCAGTATCAGAGCCATTAGTATAAACGATCATTTGATCAGATTTTGGGATATATAAGTTAGGAAGTAAAATAACTGTGGCTTTTATTTTGTGGATGGTAGCTGTATGTTCTTCCTTCCATTTGAAAGCTTTTTTTTTCTGGAGAAGTTCTTGAAGCAAAAACCTATCTTCACCAGAGTTAGGATTAAAGCTATTTAAATAATTTAGTAATCCCAAAAATTCTTGAAGCTTAGTTTTATCCAGAATATCTAGAAAATTGATGACCTTTTCTTTGATATGTGGCTGAACTTGTAGTTTTGAATCTTGGATTACCATTCCAAGAAAGTTGCATTCAGTTTTACATAACTAAATTTTTGTTTATGATAAAACAATTCCTGCATCTTGTGCCAATTCAAAGAATTTGGAGAGATGAGTAAAATGGTCAAAAAGCGAATGACTGAAAATTAGTATGTCATCTATGTACACACACAAAAATTTAGAAGTAGCTTGAAATATTTTATCCATATGGGTCTGGTAGAATGCAGGGGCATTCATCAAGCCGAAAGGCATTACTGTCCACTGGAAATGGCAGAACAGGCAGCTGAATGTTGTCGTTTCCCTATCAGCTTCTTTGACTCTGATCTGATAAAAGCCAAATTTACAGTCAAACTAGGAGAAGTATTTACATGTTGCTACCTTCTCCAACAGATAGCTTTTATCTAGAATCGGATATGGAAACAGTTGAGTAATGTCATTCAATGGTCTGTAATTGATGACCATTCTTTTCTTTTCTCTTTTCTGCTCATAATGCTTGTTGACCATGAATGCATAACAACAATAAGGAGAAGTTGATTTTTCAATAAAATCATTACTGTCCAGTTCTTTGATCTAGAGTTCCATATCGTTATAATCCTGGGCTAGTATTGGGATCTTTTTCCCAACCTTCATATGTTTACCTTCGATGATTTTGATATCCATCTCAGAAATAGATTTTTGCCAAAACTGCTGAGGGTTGTCAGAACAAATAGTGGTTTTAATTTTTTCACCTATGGCTTGTATCTCAGCCAGGATTATTGTTTCAGGTACTTGAGTCATTGAACTAGGAAATTGTTCAGTGGCATAAATGAGGCGAGGAATTCTAAGCCTTTCATTTTCTATGGTAAACATGATACTCTTTGTAGTTGAACCATAAGGTATCTGTCTATAAAGGCACCGGCTAGTAAGATATCTACACGCATCCTATCTAGGGCAAATAAATCAACATGGAAGATTTTATCTTGTATCTGAAGGGTCTGTTGATGTTTGTACTTATTACATATGAAACTATTCCCTTGGACATCTAGGATCTTGTAAGCCATGGTATCATCCAATGTCTTCCAGTCATGGATGACCTGTGATTTAACAAATGAGAGAGAAGCTCCTGTATTGATCTGGGTATCTACTAGTCTGCCATTGATTTCTAAAGTAATGAACTGGGCAAACTTCTCATTAATCAGCTGTGTTAGATAAGTTGGTTGTGGAATTTCTAAGGGAGGAATGTTTGTACATACCAATTTTTGTCTCCCTAGATCTTGAACAAGGGGTTGTTCAAGGTAGATGTCTTCTGCTTCTTGCTCTACTTCTTCTTCTTGGAGATCACTGCATTCACCAAGATAGTAATCTTGATCTGAATAGAAAGAACTTTTTACTTCTTCATCTTCTTCTCTTTCTTTTGTGGGCAGCAATATATCCCACTATGGCTCTATCTTTGGTGTTGGGATTTCTCTTGGAGAATATGTGTTGGTGAACTTGTTCTTGATCCAAGAGGCACTTGGCTTGAAAGAGCTCTGGAATTGCAAAGGAGGATGCTGAGGCCTTTGCAATGTTAGAGGTATTCGAGACATTGAGGGTTGTCTCCTTCTAGTTGATCCTTCTCCTCTAGAGTATCCTCGTGTCCTTGGTCTTGTGTCTCATTCTAGTACTTCATAGTGATGACGAGACCAAGTACCATGTGCTTCATATGACAGTTGTGAATTATCATGGTACTGAGGTTGGTACCATGGTCGTTGCATGTTGGTGAGCGGTTGTTCCAAGTCATCGGCTAATGACTCGAGAGCATCTGCATCTTCATTATCTTTTGAATCCTCTTCAGGGAGATCATCTAGAATTGGTTCATAGATGTCATCTTGTAGGTAGAGATCTTCATCAGAATCAACTATATCCCACCACGTTGCTGTGTTGGAAGTGAAAATAGTTTGGACTGCAAGATGTTTGCAATGGATTATGGAGTAATATGGCCAGGTTTGTGACAAATGTAGCTAATAGGCTAATTGTATGGAGGACGAGCAGTGCGACGCTTCTTGAGGAAATAGTGAGGAGGAGCATAGGAGTGCTTGCGAGGAAAAGAGTGATGTCAGAAAGAAAGATGCTTGTGACATTACTTTTGTTGCTTGCGAGGCTGTACAAATGGCCAATAGTCAAATGGCGCTATTTCAAGAAATGTTGGAGCGATTGTAGAGGCTTGATGCTTGGTGAGCTTTTTGATGGATTTAGTCTCAGAGACTAAACATAGCTTGTTGCTTAGCAAAATCAATGACATCAAAGAGAGAGATCTTTAATGGTTAGTCCTTTAAGATCAATATAGGCAATTAACCGATCAATAAGATTATATAGTAAAGCATGCAAAAATTTGATCTTGATCTCCGTGAAATAAAAACTCTTACTTTCATATGCCAATTCTCTAAATTGTCTGGCAAAAGCATCAAATTATTTCAGATCACAAAGATCCATTTTCAATAGCCATTTCTTAGATTCCAGTTCACGATTTGCGACTAGAGGAGCAAATTCATTAATTAGTAAATGAAATAAAGTAGCTAGAGGATCAGGCTAGTTATGGACTCTTTCAAACTATTATGCTTTGGTCATGGAATCCCACCATTGATTTACAATGCCACAAAAGAATTTAGAAGCAAAATTAGTAGTACCTGCTGGATCTAAATGAGAATTAATGGTGATAACTCTCATGGAGTTACACCATGCTAAAATCTCATTTAAGGGATTTAACAAATCATCAATATTGAGGTATCAAGGCTGTAATTGGACATGTGTCCTTTGCATGAGAGTAGTATTGGGGTGCTTTTTGTTGGGCTTAAAATTGGGACTGAGATCAGCTCTATTTGACCATGGTACATAACATTGGGGTTAATAGTGTTTAAAGGTGGATTGTTAGGGTTGGTAGGAGGAACATTCCCTAAACTAGTATTATGGGATGGGTTTTTGGGTAGAGGATTATTAGGTGGCGAGTTATTGGTGTTTAAATTATTTCTTATAGGGTAATTTGTTAAGCTTATATCAATTGACCCTATAGTGTAATATGGTGATTTTGAGAGAGAATTGTCTTGAGTAGTGTGAAATAGATCTGATCCATCAGTGTCATCAATTAGGGTAATTTGGACCATATTATAGTCCAATAATGAAGGGTGAGAGAAGGTGCACCAAGAATGGGGATCCTCTTGAGTAATGAAGGTAGGAGGGAAAGAATACCCCATGTATCATCTAAATGGATTAAGGTTATCCAAAAAGATTATAACAAGGGATGTCATGATGTTTGTAATGAGGATTTAAGATTGAAGAGAAAATATAAAAATTAGGAGCAAAGTCGGCTAAATACAAAATTGGATCAGCTAAACAGGGTTTTAGGATAAAGAACTGAATTAGCTAAGTGGTATAGGGTCAACCAAGTCGATTGAGTTCAAAAGGAAGACCAGTGTAATATATAGGAAGGACATAGTCAAATGGGTCGACTGCGTTCAATGGGAAAACACTAGAGACTAGTCTGTGGGAGACTGGGTCAAATAGGATGATTGTGTCTTATAGGATGGTAAACATACCAATCTATCAGAGATTGGGTCAAACAAAATGACTGTGTTTTATAGTAAGGAAAAATGTAAGAGACACAATCAAGTGAGTTGACTATGTTTTGAGGATAAGATCAGTTTTGATAGTTACGACTCTGGATGATTTAATGTTAATTAGTAGATAAATGGAAATATACACTCATATGACTAGGTCAAACCAATAAATCTAGTTGTGGCACACAATACAAATCTTGTATCAATGTAAGCCAATACAAGTTTTGAAATGCAACATATAATTGACAAAGAGCAAGCAATAAAAATAGAAATGCTAATCTATGTGGTCATTATTGAATGTTTTGAATTATAATTTTAAAAATAAATGTGATAGGACGTTGGCTTTAAAAAAGAACTAGAAAGGTAAGCTAAATGTGGTTTCAGGTTGTTAATGCTGAAACGGATATGTATTGGTGATTTTATTGGCTTGGTATTGGGGCCTACCCCCTCACTTCACAATTATGTAATGATAAGGGTGTTGGGTGCTTTACCAATATATACCATAAACCACGTATTTATACTTGGCCAAAAATTGAGTCAACTTCCCCTTTGGAGATGAAATCTAACTAGCTAGACCTTGGGTAGAATTATTTAATGTTTTTTGATATTATGTGGTTTGGAAGTGTGTGAATAAATGAAAAATTAATGTGACTAAATTGATAAATTGATCTTTCCTATTTAGTCTGTGTGCTACTCTAAGCAAAGCAAATAGAAAAATGAAAGATGAATTAATTACTATAAATATCAGTTAATTAATTTGTTTGAAGAGTGTAGGGTTGACTAGGTTGATCGAGTATATAAATAGTATAAAAAAATGGACTGGGTCAATTCTATCTATTGAAGCAAGGGCCAAAGAAACATAGTCGAATGAGTCAACTGAGTCTCTTAGGAAAGAAGCAACTATAGAACTAATTCGATCCAGTCGACTTAGTGTCACATACCAATTTCCACCTGTTTGATCTGTGGATTATTAGGTTGTTAGTTGATTAACTATTATTTGATTAAGTTTTATGTCATATGTTGATTATGTGACAATTATGTGGTGCATAATTTACATTATTAGTTTTCTATGAGCTAGCATTACATTTACATTTTGTACATTATGATCGTATTTGTTTATTAGATAACATTATTTTATGGATATAATTATGTTACAGGTTAACTATCTTCATTGTTGTGTGGTGGATGGAGGATAGATTCTTCCCTCAGAGTGTGATGGAGGGAGAGTATCATCAAAGAGGGTGGTTTAGATAGAGACATTAGGGGATGACAGAGAACGAAACCAAGAAATCCATGCACACACCACATTAGTATTTCGTGTTGTGTGATTAATTATTTGAGTAGATAGTTATAGTATGCTTTATTTTCTGTATGAATATCTATTGTGATCTTTTGTGTTCTTAGATCATTAATGTGATTACGTGATTTCACTAATTTAGTTGTTGTTGATGTTAATAGTTAGTTATTTTGATAAATCTATACCTAACTAATTTGACTTAAATTACTACAGTATTGTACATGGTTAAATATTTGGTTAAAAATGCTTGATTGGATTCTTTGTTAAAAATAATCAATATATGCTATTACTTAATTAAGTTAGTTTGTTAGTGACTATTTACATTTAAAGGATTATTACTATCAATGTTGATAGTAATATAAACTTTTAAATGAATTAATGGATTATAGGCTCTTTATTACATATTTTGGCATGATGAAATGATATTTGTGTTTTAAATTTTTAAATGTTGGGCAATAAACATAAAGTAATTCAAGGTGTTATAAAATATATCATTGTGAAACTATTATATGAACATTATTGTGTTTGCCAAATTTTATGCTAAAGCCTATGAGTTATTATTAAACCTAGAGGGTTATCTTCTAAACGTTGGTCAAATGCAGAATGTTCATTGTGGATGACTTTGTAACATTAAACAATAGTCTTTTAAATACATATTTGTATTTACCATGCTATATAGTTGATATGTTAAATGAGTAGTCGATGGTTGACTTTACATGGAAATATAATGAATATTGACTAGTCAATATTTGATATTGTATGGAATAAGCTTTGGTTATTGTGACTTGTTGTATGTCGATTTTGTGAAGTCGATGATGGGAATTGTGTTAAGTCAATGGCATGCATACTTTATAAAGGATATAAAATGATTATTTTATGGAATCATTGGAATTTTTGAGATGATTAGGGTTTCTAATCACTCATTGACTTTGGGTTAACCATCATTTTGCAAAAATCATGATGGAGTTTGGCTGTTGGTTGCATGGTGACAGACTATAGCTTAGCGGGAGTTCTGTTGAGCTATTTTTGCATGCATATTTTTCATTCAATTGAGTCAATTGTTAATGGAGGATAAGGTGGTGGTGAGTAAGATGATGGAGAAGGATAAAATAAAGGGTGAGAAGGCTATGAGACATGGCATGACACACATCATATAAAGGATAGTAAACAAAAAGAGAAGAAGGAGATAGTTCAAGTGAAGGAACAAGGAGTATATATAACTTTCTTGGCATAATTATCAAGTCAATTTTGTACTTAAATTTCTCATGTGTAATGATTGAAGGATTTTGAATGGAAATGGTTACTGGGTTTATTTTTGTTTGAAATGTTATGACAAGTTTTAGAAGGGCTATACGTAGGGCCCTGTGGAAGGCTCATCCTCCACAAAACCCTACATCCAACCCAAGGTAACCCGAGAGAATTGGGTAGGGCTTTAGGAATTGCCATGGTTATTTTTGACTTTAATTAAGCTTTGTCTTCAAATCCTTTTCAATTCAAAAATATTTGTTACACTATGGGAATGATTAATTCTTGATGGGTATATATGATTTGGCTCGAGCTAGTTTGTTGTTGAACCAATTATGATATATATTCATTAAGGAATATAAAAATATAAATTGAAACTTTGCATAGCACAAGGGATTGACTATGTGTAAACCTAATTAGATTTTGGGTATAGGTGTATAGTTTCCTTGTACAAAATGGACTATGTAGATACACACACACACATGTATATACTCGATATGAATAGATGATATATATATATATATATATATATATATATATATATATATATATATATATATATATATATATACTAGTATTTTCGAAACCTAAGGCTTTCAAAAGAAACTGTAACAACCCCATTGGCCAGAATATTGCAATATTTTTTTTACTAAAATTAAATACACATATTCAACATATAGATTTCACCACGAGAAACCCAACTAGTAATCTTTAACTAACTATATTAATTTAGTTAACCATAAAGGTTATAACGAATACAAGGAGTTAAGGATCACCATGAACAGATTTAAATATCATGATTAACATTGAAACAACAATAAGTATTGCATATTATCATAAATAAAATAGTACATATCCATCCACTGCTATTACAACATTACAACCACTGCTGTAGAAGTGGAATGTATAAATGTTACAATTTTCAGCAATACATAAAAATATCTCAAATGATAAAACATGATACAAAGTTCCTTCAAGTAGAGTCTCCATCACTCAAGTATCACTATGTAATCTCAAGTGTAGTACTCCAACTGGGAGGGAGAACATTGTTCAAGCACTTTTCCACACCAACCATGGACCATAGATCGTGTTGTAGTTTAATTGGGGTTTCAATTCATCATTCAAGGATTCAAGCACTTATCTGGTTGTCCAAGTCAGTCCTAGACTCATTAAAACTACGTGCAAACTTAGTATATTACTATAGTGCTCAACATTTATCACTTAACTATGCTGGCATCAATTCACACAAGGCATGAGCCTTATGTGCTCACCCTAAGTGTAGCAGAGAAAGAATATGGACCTACATAGGTCTAGTTGTGCCATGGCATAACTCATTACTTATAAGACTTGGTCATTTCAACTAAGGCTCTGGTGGGTTCATTAGTACAAGCCTTCTTAGGCTAAGACTGTTGATCAATAGGCTCAAGCTTGTTCGGGGAAATCATTATATCCATAAGGGTGAAAGTCTATATCAGGTTGGTTCTATAACCTCAAGGGCACAAGTTTATTTGTCACTAAACTTAGCTCCATTTGGTTGCTTTGAGGGGTCAAGGGGATGCTTTCACTTGAAGGCTTAATTTGGACTCACACATCTAACTAGGGTACCAAAGTTTAGGTGCATGACCTTACCTATACTTATGATATTTCATAGAATACGTTGATGTCATATATTACATAGGGACATCATTAATGACTTAGACCAGAGATTTGTTACAACCTAATCATTCATATATTAAAATTACATTATTGTTTCTATTACATTCAAATAACAATACCATAACCACATAAACTAGATCAAACTCAATTACATACAATGCCATTCTTCATTAAACAAAGTCCCAGTAAATAGAGTACATGATAAGTGAAGTAGAGCAAATGCTTATCTAAAGCAACTAATGACCTAGAGGTTCACAAGCAAGTTTGGGCACTACAACCTGATCCTCAAAGGCATCCATGATAACCCTAAGTTTTAATGGTGGTCGAATCACTATATTTGGAACCAATTCTATAGGGTTTTGTTACCTCAAATCATGTATCTTGCTCACTGGTTCGAACTCAACTTTATAGCATGCAGGAGCATCTTTTGTTAGGTTGGAATTGCACATGTCAAGTGCCAAGTTGGATCTTTTGCAATCATTCTACCAGTTCCATTACCTTTCACCCTTCACACTATGATTTCCACATGTAGCCACTCCTTGAAGATGTCTAAGACATCATAGAATTGGTTAGCCACCTGATAGTTGGTGTAAGGTGTGCATCGATTCCTCTAGCTGGTGCAAAAAGGGATCAAAATAACAATCATACCAAATGATTTCCTCACACCAAGATGTCAATTGAGTTAGCATGGGTCCATATTTACCCAAAATAGGGGCCCAACATTACCCCATACAAAATTGTTAATCCACCCTCAGCCTAGTCTTTCAAAGCTTTCAATGGGTAGAACTTGGGTGCATTCTCCTTTAACTCGGTACTGAAGTCCTCAAAACCCTTGATAGTAAGCTCGAGTTCCTTAATGACACTATCTATATTCATGGATACAACATTGAGAATGAACACATATGTCTTCTCTAATTCCCTCTTGAAGGCTTTAAGACTTGCCTTAGCTTTTGTCACTCCTCTGTCCAATATTTCCCCTTATTTATAGGCTTTAATCTATAAGGCATGGAAGAGTGTTTCTAGGTTTATCCCTGGTCTTTGATCTAAGTGCTTAAGGTATCGACCTTCCCCATTATTTGGGTGCACTCCAATCTGCTTGTAATGTATACTTGTGCCATCAGTTCCTCACTTTCCCCCTTTGCTTACTTTATGCATGCATCTATAACTGATGACTTATTGGAGAAGTTATATAAGATGGCATCAACTACATCTATGCCCTCTTGAATTTTGGTGAAGAGTTCTTCTACCTCTTCAAGCTTTGCAACTAGTTCCTTTTATAGTGCAGCACATGTATCCTCCTCTTCTTATTGCATCGACTCTGGCTTCAACCTCAGGAGCATTTGCTCCACTAGCACACATAGTTTGTCAACCTCTGATAGGTTTGATGTGTCAACACTATCCAAGAGGGATGGCTCAACTATTTCTATACTCTCAGATAGTTTCTATAACTTAAACTTCATGCCCTGTGCTTCCTCCTCTGCATCTTGCATGATTTTCTTCCATATCTTCACCCTAACATCATTAATGATGTTTTTTCATGTGACTTTATTAGTTATCTGAATGAGTGCATTGGAAGACTTGACTGGGTTCATGGCATGGTGATTTAGGATAAAGGTGTCTTACCCCTCCTCAGGTTTATCCACACCCAAAATAGCCTTTTAAGTCACCTCAAAGTGAAGCTCATCCATGTAACTATCAAATGCAAACGAAAGCTATTTACTCATCTTGTTTATGGGAGATTTGAGGGGCATGTATTCAAACATGTAGAAGTCTTCCTCTATCCACCCCTTTTGCATATTTTCCTTGAGGCTCAATTTTGTGCTTTCTTCTTCTATGATGGCCAGTTCCATATGTTATTATTCCTATTCATTGGCACTACCACTCTCTTTAGTGCTTTCCTATAAGGTTTCTTCTTCTTATTCATGTAGGGGTTCTTCTTTGAATTGTGCCCTTTGTCCACTTATTCTTCTCCCTTAGCATCAGTTTCACCCTCCTCCTATTTTTACTGGGTCTCTATGACACTCTCTAATTGTTGGTTTTTTAAGGTGCAAGCATCACCTTCCTTTTCTTCAAGCACCCTTTCACTACTTGGGTGCACCTATAGTACAACTTGGTCTATTGTGATATTAGAGGCACTAGGTGCATTTTCTTCCATTTCCTCAGTTGGTTCCATACTTACGATAACCTCTTTCTCTTCCTTCTGTTTCTTGGCCTTTTCTTCTTGGGCCTTCTTTTTCTTGGACTTCCTCTTTTTCTTTAGTGCTAAAGATTTTTCTTCCTTGACCTTACTTTCCTCAGCCTCAACTCTATAAATATGCTTCTAAGTCATGTCAGTTGCCTTCATGGCCTCTCATTTCTTCTCTAGTGCTAACACCTTCAAAATTTCTACTTCAATCATTCCTAGCTTCCTTTGCACTTTTCTCTTTTCCTCCTCATTTTATGAAGGTTGTGTGAAGGGCCCCTTGGATGAGGCACTTTCTAGCTTCTCCACTTATCCAAGCATGGTGGTAGTGTCACCTTGGAGGACCTTTTGGACTTCTTCGGTAGTAGGCTCCTCTCCTATCTCTTCTTCTTAGACAATGTAAACTGTTATCCTTACTTCTTCCTCTTCCTTCATCTCTTCATGTGCCTCTTGCATTTCCATTTTTTCCAAGTTTATCATTGGCATATAAATGAGACCCTTATAATTCTTTTTATTCTCCTTCTTATTGGGTGAAGTAGTCCCTATTGTGAAGGTCATACAAATTTTCTTTGGGGTAGAAGGAGTTAATTCTTATCTCGAGGCAATTTTTAACCTTAGGTACTCTTGAATTTATTCAAGTGTTTCTCCCCACTTTTTTTTGGGGAGACTTCTTCTGCATTGCTAGCACCGACTTCCCTTCATCACCGATTTATAGGGGGAGATCATCATACTTCTTAGGGTGTGTGCCCTTATTTATTGGCTTCATCTCATAATATAATATATGTATGTGCCATAGTATTACTTCCTTCTAGAGGGGATGGAGGTCAGTGCGATCTGAGTCATCCTCATCATCTTTTGTAGCTTTTTCTCCTGGGTGTATATATTGGTACCACAACTTGATCCTCTCCAAATCCATAACCTTCATTGAGATGTCTAGTTTCTATGCATTAACAATTCTCCTTAGCACATCCCTAAAGTACTTTGTGAAAAATGCATACGAGAGTTTTAGCCAGCTAGAAGGATTGATGTTTGTGAGTACCAAGCGCATTACATAAAAGTGTTGTATGATGGTGAAGATTTCCATTTCAAACATGTTTTAGGGAAGCTCCTTGAGGATGCACCATTCCATCCTGAATGCCTCTATATATTACGTGCACCGCCCCATCACTCAGGTCTTATACTTTTGGGATAAGGAAAGGGGGTAGGTGAAGTCTTGGTACGTCAGTGTCAGGGAGTCTTTGTGTGCTAAGAAGACCCATAGATTATCTTCATTACAATCAAGCATGATGATCTCCTCCATGACTATTAAAATAAATATTGACTCCCACCTGATGGTATCTCATGCTATATGACACTCAAGCACGTTCTTTATCATTTTTTTAGAAATGAATTTAGCAGCGTTTAATTTGAACCCTTACACTATGTGATAGGCAGTGCATAAGTAGGTCTTGCTAATAAATGTCCATCTTTCGTTGAGGTGAATCTTGGAACTCATGAGGTGCATCACTATCCTTGTGCCAGGGTCCTTGATATCTTTTACTAGGAATGCGAATTCTCCCTTATAATACCCAAGGAGTTTTATGACCCTTTCTTCTTCAACATCATCCACCATCATCTGGTGGATGTCTACACCTGAGTTAGGGAGCCTAATGATTCTGCTAATTAGGTGTGATGATAATCACATACGCCTCCTTATAAAGTAGAATCAGTCCCCATGGATGTGTGAATAACTGCATGAGTTCCTCTAGCTTACCAAAACATGATAACTCATAGAGCTAAGTTGCGTTGGTGGTCACAAGCTTGTCTCGAATGAAGATATCAAATAATGTTGTGCATGCTTTTATCTTTTCTCTGGTGTCAACCATCTAGTCTTGTGCTAGCTCTTGTGCATTACTTAAGGTGTGATGGTTGTATTCCTTTAATCGATAGGTGTGCATAAATGATTCCCAATTCTCCCCCACTAAGACCTCTAGGGGAAACTGCATCTCCCTATATGACATCTTTGTGAGCACCTCAGGGCCAATTGCTATGATGCTAACCCCTTCCACCAGTTATGCCTTCTTCTTTATAGAGGCTATCTCTTCTATTGTCCATTCTTATTTGGCATCCTTTTACACCTATGGTAGACCAGAACTCATATATTTCTTTCCCATCCTAAATTGACTAGTGTTAAAGCATGGTCTATTGACTTTACCAAAGCCTCAAATATTTCTTGGCACTTCTCATAGTCATGGGTTATGTGACTATGACTTCAAATTTCGAACTTCATTCGTCATTAATGATGGCCTTGACATCACTCAAGTTTTTTATTATCCTATTTTCTCACAATTCGTTCCCCACACTCTTCTATTCTAATCTCAAAGTGAATAAAAATTTCACTATTTCCTCAAATGTTCTCTTTTTGTGTCTATGAGTGCTTAAGACTCTCTTTGGTAGATTTTTATTGCTCTTAGCTCTGGTTCAACTCTTTGTGTCTAGTTCAAATTTGCTTAAGGTTTGTAACCTAAACCAATCAACCTTTCACTTTTTTATACCTTGATTTTAGCTACCGTCTTAATTGCAGGTGAGTAATGATGTGATGGTGCCTAGATTTCTTGGAATTGACTAAAACTCATGAAATCCATGAAAATAAACTGCCACCTATGCATTCAATGTAGATATTTATGCCTCTATCATCACCTCTTTAAATTCTCTAAATGATATTTTTGGTGAAGTGACATGTGGTTCAAACGGTCACTTCTTGCCTAACTTTGGGTGGATGTTGACTTGTCTTGATTATCTTCCTCTTTAATTTTGTTCACTTGGTGTGATCTTCACCTTCATTATGGTAACCTGGGTGTGATGCTTCACATGCACACATTTCAACCTCTAAGGTTCCATCTTCTCTTCCTATTGTGCTTTCATTTCAAGTGCAATTTCCTGTCTTGGTTAATTTTTATATGCTTTCATCTCTTGCCTTGGTCTATCCCACCCTATATAAATCCCTTATGCTGGTCCTTTAATGCTTTTCTTTCTAGGTGTCTTACACACTTTTGTCAACTTGAAGTTACACCCTGATTGAAGATGTGCAAAAATAGAAAACCCTCACTCCGGTTGAAATAATGGGATCTTCTCAGAGGGTGGGTGCCTCTATGTTGAGAAGAACCTCTAGAGAGGGTTGGTTCCCTTAATATTTATCTATTAATTCTGATTATTTTTTTATTCTCAAATGAAAAGGGGTAGGGGAAACTAAAGGGGAAATTAAAAGGGAAAACTTATTTTAATGGGGTGATGCACATGAATGTTGTGATATTCTCTGGGCACTATTAATCAAAATGAAAATGGAATTCTATAATACCCTTGCATAAATATTTCAGATGAAAGGCTCTACCTATTCAAATGACCTGCAAGGGAGGAGAGGTGAAATGAGATGGTAAGTAATAGGTGGGGAAGGGACCTGCCCAATGGGGATGTAATCACATGTAGTACTGGTATGCAATCAAATACACACTATATAGAATACACATCTAAAACCTCAAAAATATATAACTCAGAATATATTTCCTCTATCCAGCTTCTAAGAATCTATTATTGAATATCAATATCCTTCCTTAAAATGACTTCCAAAAGGTCATTTTATAGAAAATTATACAAAAGGCCAAGAGATTGGCATTAAAAGAATATGAGAAGATCAAGTGGATGTGAACTCAAGTCAATTTTGAGTTTAAATTAATTACAACCTTCTTGAAATATTTCCTTTCTTTATCATTTTCAAGAGACCTTCCTTTTTGGCATTGAAACAAGAAATAGGAGGAGATAAGGGTTAGTATTGGTTGACTCAACTCAAGACCAACTCCTTTTTACAATAATTTATTCATTAAATCCTTAATTCCATAAAATTTGCATGATAAGCTCCAAATCTTGGCATTGAAAAGAATGGTGGGCCCAAGTTAGATAGAAATAAACACCATTTCCAAAAATACTTGAGTTTCTTGCAAGTTGAGTTGTAACAAGAAAAGATTCCCCTTTGCATGGAAATCAAGAAACAAGCTTTGACAAGTCAACCTTAACTAACTCCACTTGCATGCTTCTTCTTCTTGAAGTGGGACTCATCTTGATTTCTTTTTTTCTTTTCAAAATTAATACTATATTTTTCAAAAATATTTTATTTTTCTTTGTTTTTGTAAGAATTACATTTTTGGTGTTGAAAACTTTCTTTGGATGAAATAACATTTTAAATTATTAAAATATATGGATATTAATAATAATATCAAATATGTCATGTGGGAACTAATTTGGGGCTATTTGGCATATCAAATGACGTTTTTATAATTTGAATTTTTAGACTTAGGATAAAATCACCCATTTGAACATATTTAAAGCTCCTTGAGACAATTTAAAGACCTTTGAAAGCATTTTTTATGCTTTTGACATTTTTGACCATATATGACCATTTTGACCAGCTTTAAAGGCTAATTGACCATTTTGGGAAAGTTTCAGATGGTAGGGTAGTAATTTGGCCTTGACAGGCAAAAATTACTAACACACACTTAGCATCTTGTGTGCCTTTCTTTCATCTTATGTGCACAAGCATCCTACATGCCTTTCTTCATCACTTGGTACTCATATTTTCAAAGTCCAATGAGTTTCATGTGCATATAAACTTAGGTGTCTAGATTTAGGTGCATAAAAAGCATCCATGCTCGACTCACCCAACTTGAGTTATGCATGAAAGTCCCAGAATAGCTCGCTTGTAGGCCTGAAAATGCCTTGCTTATTAACTCATCACCAACACAACACAAAATAACACAAAACATAAGGGAATGTTTGGCATGCATCAAAATTTATTTTGGTTAGTAAAACACAACTAACTTATGACCAAGAATTCGGTATCTAATGGTACAAGTGTCATCCTATTGCCTATAAGGCTTCAATCGATTACTGTTGAGATGCTCAAGGAGCATTTCACGTGATAATGTGCACAGTTTGCATGCGTTAGTTTCCAACATGTTATGCATGACATATGGACCCATCTACCTATTTCATAGCTTTCATGGGTGCTTGAGGTACTTGTATTCATAGATCAAGACCAATGCTCCTTCAATCAGTACCTTGTGCTTAATATTCTTGTCATGCCACAACTTATGGCGTGCCTTCTCTATTTGTTGGATCTACCTTGCTTGGGCACACACCTCATCCAGGTGATCCAAGTCCTCCAACCTCATACTCAATGATTTTTAGTCATCCAAATCACTGATATGCATAATGCAAAATGATGACACCTTGGACTCTATTGGTAAAACTGCCTCAACACCATTAAAAATGGTGTAGCCTTATTTAGGCACTTATAGGTTATGTAATATGCCTATAGTACTGATGATACTCAATCATCCCAATCTTTATGACCAACATTGCATATCTTCTTGAGGCACACCCATATGATCTTATTAAATGCCTCAACTGTGTCATTCACCTGTGGATGATAAGGCATTGTCCTATAATATGTCACCATGTATTTGGTCAACATGATTTGCACAGTTTCATTAATGAAGTGTGTGCCTCTATCACTAGTCAAATTGAGTGGGTATCCGTAATAACGTATGATGTTCTCCCATATGAACCTCATAATTATGGAAATTATGTAGTCTTTGGTTGGTACTACCTCGGCCCACTTGGTGAAATAACTGGTGGCCATCATAATATATCTTGCACCTATGTACCTTGTTGTAGGAGTGATCAACCTGACAAAATTAGTGGCCTATTTTTCAAATGGTTCTTGGGTAAGAATGGGGATGAGAGGCATCTCATCCTAGTAGTTGGTATCCCCTATGTGCTAGCATATGTCATATGCCCTGGCATAATCTTTCACATCTTAGAATAGACTTGGCCACCAAAAACCTGATTGTAACACCTTGTGCATCATTACATCTTCAACGTAATGGCCTATTTTTATCCCCTTGTGCACCTTGTGTAAAATGGAGTCCTTTTCATGTTCTAAGACACATCAATGTAGGACTTCACATTGGCCTAGTTTGTACAATTCCCCACTAATGAGTCGAAAAGGGATGACATGAACTGCAAGCTATTTATTCTCTTTGGTTGTTATAGTTTGGGGCACAAATCTAAATGTTAGGAAAGTGGTTATCTCTAACAAGTCCCTAGGGACATAATAAACTCTGTAGAGTTTCAAATCTAACATGTCATCTTTGATCGGTGTTACTGTATCACCAAAGTCAATGTAGGACAAATGGTCAGGGCCCAATTTCTATTTTCTAGGCTTGACGACAACTAAGAATTGGAATTCTTAAAATAAAATTATCCATATACAAATGTGCCCATAGAGAACAATATTTTTCACAAGGTAATTAATCACCTTGTGGTCCTTGAATAAGATGAATGAGGTTTCCAACAAGTATTGCTTGAATTTTTGTAGGGCATAGACCAATATAGACCATGACCAGTGCCTCATGCTCAGTTGTTATATAATTATGCTCTACTTGGGTCAATTTTCTACTTACAAAGGAGATGGGATGATCTATTTTGCCTTTACCAGACTATGCCAAAATGATGTTAATTATAGAACTAGATGCATTGACATGGACGTAGAATGGGTTCGTCTAGTCAAGAAATTGTAAAATAGGTACACTAACCAATTTGAGCTTCAAGGTTTCAAAGGCATATTCTTGCACCAAGCCCCAATATAATGGGTCATCCTTACATAAGATCTCCTTTAGCAACACTGTAATATTTGCATAGATCATTATAAATTTCTTATAGTATCTGTAATGGCCAATAAAGGCACAAACATCTTTCTTTGTTAAAGGGGTCTAGAGTTGAATGATTATTATAATCTTCACAAGGTCGATGAGTAGACCATCTTTACAGATGATATGCTCAAGAAAAGTTTCAAAGGGTGTTATGAAGATACACTTCTTGAGGTTCAAGGGCACCTTTCAAACATTAGGCATAGGTTATCATAATGGTCTTTCACTAGCCCATATATTGTCCAATCATATAGGTACACTTGGAGGACTTATGGATGAAGTCCTTAAATGCGATGATCACCATTATAGAGAACATGAATACCATGTTTTTGAGTCTAAAGGGCATCACATTGTATGTAAAATAACCACATTCAATTGCAAAATTTGGTTTAATTTGGTCCTCTTCCTCAATCTGGACTTGATGTTATCTTGAGAACCCATCAGTGAAAGTGTATATTTTACAACCTACGATTCCATCCAAGACTTCATCAGTGAATGGAGTTAAGAAGGGGTCAGTGATGCAAACAATGTTTAACAATCTATAATTGATGTAGATATAGATGTACCCATCCTTATTGATGTTAATAGCCATGGGGCTTACCTATTTTGACTCTTGTATCGGGTAGATCACTCATACAACTAGCATACCATCAATTTCCATTTTGACCTTCGCATAGAGATCAGGGTTCATTCTGTAGGGGTGATTCTTGATAGGTGTTATGCCATCCACTAGCTTAATTCTCATCTTCCTAAGGGATGGGTGGGTTCCCTTCATGTATCAATAATTTCAAGGTAACAAGTCTTATAACTCTTTCAGGACATCCATAATTTGTGATAGCTCCATGTGAAACCAACATACACCTAGAGTAACCATCTTTGGTTCCCATTTTGAGCTTATGTCTACCTTGGTAGTTTTGAGTAACACATGGTAGGGCTCATTCTTCTCCTAGTGTGAGTCCTTAACTTACCGACTTACCTTAGTTGTTTCTATGCAAAGATGAGTACGGTGTTCCTCGGTGGGATTGTTATCATGCACTTAAATCACAAGCTTATTTTTGACTGTCAAGGTCATATAGTGGCACACCTGCTAGGTATCATCATATTCTTCACATGAGTCATTATTGAGCACTTGCTCCTCAAAAAATTTGGGAGCACCAATTATTTTTCCTTGAATATGTCCTTTAGGCATTCCTCTAGGATTGAAGTGTCTTCGAACACTACCCTTCAAATTACTTGCATTGGCTCGATCAATTATAGGTTCTATGAAGAAAAGGAGAAAGAGTGCACAAACCTCTCCTTGAGTGCATCCCAATTTTATATCTTATGGTGCATATTGTTGACAATGTACCATACTCGTAACCACATCTTTAAGGTTCTTTAGAAAGCATACACCCATAAGTTGCTTGGGGTATTTATGTTGTAGTCAGTCCAAGTTTCTTTGCATAAGTGCATATGTATTATTGGGTCTAAATCATTAGAGCATGCAGAAATGTCTAGATCTTCATTACTTTTACTAAATCTAGTGCATATTTTTGCTTTTACATCTTTCCAAGTTGGCAAGCTAGGCCTTTGTGTTGCCCACCAATGAGTGACATTACTCCTTAAAGTATACACCAGTGCACCCATTCTTTCTATCTCCTTTGGGATGCATGATTCTAGGTCGCAAACATACTCTTCCATGGTTTTGCTCCCATCATACCTTGAGAGTGTGGTAAGTTTATGTTTACTTAGGCAAAATTCTCTCTTTCCCTTCTTTTTATCGTAAAGGACTAATTTCTTCAAAGTGCAATCAATGTGGACCCAGCCAGTTCTCATAGGTTTTGGCACCTTCATGCTCACCAAGTGGCACCTCAAACCAATAATCTCATAATATTCTTAGACCCATCAATCATAAGCAACATTGGTGGTGTCCAAGGCTAACTATATATCATCCCAATAAAACACTCCTTGGTCATTAGGGTTAAGAGTCTCGATGCCTTGCATCATGATGTTGTAGATATGGTTGATCTCATCCTCTAGATCAATATTTTGTACATAGGGAGGTCTTTGGTCACTTGAGAGGGGAATCACTACCCTCTCCTTACCATTTTCAAAGGATATATAATGATTCTTGAAATGCATATCAATGTTATTCATGTATTACCATAGCCTTCCTAGCAACACTGGATAATTATCTTGTTCAACCAACTCAATCACTTTGAAGTCACCAAAAAACTTGACACCCATGATATCTATAATGGTGTTTTTTTGAATTTTTATTGGTTGCATCCTTGATTTGTTGGCCATGAAAAGTACATGAGGGGAAGGCCTCAAGGCTAGCTTACCCATCTTTTCCCATGCACTCTTTATTAATATATTGACCTCAGTGCCTATGTCCATGAGGACTTCACATGCATACCACCCATAAATGGTGGTATTCACTAGGAGTTGTTGATCATACTCCATATTCTATGTATTCTTGACTTCTCATGCCCTTTCCATGCGTGGCATAGTGAATTCAACTGGATTTTATCCTACATGCTCTAAAATTAAGTTCTTTAATAGGGGCAACATCCCTTCTATCTGTAGGAGCAAGATCTCTGTTAGCTTTATTACCTCAACCTCTTATCCATCTTACTTCTTGTAAGAGACAACAACTTGCGCTTCTAGGTCTCATGCCAGTTTGAGCTCCCCTTGTAAGTTTTGAATCACACTCATAGTCTATTGTAATACATCTTTCTAGTGTATAGGGTCTGGTTAAGGCATAGTTTTGGGTTTAAGCCATATTATACGCTTAGTGTGGCTCTGTTCCCAATATTTTATGTGAAACTTAGGTACTAGCATAACTGGTGACTAAGTAGTGAATCCACTATGAGTAGTTGCCTACACTTTGATTGGATTTGTGTGGGTCAGTTGCACCATTAGAGTCCACTTATTTGCTTTTGGCTTGTGCCTGATCATTCCTATACCCTTGTCTATGCCAGGCCTACATTGGGTCAATTTATTATACAAGTTAGGGCATCCTCAACCTTATGTGTTCCTTGATAATACCCACACATTAGATGTGTAGGGCAGTCATGCTGATAATGCTCTATCAAACCTCACTTATAACATAAACGTGGTGGGAATCTTCCTCCACTACATCCTTCACCTTACCCTTTAGTAATTCTTTACATTCTATAGCCTATATTTTGTTGGCCATTTCCCTCATTTCCTTAGGATGCCTTCCCTTTGACTATTATATTTGCCTTCCTGGTGCCTCTCTCCATGTTTTCATTCATCTCATTGATCATGCGATAATCAACTATGGTACGGGTTTAGGCATCACTTAACTGATAGTAGATGGTTATGTTAACCTAACTGACACATTATAAAAAGGGTATTTGAGAACATCATGCACTTTATGACAAACCTCAAATCTTAGAAGCAATGTGCACATATTCTTTCAAGGGTAATTATTCCTATTATGGCATTCTATCTCACAATCGGTGTACCATAATCTACTTCGAGAATCTTGTGATGAACTAGTGGTCAATTTTTGGAGTTTAGAGGCCATAGACACAATATTCACCTTTATGAATGGGCTAATTATTTTATCAACTCTCTCAACTGCCTCAGCCCAGAGCATGACTTCAATTTCTTCATAAGGGTCCATGAATGTCTTCATACACAATTCTCTTTTGAACGGTATTAGAAATCCTCCAACAAACCATTGTGCGTACTTGGAGGGGTGAATGTCATAAGGAAGCTTGGAAAAAAGAGTTTTGAACCTGACATCATACATGTGCATGATCTTTGATATTCATTGGTTATTTTCCTTGAGTGTGGTGATGCTCTACTATTCAAAACCAAGAATATTGAATTCCTTCAAGAATGCTTCCTTTATAGTGTCTTAGTGTCTTAGTCAATCATAGCTTGGTTAGGATCAAATTTCCTATAAAAAGTATGAGAACAATAAAGTAAAGTTATCATGAACTATGTTGCCTTGTACTCTGATTGGGTTATACCCCAAGTGTGCCATTGTAGTTCACATTTTAGGACATGCTCTATGGTATTTTCCACATCGTGGTATTCTGGCAAGTGCATGACCATCTTATAGTAAATTTACTATGGGGGGCATTAACATCTAAGGTGCTTGTACCATGGTACTTATCCTAGTGGTGGTCCTCCAATGCTTCTAGTTATTAGGTTGGGCATTGGCCCCATTATTACTATTGGTGTCATTGAGGTTGATATCACAAAGCTACTCACTTGTGGCATTAGGCCACTTCTTATGGGTTATTGCCTAGTCTACGTAGCTGACATTGGATGAATTGGAATGATTTCACTCACTTGTGTTATTGATCTAGCTCCCAAAGATCTAAATCTATCCTCATTTAACGCTTTATAAGGAACAACTTGTTCCATCTCAAAATTATAGTCAAAGTCTACAAAATGGTCAAAGTCTATGTTGACAATAGGGTTGGTTGTCACTCTTCTTTCTTCCTATGGGGGATCCAGTGCATAAACTTGTGTCATGGGTTAAAATGGGGTAGGCACATCTAATGCATATTCAATGGTCAAATTCTATAGGGACCTAATTCATTCTTCACCTATCAATAATTAAGATCGATTTATAGCTTCATTGTTCCTCTCCTCGTGTTGCTGCAATTCAAGAGATCCTTCCCCATGCCCTTCCTACTCGCTATGAATTCTCTTAGAACCTACAAGATCTAGATATTATAACATCATGTGCCTCCTCTTTTTAATTGTTATATTATCTGAGCTCTTGGGTGTCAATATGTTTGTCCCCTTTTATTGCACTTCACCTGCACATCCCCTTCTTCCCTGTTGCAATATTTATATGCAAAAGGACTTAACCTTACATTCTCATGGGTTAAAATACATAACCCACCATAAATGTCTTAATCTCTACTCCAAACTCTTTTATAAATGTGCCTCTGGGCTCACACAAAAATTGATACTCTACTTCCTCAGGGCAGGAGTATGTCGACATTACTAACTAAAGCATGTAACTGTTCAATGCTCCTTGCCACCATTTGTCTACAACTCTAGTCCAAGTGGCATTAAGGTTCTCAATATTTTTTAAGCACTCCTTTGTCCACTCAAGGTGTTGTTCATAACTTCATCTTCTGTGGGTTTCATAGGTATCCAACTATCGGTACACATACTCATGTAGTTTACAAAAGAAGACCTCATATAGAGCATCATGCATGTTATTTTGGATCCACTTCCTCAAATTATATCTTTTATAAGATGGATGCTTCAGGGAAAAGTTGTCTTCCACCTATTAAATACAACACTCAATATTATTGAGGGAGAGTCAGATCAATGTTCTATCGCACCATTATAACAATAAAATTCAACATGGGTCCCGATAATGGAACCAAAATGTTGTAGTTTAATTAGGGTTCAATTCATAATTCAAGGAGTCAAGCACTTATCTAGTTGTTTAAGTCAGTATTGGACTCATTAAAACTAGGTGTAAACTCATTATATTCCTATAGTACTCAACATTTATCACTCAACTATACTGGCATCAATTCACACAAGGCACAAACCTTATGTGCTCACTCGAAGCACAATAAATAAAGAACCATGGCCTATATTGGGCTAGTTGTGTCATGGCACAACTCATTACTTATAAGACTTAGTCATTTCAAATAAGGCTCTAGTGGGTTCACTAGTGCAAGCCTTCTTGAGCTAAGACTGATGATCTATAGGTGCAAGACTATTTAGGGAACTCATTCTGACCATAAAGGTGCAAGTCTTTATCAGGTTGGTTTTATAACTTCAAGGGCACAAGTTTCTTTGTCACTAAACTTAACACCATTTGGTTGCTTTGAGGGGTCAAGGGGATACTTTCACTTGAAGGCTCATTCTAAACTCCCACATCTAAATAGGGTACCAAAGTTTGGGCACATGACCTTACCTACACTTAGGCTATTTCACAGAATATGTTGATGTCATCTATTACATAAGGATGTCATTAATGACTTAGACTAGATCTTCACTGCAACCTAATCATTCGTATATTGAAATTACACTATTATAACTATTACATTCAATTCTCATTCTAAGAACATTACCATAACCATATAAACTAGATCAAAATCAATTAGGTGCAATGCCATTCTTCATTAAACAAAGTCCTAGTAAACAGAGTAAATGATTATCTAAAGCTACTAACGACCTAGAGGCTCATAAGTGAGCTTGGGCACTAAAATGTGTATCCTCATAGCCATCCATGCTAATTCTGAGTTTTAATGGTAGTCGAATCACTATATTTAGAACCAATTTTTCAGGGATTCACTACATCAAATCGGGTCTCTTGCTCACTGGTTCAAGCTCAACTTTATAACATGTAAGAGCATCTTTTACTAGGTTAGAGTTGAAAATACATTGGGTGTGGATCTAGAGATTTTTCAATCATTCCACTAGCTCTATTACCTTACACCCTTTTCACTATGATTACCACAAGTAGCCATTCCTTGAATACACCCAAGATATCATGGAATTAGTTAGCTGCCTGCCAGCTGGTGTAAGGTGTGCATCGATTCCTCTAATTGGTGCAAAAAGGGATCAAAATAATAATCATACCAAATGATTACCTCATGTCAAAATGTCAGTTGAGTTGACATGGGTCCATATTTAGCCAAAATAGGGGCCCAACAGATCCCCCACACTATCTCCTAAACAAGGGGATGGCCCTCCCTTCATGGATGGGTAGATAATGATGGTGCGGGAATCTAGAGCAACAAACCAAAATCTGTGTTGAAGATATCTAATACATAATGTGTACCATAAATAAATTTATTCTAATATGATATCGCACAAATATGAAAACTACATCAATTTATGAAATGATAATGTTTATTAAACATTACTTGGGCCAAAGTTTTCAACAATAAATGATTTTTAGGGTCAACCAAATTCATACACACCACTTTATCGGATTACACCTTATCTTGTATTGATGAAACTAATTAAGCCAGTGGAATCCATCCACTACTTAATTAAGGTCATGAATGTGATATTCGGTAAATTAAATAATAATACAAAAACCAATATATTCATTCAACATATTTCACTTTAGCTAGTAAAAATTATGCTAAGTACATAAATATCACATACATTCATTTAGTCTATCAAATGAAGTGAATGGAATCCATACATCTAATTTATTAAAAATAATAAACATAATCCAAAAATAGTCCTCAATATAACATACCATCCAGGTAATGATTATCTAGACTGCTAGTTGCTTTAATCACTAACTTATAATATTATTTCTCCATGAGACAATATCATAACACATGCTTAAATAATTGTTTATATTCCACATATAACAACAACGAGTCCAAAACATATTAAATGTTTTATATTTAACTCTTAAATATTCTAATGCTTTTAACCAAATATAAACAAGCATTAATTTCTCACTATTATTATAATGACATTTATAACACAAAGGTATATATATATATATATATATATATATATATATATATATGAATATATATATATGAATGGTGTATTTCTTTCCAGTTTTGTTTCTCTATAAACAACTATATAAATAAACCATTTATATGTATAAATATATAATCTTTCATACAAATGTAATATATATACTTCATTTTTATACAATATACTCCTAAGATGACATCCACTATCTTTCTTCTAAGAGCATACTATATACACAAAGTATTTAGTAAGCTTGTAAACAAAAGGCCCCATTAACCTTTTTTTCTCTAAACTGAGTATTCCCATTGTCCTTAATAAATTAACATATAGTTTACTGTCCTCATTCACAACTATTCTTTTATCTATCAAATTATTAAATCAAACATACCAAATCATTCAATTTATGTTTATCTTTTAAATTGATTTCAATGAGCATATAAATACACACAGTCAATTCTACCCCACACGGGTTCTAATAACATAACACAGATTTACTAATTAAACTATGCAATTATACAATTTAACCTGTGTACTAGTCCCTTTGTTGACTGAGTAAGAGTCTTTTACAATGCAAGACTAATCCAATTGACACAAAACATAGTCACATTCTAATTTATGCATAATCCATATATATTAGGAACACCATTTAATACTTAACTCAGCCATATCAATTTAACAAAATCATGTATATATCATGCATAAGGTCGAGTGTATTTCTAGAGTCATTTTATCTTTAACCCATCCCCAATACATAATAATATTTAAATCAAAAGTTCCCCTATTTTCATATATAAACAAGTATTCATAATACATGGTTTTATTATATAGTCTAAAATATAAATTTATAATACATGTATATATATTTAAATTCATCGATACTAAAACCATTATAACCTAAATGAAACCAAAACTTTCAATTCACTTATACAAACAACTTTATAATATATCTACATATTGTCATCTATTAAAGCCTCATAGTTTCAAAATACAGGGTTATATATAAATGTGTATGCACACAATCAACATTTACAAACCTATGAATCAAATTATAGGTATACATTTATACATGTATATGTATGTGTGTGTGTGTATCTCATTGGTTTTACTCATATATATACCTATATATATATATATATATATATATATATATATATATATATATATATATATATATATATATATATATATATATATATATATATATATATATATTCATAGACCCACTATTGTATAATGAGATTCACATTTTATATGTAAAGTCTAAAATAGGTGTATATATAGTCAAACCATAATTTGTCTAAATTTTCAGTCCATATAAAAAATACCCAAAATAAATATATACAAACTGATTAGAATATATAAGATTGAGCCATAATGTATATATCCAACAAGTATAACTTCCTAATATGAATAGGGTTTCTTTTTGAATTGAGAGAGAGTTTAGGACAAACTTCTATACTAGCCTAAAATAGTCATGACAATCTATGTCTTTTCCCCAAAACCCTCAGGTTACCCTAAGTCAAATATGGGTTTCTATGGAGGTGAAGCCATCCACAGGGCTCCACATTCAACCCAATTATTTTAAGATTCAAACAAAGAAAACTAGTAACCAAATTTGAAAACCCATTCAATTTACACATAGGAATTTAATTACAAAACCAACCTAGTACATGTATGCCAAAGAAAGTTGAACAATTTTTTTTTTCTTGCACTTGTTCACCTCCTTCTTCTCCTTCTGTCTCCTTTTCTTTGTATTCCATGATCCATGTGTCGTTCACAATCCCCATTCTCTTCTTATTATCCTTTTTCCATTAACCTTATCACCACCATTAATGACCACTTTGGCTGATTGATAAATGCATGCAAAAATAACTTAATAAAACTCCATGTATTTTTTGTTCACCACCATGCAAATACCTAGTAAAAACTCCATGATTTTCCCAAATGATTCTTAACTCAAAGTCAATGAGTGGTTATTAACCCTAATCACTCAAAACTTCCTTTCCATTAATTAAAATAATCATAATATATTCCTTAAAATAATTGCATGCCATTTGACTTAAGTTGCTTCCTCATTGATTTTCAAATAAATAAACAACAATATAACCTTCATGCCATGCCATGCAACATCCATCGACTTAGTCGATTCAACCTTCCATGCAAATTCAACATTCATGTAACATAACAACTATATAGTATGCCAATATGAAATCAAAGACTATTATTTAACGTTAATATGCCATTCCACACAAACTTTACAACACAATGATTTCCAATACATTTAATCATTTATAATGACATTTAAAACAATGTTACTTATTTTTCAACATTATAACAAACATACATAAACATCTCATCATAATAATCTTTAATTATTATTACCTATATCATTTAGATTAATAACAATGAATCCGTCTATACCTTTTTAATTTCTACTAACATCAAAATGTTATACTACATAGTCATCCCAAATAAGGCAGTAAGGTAAGCATAACATATACAATTACATTCATTCAACCAAATAATTACGTTAAACAAGATAAGTTACACATAATCACTAAATTAGTGAAATCACTCAAACAAATAACATGATCATTAATAATAACTATATTTAATGAAACATAAAAGAACACAACATTCATTTCAATGTAAAATAAAGCATATTATAACTATCTATCAAATAATATAATCATCAAATATAAATGTGGTGTGTGCAAGGGTTTCTGGATTTATTCTCTATCATCCCCCAATATCTCAATCTAACCACCCTATCTAATGATGCTCTCCCTCCATCACGATTTGAGGGACGAATCTATCCTGCACCAACCTCAGGACAATGAAGGTAGTTAGCCTGAAACATCATTATATCTCTAAAATAATGTAGTATAATAATTAAACATGATCATGATAAACTGAATGTAAAAGTACTACTAACTCATAGAAAATTAATTGTGTAAATTAAGCAAAAATTTTTATCTCATAATTAGCATATGCCATCAAGATTAATCAAATATTAGTTAATCAATTAATCAACTATAATAATCCATGAATCAAACAAGTTATTTAGCTTAGAGATAAATTAGAATGTGATAGAAACTATATATTTAAGATACCTGTTAGATGAACTCGAGGCTTTCATTTTGAATGATATTCTATTGCTTCAATTTTCAAAACAAATTTTGTTCATTTTAAACCCAGGTCATATTATTCATTATATATTTTGTTGTGAATCCCGTAATCTACATATTTAATTATATATGGAATTGGGAACAAAATGGTAGAAGCCATAACAAAATAGGTTGGGAATGGGTAGGTGAAATGAATAAACTATTGTTTGTGCACTCGACTGTATGCGTAGATATATACATGCAGGTTAATGTGGATATGTTAGAGTTAAGATTTCAATTGAATTTATTATATTTGAATTACACAAATATTTAGCTTGACTATGTATTACAATTACATACTTGGATTAGACTCTGATTTGAATAAGAGTTGCATAGTTGATAAAAGATTGGGTATGCATTTTTATATGTATTGTGCATGAAGAGGTTTATATGAACAAATATGTGTTGTTATATCAGAAAACCTAGATTGGACATAGTCAGCTGAGTGTGTGTTTCATCATATGAATTTAATTTTAATGTCAATTTTAATCGATTGAATTATGAGATTTGACTAAAAAGATTTGGTATAAATGCTCGACTGTGTATGAACATTGAATCACATGAAATTATGTGTGTTTTAATTAAACAAGTACAATGGAATTTATCTAGTTTATAAAAGGGGATATGGGATTATTTTATTAACTAGATGTATACATTATGTATATAAAATACTCTAAGTCATAAACAGTGGATGTCTTTTTAGAATATACCGTATACAATAAACTATTTATACTGTATTAAAAATGAATTGAAGAGTTACACTCTCTCACACACACACGGTATAAAATACATGGTTGTTGACAATGTTATATATATGGTTTATTATAACATTTTTAACAACCATGTATTTTATACCATGTGTGTGTGTGTGTGTGTGTGTATATATATATATATATATATATATATATATATATATATATATATATATTCACAACTGTGTTATGTTTGAAAACCATATTATCATAACAATGTGAATGTGGTGCTTGTATATATTTTAATGTTGTATTAAAGCATTAACATAATGTATTTAACAGTTTTAAATATAAAACATATTATGATGTTTTGGACTAGCTTTTGTTTTATATGTGGAATATGAACATATATATAAGGCTATATTATAATGATTATTTTGGGGATGAAATAACATTATAAGTTACTTTATCATTTGGGTAACTGACCATTTTGATATGATCATACACAGATGGTATGTTTATGACTATTATTGATCTTATTTATCATTTAGTAATAAACTAGATGATATTGGATTTAGTACATTACATTTGACGGACTAAATATGTGTATATAATATTTTTGTTCTTAACATGTTTTTTATTAGTTAAAATAAAATATTTTATATGAATCTATTGGTTTTTATATTATCATATATACTTTAATCTAATCTTGCATTCATGACACTAATTAAGTAGTGGATAGATTCTACTGGCTTAATTAGAGCCATCAATGCAAGATGAGAAGTAATTTGATTGAGTGGTTTGTATGAAATTGATTGATCCTAAAGATTATTAATTATTGAAAACTTTGGTCAAAGAAATGTTTTAATTAATATATTATCATTTCATATGTTGATATAGTTTTCATATTTATGTGATATTATGTTATAACAGATTTATTTATGATACACATTATGTATTAGATATCTATAACACACAGGTTTTGGTTTGTCACTTTAAATTCTTGTATTGTCATTATCTACCCATCTATGAAGGGAGGGCCATCTCCTTATGAGGAGATAGTGTGGGGGATCTATGATTCGTGGTTGGTGTGGAAAGTGCTGAGATGATGCTCTCCCTCCCAGTTGGAGTATTATATTAGGGACTACACTTGAAATTACAAATTAATACTTGAGTCGTGGAGACTTTGCTCCATGGAGCTTTGTATCATGTTTTATTATTTGAGATATTATTATGTATTATTAAAAATTATAATATTTATTCATTATACTTCTACAACAGTGGATGTAATGTTGTATGAGTCATGGCTGAATTTGTATTATTTCATTTATGATTAGATGGAGTTTTTATTATTTAATCAACTTTGTTCATGATTTTTATATCTGGTCATGGTGATCATTAGCTAAATGGATTAGCTATAAACCTTATGGTTAACTAAATGAATGCAGTTAGTTAAATATCACTAATTAAATTTCTTATGGTGAAATCTATATAATGAATTTGTATAATTAAATTTAAAAAAAATACTATATTCTAGTAAAAACTAGTGGGGTTGTTACATTGTGGTATCATAGTTGAGGCTCAAAATCTGGGACTTAATGTGTCTACTAATGCAAACTTATTCTCCTATAAGCAGAAGAATAATGGTGTATGCTAGACCAAGAGGTGAGGGTACTTTGAATATCAAACTCTCTTTTGATCCCAATCAATTTGTCACTTGTCACATCTTGATTTCTCACTAAGTTGATTTACCTAATTATCCATGGATTATTATGGTTGTTGAATTGATTTGTTACTTTTTAACTAAATTATAAGTCATATGCTGATATGAAAAAAACATGTGTTACTTGGATTTCATGATTTATTTGTTATGAATTGGCTAATTATGAATTTTATACATAATGATTATGTTACATTTGATGTTACAACATTATTTTGTGATATATATCATGATGTATCAAGCTCACTACCTTCTTATCATGAGTTGAATGCAAGAGAGTTCATCTATCAGAGCATGGCAGAAGGAGAACATCATTGGAAAGGGTGACGTAGATGGATATGGTGAAAGATGATATAGAAACTGCTAAAACCCATTCACATATCACATTAGATTTTATATGTTATATGCGTTGTATGTTTGGATTGTTAGATTTAGTATGTTATTAAAATTAATTGCAGTTAGATATTAGATTTTATGTGATAGTGAATGTTAGTTTAAGTTTTGTACATAAATATGGAATAAATCTTGTGTACAATTGCATTATGTATATTTTACGTAGACTTAGTGCATAATGTTACAATATAACTATATTATGTTACTATATTCATGTTGTTTATGATTACGGGGATACAAATCTATGTGGATGATATCTAGTTACTATTATATATAGACTATCAAAAATGTCTTTACAATGTTTTAGAACATTAGTTGTTATCATTGATATTCGAGAATATCAATATACGTCTGAAAACAATAAGATAACAAAAGATGTATATAGTTTATATAAAATAGTAATAAAGTGACAATTATATTTCTATAATACTATTATGGATATGATACTAATTATCCAATTTACATTTTTGGATAAAAGGATATTATCACTCTATTGTTAGTTACAATATTATTTTAAAACCATGATATTGTTTATCTTTAAAAGATTTTGCAAAGATTATATTATAACCTAAGACTATCCTAAGATCTACACCTAATCTTGTTGACATGCATAGACTACATTGAAATAAAAGTAATAGTTATCATTTGTTAATAATGTTTCAAGTGGACTTTTAGAGTGAGTTACTTAGACATTTAACATAAATTAACATGCAAAGATTTGAAAAGAGTATAATATTGACTAAGAAAAAGAAAAGTTAGAGTAAAGTGAAAGTAAGGGTTTTATTAAGTATTGTTAATGGAAGTTGACTGGTCTTAGTCCTTGTTTGGAATTAAAAACATGAATTATAACTGATCATGATCCATCTTTACCAATAATTTTTGGATTGATTTATTTGCCTATTTGGGTACATATTTGTCTCATGATATTCATATCATTATTAATCTTATGGATACAAATATGTGGTCAAAAAATTCTTAGAAGGGTATATTCATTTTTGTATTAGCTAAATAGGAAAAATGGGTTCATTGATTACCACTATCAGAATGGTGGTATAACACTTCTTTCCATACTTCTTCCAAAATCTCTCCATTTATGGAACTTTATGGTGATCATCCCCCATCCATCACTTCATTATTAAAGGTACAACCTAAGGTTAGAGTTGTTTAAGAACACATTCAGCATCAACAATAAGTACTAGCTAGGTTGAGATAGAATTTAGCAATTACATATAATCGAATGAAGAAGCAAGAGGATCAACACTATAGTGAGAGGAATTTTGACATAGGTGATTGGGTATTTTCATGATTGCATCCATACAAGTGGATGTATGTTAAGTAATAGAAAAAGGATAAGAAACTTTCTCCTAAGTACTATGGCCCTTATCAGATCCTATAGAAAATTGGAAGTGTGGCATACAAGCTAGAACTTTCCTAGTCCACTCACATACATATTATATTTCATGTATCTTTCCCTAAAAAAATAATTAGATAGATAGTTTCTACCCTGAATGAGTTACCAGATATAGGATGAATAAAGCATAGTCATTCTGGAACCTAAGGAGATGCTTTACACATGCACTAAAATGCTATGAATAAGAGAGATTAAGGAGTATTTGATTAAGTGGAAGAATCTAAATCATGAATATGCAACATAGGAGGATGATGTTTTCCTAAAGTAACATCTAGAGTTGATCCAATGTTGAGGGTATTTTTGTTTTCAAGGGAAGGGGAATGCTACACCCTTAACCTATAATGTGTTTAGGGATATGTGTGTCTGAGTTATGGCTTACATAACTTTTCATATTATCTTGTCACATTTCTCTATGTTATTATATTGTAGTAGGTTCAACCTATAGAATAACCATGTATTAAGTAGAGTATATATATGATGTATTGATTTGTATTTAATAATCATATTGGGAATTTTACTATTGTTACATTATTGTGGAGTTTCCCCCCTCGAAGTGGCTCAATCATATTTATCAAGTATTATGTTATTTCATCAATTATTGTTATGGATATGTTTATTTTGTTCTTAATTTTATGATATATTATTCCATTGTGCAAAAAATCTAAGTATTTTCATTACATTAATTCAATTGACTATAAGTCCTAGCACGGGGGGTCCATCACTCCAATCTTTTGGTTCAAGAATAAGTTAACATGATCCTAGTGTGAACTCCATCCTCCCATCTTGGGGCTCAATAATAAGTTAACATGAGCCTACTATGGGAACCACCCTCTAATATTGGGGTTGAATAATTAGTTAAGTGGGTAATGTGGTTGAGATTCAATGACACTAAAAGGCCTAGCACTATTCCTTTATGAGGGTTGGGACATTCATCTTCCCAACCCAAGATTTAAAAATGTCACTTTTCTTGGTGCATAATCACCTTATGATATCCTCTATAATGGCATGATCACCCCCAATCTCCAGTGCTAAAAAAGAAAGCACATATCCAACACTTCAAATGGAAACATGGTTCATCGACTTACATGTGTATTTATTCCTTCCTTGCTCTTCAAATTTTCATTGATCTAATTTATTTCATATTTCACTTCACATATGGAAATTTATTGTTGCATGTTTCATTTTAGGTTTTCATGGAACAAGCTTCATACTTAAAGCTTTCTCTCAAAAATAACATGTTTACACACTTAGGTACATCTATTTATCCTCTAGTATTGTTTTATTTTCAATACTAGAATAAAAAAGGGGCATTTATAGACACTTAAATATGGTATTAAAAACTTGTAAATGTTATTATTGACATATCCTAAACTTAAATGACATGTGCGTACACATATGGATCTTCACACCTTTCTATCATATTCACTTGCCTTCTATGGACTTAACCTTCCCAATTTACTATTAGCCACCTACAAAAATTTCCTAGTTTGTGCCTAACCTTATTATTATCATGCATAGAATTTCTTATGATCATTAAATAATAATTATTTATTTCCAAACAATTTTTTTTGAACTCAGATGACTTCAAAATTATGAAGGCATCCAACTTTGATAGACCTATCCCCATGCCAAGCAATAATCACTTTCCAAATTTAAAAACTATTTATGGGTCAGCATGTATGTTTCTCATGTTGGTGGCATCATAAGACACCCATAGAGGCATATATTCATACATAATAAGTCTTAGCTTATTTCCATATCTAATAAGAACCTAACACCTATCAAGAACTAATATTTATACATTTGCACATAAAGAACTACCCTAAACATCCAAAATTAGAAATCAATCATAAGTAGGTCCTAGTCAAGTTTGAAGGAAACTAAGTTGAGTCAAATTTCTATTGTCAAGTGTTGAAATATATATCATATGATGCATTCATATTAGTGGATCCAGATTGCACACATTAACTTAAAGGGATGAACTATGTGTGGTTTGATTTCCCTCCTTGGATTACTGGATATATAGGTAGCACTCAACCATTCATTAATGAGTGGCTAAGATCAAATCAACCCATCATTATTCTCTATTTTTAAAGGTTAACTTAGTGTCAAAAGTGGAGCTAGGGGTTCAAAGTGAATGAGATAGTTTTTGGGACCTGTGCACATAATGAGCACCTGATATTACACATGAAGATGGTTTTTAAGTAGATATAGTGGCATGTGCCAAAATAGCAAGTAAAAATTCATAAGGACAAGTTTGGAAGCAGGTAAACACCTTCATCTTGATGTAGGTGTACAGATTTTGATGGAATCATCTAAGAAGACCCATAAACTCAATTTCTTAATATGAGCAACAATCACCTACACATAATATAAGTCCTACATAGAATCAAAAAAAGATAAGTATCTTATCTTCTTAGTGTTTTCTATAAATAGTAAATTTTAATAGTTCAATCATACTTTGTTGTAGCATTCAAATTTGTGTATTACTATCATATATTGTACAATCTAAATGTACCCAAGTTTTACACTCGTTAAGTTTCATTAATACAAAATAAGGTAAAACACACACACTAATCTTCATTATATATTTTATTTTTTCTTCTCATTTTGCTAGTATCTCTAAAAAAATATTTTGAATTCCCTTTATAATTTTTATTTTTACTTCTATGTTTCTTGAGTTTGACCAACGTAGCCATCCTCGCATTTTCTTACCTCGTTGCGTTGATTTAGATCTAGTTTTCTCATTATAATCTTATGCATTCTATATTGGCTTAACACCTCCTTTCGCTAAGAGTGATATAGATCTTCCATACCTAACAATAATTCCTTAGGGTCCTCATCATCATCCCTAACTTCTTCCTCCACTTCCTAAGAGTTCATATTATTTGATATTAGAACATGATTTTATTAAGACTATTCTCTAGAGTCTAAAGATTGGCCTTGAAAGATAGGATTATTTTGTGAGGGAAAGGTTTCTTTTAACAAAGAAACATCTTCTTATTCTAATGGGCCATCCTCTTTCATTATTGCTTTAAGGTATCATATTTATTTTTGGTTTCTAAACCCTTTGGCTTTCAAACTTTTACATTTTTTTTGGATTTCTTTTTCGAGGTTTTTATCATCTCAAAGCATTCCCTAATAAAGTGACCTTGCTCATGACAAATTCTAAATATGAAAGGGATATTTTCAAAATCTGAATCTTGAACCCATTATATATACTCTAATTTGAATTTGATGGCTTTAGGTAGGGGTTTAGATAGGTTGATCCTGATGTAAATTTTGGCATATACAACCAACAATCAAACTTTAGTTGACCTAGGCATGCAAATATATTCCCCTAATTGATTCTCCATTAGTTCAAAAATTTCCTCTCATCATAGTTCAATTGGAAGACCATATAGACACATCTATACATGGATGATTAAAATAATATTTTGATTTGGGTGGAAACCCTCCTCCTATGGTTGCATATACAAACCAAATATTCCTATAAACCAAGGTTCATTTCTAAAGACTTAATTCATGAATCTTGCTAAATAAAAAGAGACTTGAAAAACTTAGAATGGAGGAGTTTTGTATGTTTATCCATGTAGATTCCCTAGTTTTTTTCAACCATTTTTGTAAATCCACTACGCTTGGCTAAAAGCCCATACATTTGCACATTAGGGAAAATTCCTTGAGATGTTTGATGGTTGAATCAATCTCTGTCTTGAAGATTGATAGTTGACATTTCCTTTGCGATCACAATGATTTATGAATATAATCATCTTATTGCACTCAATTGGTATATTTTCTTCATTTTATCCATGGCTTTGTACCCTTGGTCTTGTATTTTGGTTGTGTTGTCTTTTCTTCTCTCACCCTAGACCCTCCTTCGTTCCCTTCTCTGCCTTTTCACTTTGTTTCATTCCTAATCTTTGCATCTTTCTGTTGGGATTTATATGCTACTTCTCTTTTATATATTGACTCTCATTGATTTATAGTTATTTTCCATCTTTATCCTAGGAGTTTATTAAATTTTCATCTTAGTATTTCTTTTATAATTGATTTAATTTTACACTAAGTCCTTGCGCTTTGATTTCTCAGTTTTTCTATATCTTGTCATATGTCATTGTGTGCCACAAAGTCTTTATGTTTTCCATGATCCATATCATGCAAACAAATTTATGTTCTTTTCTATATTTCTATGATTTATATCGTTTTTATTAGGGAAATATGTTATACCTATGCTTTACACTACTATATTTTCCTATGGTTATCATATATGTTATATTGATCATATTATGAGAAAAATTCTATTGTATACAAATATTTTTATGGATATATTTTTTATATGTTATACACCAAGGGTTTATATGCTATATTACACATGGTACGTCTAATCTCTTTATTTTAAGATATAAGCTTCACAAATTTATCTAAAATATCAAAAAGAGAGCATATATCCTACCTTTTTCAACAACATGCTTATGTGCAATGTAAATTACTTCACAAAAAATATTTTAACTCATACTTCATTTCAGTTCTATTTGAGATGATTGTACTAGGTTGATTACACTAGGATATTAGTTAAACATATTTAGATTAAATTTAACATGATGTCCATATTAAGATTATATTTAATGTTGTTTAGCATTATGTCACCATAATTGTATACTAAGTTATTATTTAGATATGTTTACATTTTTTTCATAATTTTATATAACTTTATTTAAAATGTTGTTAAGAATTGTACGCATAAATGTATTTAGAATTTTACATAAATTTAGAAGTGTTTATCTCCATATAATTATTTCATCTTTCTACCAATACAACAAGTTATATTATTATATAATTTTTCAAAATTTAATATATTAATATCTCATCTTTCTCTCAAACCCGTCTAATTATCATTTTCTATATTATCTAATTTTACGTTCTTTTAAAATACCTATTCAAAATATCTATATACTCTTAAACTCTAAAAAGCAATAAGATTCTCTTAAACCCTTTTGGGTGGCCCTTATAACTAAAGTATACTTAATCTTTTTCCAACTGTGTTTTTCTTTGTTGGGAGCGCTGAGGTCCCATTTCATTTCATTTCATTTCATTGTTTCATGCTTCAATTTTTATATGAGTAGAATATGCCAAAGGGATTTAATTAAAAATAAAAAAGAATAAAATTTCACTTTGTTTCATAATAAAATTAAAAAAAATCAGAGCAGACCCGAAGAATAAGGTGGCATAAAGTAAAGTGCAGTGCATTATTTGAGAGAGCAAGTTAAGCATGAAAGCATATGTCCGCACTTACACCCAATCAATCTCAATCTCTCTCTCTCTTTTTCCATTTTAATAAAAGGAAAGAGAGAGAGAGAGAGAGTGAGTTATTCTCTCTCTTCTCTTTTATAACTATCGTCCATGAACACTATCATTTTATATGCAACGCGTTCACTAAAAAAACGAATAATGGCGGCTTCACCGTCAGAGCACTTGACGTTTCTGTTTCTAATAGTTTTGTTGGTCTTTGCAGGCGCGGAGACGATAGGCATATGCGACGGCCGGGTCGCGGACAACTTACCCCCACCTGACGCAGTCGCAAGGCTGCTCACCTCCAACAACATCCTCAAACTCCGCATGTTCGACTCCGATCCGGCGGCCCTCGCTGCTTTGGCCAACACGCCCATCGAAATCGTCACCGCTGTCCCCAACGAAGCTCTCCCCAACCTCGCCGCCGACCCGGCCGCCGCCCTCCAATGGCTCCAAACTAATCTCCTCCCCTTCTACCCGGCCACCCGCCTCAAATACATCGCCGTCGGCAACGAAATCTTTCTGAGCAGCCCCCACAACGCCCCCTTCCTGGTGCCCGCCATGCAAAATCTCCACGCGGCCCTTCAATCGGCGGGGCTACAGGACGCCATAAAAGTTTCCTCCCCGCACGCCGCTTCCGTTCTCGCAAACTCGTTTCCTCCTTCCCAGGGCGCCTTCGACCCGGCCCTCGCCGACATCATGAAACCTTTCCTGGACTTTTTGTCCCAAACCGGCGCACCCTTCATGGCCAATATCTACCCCTTCTTCAGCTACCTCGACAACCCGGCCAACATTCCCTTGCAGTACGCGCTGTTCACGTCGCCTGCTTTGTTTGTCGACGAGGGCTTAGCGTACAGCAATCTTTTCGACGCCACGGTGGATTCGTTGATCTCTGCCATGGAGCGCCTGGGGCACCCGGACGTGCGGGTGGCTGTTACCGAGACGGGTTGGCCGTGGGCGGGCGCGAATAGTGAGGCGGAGAATGTTGGCAATGCTATGACTTACAATGTGAATCTGGTTAACCATGTTTTGTCTAATGTGGGCACGCCCAAAAGGCCCGGTGTAGGTGTGGAGACATATTTGTTTGATCTGTTCAATGAGGACCAGAAGCCCGGGCGGGATTTCGAGAGAGATTTTGGGCTGTTTTATCCCACTGGCCAGAAAGTTTACGATATTAATTTCTCCCCTTAAAAAGCTTTCATGAGGCTGCCTTGCTGTTTGTAATTTTAGGGATTTGAAGGCTTAACGCCATTCCTCTCATTAGGCTGGCTGCGATTTGTAATTTTAGCCATTTGAAGGCTTAACGCTATTCAGCTAAGTTCTGATTAGTTGTACCCCTCAAAAAGCTAATGTATGGGAAAAATATTAATATAATATATTTTAATGCAAATTTCTTGTTTTGTAAGACTTATAGTACAAGAAATACAATTAATTATACACAATTACTATAAGTGAGATGGAAAAATCATATTTTTAGATTTTATGAACAAGATAAGTAAGAGGAAGATCTAATAATTGAGCCGAGTCCAATAGTTGAGAAGGTAGTTGAAGGTATAAGATTCAATTCTAAAAGATATTTTTAAAATTAAAAGTAGATGATTTTTCATTGATAAGCGGAGTCTAATAGTTGAGAAGGTAGTTGAAGGTATAAGATTCAATTCTAAAATATACCTTTTTTTATTAAAAGTAGAAGATTTTTCATTGATAACAAACAATTTTACACCCAATATTTGAACACTAGTATTCTGCAAGAACTCATTAAAATTCTTGACCTTGTATACAAGATATTGCACTATTACTAATACATAATATCTCAAATGCTAATAACTCTATTTAGAATTTGCAGGATAAATAAAAATATTGAGTTGACTAATATAAAATTTATATTGCTTTTAAAAATATGGTATGTTATTTCACTTTTTGTTACTGGGAAAATCCTATCAAATGAATACATCAACATGTACAAACTTGTCATTTTTTACAACATATAATGCCCAACAATACATCTATTATCTTCTACCATTTGTTTCTGTTTGGTCACTCATTATCGCTCTGGTCCAAGTCAAGTCTCTACATATTTTAATAAAAACGTGTAAGCCTCACCATGATATTAAATTCATATTCAAAACTTTTGAACAATAATTGAATACAAAAATATTTTCTACAATCTTTCATTTAAATGATTAGTACTTGGATTTTGTTTAGCCATTGTTGCTTATAGGTGAGATGTTTTATAACTCACTAAACACTAAGAATTTGTAGTCATTATGGTTTAATTCAATGTAGTAGATCTATGAATCATTCTGAATAAATAATTGTGGCTTACAAAAATCATTGAAAGTCACAAAAAGCATATGATTTACATGTATGCATTACATTCATACAAATTCATACAAATAATGAGATTATGTCAATATGAACCATATAAACATGTTTATTCCAGTTGTATAACAATACTCAATAAAACTATCCTCTCAACTACCCTCTCAAGTATTGGACCCCTATTTTTACTGTTGTTTTTCAAGACGATTAGACCTTGTATTTTGTTTAGCCATATCATTTGGAATAAGTAATTGTTTATTCTAATTTAATAACAATACTCAGTAGTCACTATAGTTTAATTTAGTGTAGTCAATTTGTGAGTCATTTAGAATAAGTAATTATTTATTCTAATTGAATAACAATACTCAATAAAACTAAGGGAGAGGACCCAATAGTCATGCAATCTAACTTAGTACATACGTGAAGCCTAAACCATGCCATGCCAACACCTGAAATTAGCATCGATTGATAGCTTAACGAGTCTACCTTTTGATTCTAGATTTTCAACTCATGACATGTCTATACAGACCCGATTTTTTGATCCCCTTGCAAGAGATCCTTTTACAACCATTTTGGAGGTCCAATCGACCCCTAATGTATGGGAGAAATATTGATATAATATATTTTAATGTAAGCTTCTTATTCTAAGACTTACATCACAAAAAATATAATTAATTGTATGTAGTCGCTATTACCAAGTGAGAGAAAAATAATATTTTTGGATTTCATGAACAAGATAAGTAAGGGGAGAGCCAATAGTTGAGCTGAGTCAAATAGTTGAGAGGTTAGTTGAAGGTATGGGATCCAACTCTATAACATTATTTTTAATTAAAAGTACATGATTTTTCATTGACAATAAATAATTTTATATGTCGATGGGATGTGGATGTATTGGTTAAGAGGCTTGGTTATATCTAGCCCCACCCAGGTTTAAATCCAGTTATGGCATGGTAAGCCGGTAGTGGCCGTTGGTGATTATGGTTGGTTCGTGGTGGCTGGTGGTGATTTAAGAAAGGTTGGTATTCAATGTAAGGGAGACTTGAGCCTCTTGTTTGTGTACCAGGTTGGTTTCATTGGCTCAAATCAAAAGTTGACCTGTTCTAATTCATAGCTCCAATCGAAAGCATTAACATATTAAAAAAATGAATAAATTTATACTCAATAGTTGAACACTAGTATTTTTCCAGAATTCATTAATATTCTTGAAATTGTACACAAGATATTGTACCATTATTAGTACATAATATCTCAAATGCTAATAAATCTATTTAGTACTTGCATGAATAAATAAAAATATTGAGTTGACTAATATAAAATTTATATTGCTTTTAAAATATAGTATGTCATTTCATTTCCTATCACCAGACAAAATGATATCAAATGAATACATCAACATGCACAAACTTGTAAAACTTATTGTCATTTTTCACATCTAATGTCCAACTATATATCTAATGTCTTCTACTATTTATTTCTCCTTGGTCATTCATTACTGCTCCAATCCAAGTCAAGTCCCTGCATAGTTTAAGAAAAACTTGTAAGGCTCATTATAATATTAAACTCATATTTGAAACTGTTGAATAATAAATGAATAGAAAGCTATTTTTTACAATCTTTTATTTAAATGATTAGTCATTGGATTTTGTTTAGCCATCATTGCTTATAGGTGAGGTTTTTGATAACACACTAAGGCTAAGAATTTGTAGCCACTATGGTTTAATTTAGTGTAGTCAATCTGTGAATCATTCAGAATAAATAATTGTGGCTTACAAAATCACTAAAAGTCACAAAAAAGCATATGATTTACATGTATGTATTAATTTCATACAAATTCATACAAATAAAGATATTATGTCAATGTGAACCATATAAATATGTTTATTCCAATTGTATAACAATACTCAATAAAACTACCCTCTCAAGTATTGGACCCATGTTTGCACTGTTGTTTTTCAAGATGGTTAGGCCTTATATTTTATTTAGCCATATGCAATCACTATAGTTTAATTTAGTGTATTCAATCTATGAATCATTTGGAACAAGTAATTGTTTATTCCAATTGAATAATAATATTCAATAAAACTAAGGGAGAGGACCCAATTGTCATGTAATCTAACTTAATGCATACATGGAGCCTAAATTATGCCATGTCAACACATGAAATTGATGTTGATTGATAGCTTAACAAGTGTACCTCTTGATTCTAGATTTTCAACTCATGATGTGTCTATACAGACTCAGTGTTTTGATCCCCCTACAAGAGATCCTTATGGGGCCATTTTGGAGTTCCAACCAACCCCTATGCATGCCATGGCCAAAAAAATCAATTAGGGGCCAATAGGAGGGGAGTACCACTAGTATTTTAGATTATTTTATTTTGAATTCTAAAGAAATGGTGAACCGGGTGCAAATATTGGGCTTTGAATATTTATTATATTTTTTTCTCAATATATGAATTCTTAAATTGTGTTGACTATAGTTTAATTCAGTGTTCTCGATGTGGGGCATAGACTCCCAAAAAATCAAATAGTTGTGCCCAAAGTGGGGAGTTTAAACTCCATATAACAATGTGTAGTAGGCAAAATGTAAACACCTAACTTGATTTGGTAGAGAATTTACGTCTCACCATCTTGTGTTTATGAATCACCACCTCACATTCACATAAAGATCCAAAATGAATGTCAAAGATCAGGTATAAAAAATCCAGTGATTAATCATGCTAGAAAACAACAATGCAAATAAGAATAGTAAGGCTAAATGTCAAGGTTCACGAGATGGAAAAAATAATTGCATGCTTATAGTTATAATTGGAAAATAACTTGTTTAGTACCTAAATGTGTATTGTGTGGAGGGGAAAAGCAAAGGGTGGTCTATTAATCAAAGCCATGATGGTTCTCATTCACTATTAGGAACATTAAAAGACACCCTATAGTATTGGATTATCTTTACAAACTCCTTTCTTATAGGGTGACTTTAAGTGCTTCAAATAGTTAACAAGAAAATATTCTAACCCAAGCAGATGAAGGAAATCAAGGAATTACCATTAGTTTTCCACAAAATGTCAAAGAAATAAACCTAGAATACTAAAAAAAACCATTGATTTTAGTTTGATGGGGTAAATGTTCTCCTTCAAAATGATCCATAGATTGATTACACTGAATTAAACTATAGTTACTACAGTATGAAAAATCAATGCACAAACATGGATAATATTTTTTAAAAAACATTATAATCCATATTCATGACAACTATACGATGTTTATGTACATGAAGCCCAAGACCTGTTAGAGTGGAAACATTGGTGCCATCATGCGGTGGATAAATTACGGACACAAAGATAACATGCAAATAACACATACAACTTGAGCAAACAAGCACCACTTACAAAGCATTAGGTGGTATGACTCGACAAAGAGATGACATAGAAGCAGAGAGAGGACTACATGCATAACATAGGATGAGTAGAGGGTGGATAGGTGTAAATGATTTGTCTCCTCACCTTGAATACATGCATAACATGAAGTGAGCACTATTTGATCAAGATTTAGTGGGGTTTGAGAACCATTAATGGAAGATTTAGATACGAAACCCACCCTCAACAAGGTATAAAAAATCATATGGCTCATAACCTTAGTGAGGTATAGAAACCTCCCCTGTAAGTAGTGATGGAAAGTGAGTGTAAGTGCTAATGGTTATGTTGATGTCATTCATCTCCTCTTCCCTGCAAAAACACCTACTCATGCAAGGTATGCACCAATGGAGATAAATAGGTGAGACATAAATGATTTGTCACCTCAAGCCAGGTGTTTACATTCTGCCAGCTACAAATTTAGTTGGATATTTAGAAATGAACCACCACAAAAAAGAGGGATAAGAATACCATTGAAGTTTGCAAGCCAAAAATACCCATTTTAAATGATTTATAGAATGACTATACTAAATTTAACATGTCTTAATTGACAAAATGACCAAACAAAATTAAAAGTGAGTGTAAGCACTCATGGTGCTATTTCTGTCCTTATCAGTGTATCAATCTTTGAAACCCTCCATCTCATTTTCCTTGCTCATAGAATATATGTGAATGGGGATGAACATGCTAAAAAGAATTACCTAGGTGATGATGAAATGAATGTGAGGCAGTGGGTCACAGGCATAGAGTGGTGAGACGCAAATGGTCATAAATGTAGGGTGGCTATACATTTAGCAATGAACCACCATAGAAAAAAGAGGGTTAATACTATCAATAAATTTTCAAGCTAATTCCACTAATTTTGAATGATTCACAAAATGACTATACTAAATTTAATAGGTCTAAATCACTAGAATGATCAAACAAAATTACTAAGTTTTTTTTACAGACATTATAAGGCATATTAACATTTTAAAAACTCAAAGGCTCATAGCCTTAGTGAGGTTTAAAAAACCTCACCTATAAACAACAACTGTTAGTGAGTGTAAGTGCTTATGTAGCTACTACTGCTCTTACCAACATGTTGTCCCCTAAAATCTCCATCTCCACTTCCCTGCTCATGTAATGGATGTGAATGGGGATGAACATGATATAAGGTTGAGGTAAAATACCCAAGCATCAATGAAATGAATGGGAGGTAGTGGGTCATAAATGTAGGATGGTGAGATGTAAATGCTCTGCCACCTCAAGCCTAGTGTCCACACACTACTGATTGTGTGTTATTAATGGGAGCTTAAAATCCCCACTTTTAGTGCAACTATTTAATTTTTGGGGATTTTTTGCCCCACTATTGGCCCCTAATTGATTTTTTTGGCCATGGTATGCCTAAGGGTCGGTTGGACCTCCAAAATGGCCCTTTAAGGACCTCTTTCATAGGGATCAAAACACTAGGTCCGTACAAAGACATCAAAAGCTAAAAATCTATAATCAAGAAGTAGACTTGTTAAGCTATCCATCAACATTAATTTTTGTGTTGATGTGGCACGGTTTAGCCTCTATGCATGTATGAAGTTAGGGCACACGACTATTGGTTCATCTCCCTTAACAAATATATTTTGTCAACATAATTTACCCTATCAGTTTTTAAGTGCATTTCTTGAATTATACAAAATTAAGTCTTTTAATACATAATCCTCTAATATTATCTTGGGGAAAGTCTATTTATTCTCTTCTACTAATCAGGTTTGATAGTGAAAAGGCTTTTCACTATAAATTTAGCTTGTTAATGGCATTGGGTTTTGAGATGATGTAGAAGGTTAGAACTTTCACTGCTAGAAATTGATGGTCATTATTATTTTTTCCTGATTTAAATGGTATATTATAGTTATTAATCCTAACAAGTAATAAATCATGTTCATATATTAAAACAAGGATAATGTCAATATTTTGAAGGATATAATGAATTTGATACCCATTGACGACGGAAAGGATAAAACTATGGTGACTTAAATCAAGAGCATGTAAAATGATGTTTCTTCCTTCAAAACCACTACTATTGTAAAGACTTTCGAAGAATGACTAATGTTTTTAAAATTGAGTTCAAAATTACATAAATGACTTACGTGTTTCTTTTAGGTCTACAATGGTAGGGAGGAGTAACAAGTCATTTCTTTCCAAGTGGATTAGATGAGGAATTAGTGTGTTGTTACAACATTAGAGGTTACTGAGTGTTTAATATATTTTAACTGAATGAAATCTAAATTAATATATATTAAACTATTGAAATTGATATATAGGAGTATATGGATCTGAGAGTAAAATAGAAAATTTAGAACATGTTAAAAATAGTAACATTGACAATGGTATGTAAATCTAGTTTGGATTTGATTTTTAGTAGACTTATGTTGACTATATGTGTTGGTTGACGATGGAAAACTGAAAAGAATGATATGTGGATCGTGTCACCCTTGAATTTAAAAATTTATAATGTATTGGGTGTTTCACATAAATTTTGATTATTTTCGTAGAAGAAAGTTGTAAAACTTGAAAGAAGGGTGAGGTTAGTAGAACCTAGATTTGGTTTGTGCTTTGTGATCTAGATGGTTGTAGATAATCCTCTTTGGCTTGGGAGGAATAACCTAAAAATAAGAAATCACTAAAGAGATGGTTGATTAGTTCGATAGTAGGGTAGACTGCCTAGCAAGCTAGATCCAAGAAGCACAAGCTTCTTTGGAGGCTGTCAATCCACACTTTTAAACAATCAAGTTCTAAAAATGAAAGATAAATTGCTTACATAAATAATAGAAGATAATGAAATCAATTACAATAAGTACTTGAAATATATGAATTTGACTAATTATGGTAATAAATTATTGAATATTAATTACAAATAAATTAGGTCTAGTTCAAAAAATAGGATGACATTCTGTGCTCAAGAAGAAGGTTAGAAAGTGAGATTTGGTTAGGGTTTGATAGGTGAAAATAACTTGCTATTAAAATTATCACATAGTGACCATCGATAGTTGGGTAAGACTGTTAGTGGTTAGGGTGATCGTCAATGGTTAAGTAACTATATGTGGTTATAGACAAACCATCAGTGGTTAGAGTGACCATCGGTGGTTACTTTGGGTTTTGGTCTAATTCATGAAGCTGGTTAGCAAGGTTGTAGAATGGATTCTAGAAGGTGGGAGGAAGATAAAACAAAAGAACTAATTACTAAATCTGATAAAATATAAATACTTATCTTGTTGGCCCTAAATAACATGGAGGTAGTTCGCTGAAAAACTTGTTAGTAGAGTCTAAAGCAATTTCAGCAGAGTAATGGTGTCTTGGCTGTGACTGATGAATTATAGCACCTTGGATCTCTGACTTGGTTGTTAGAAGAATACCTACAAAATAAGTTATAATAAGAGAAGCTCTAATGCTTGATTATTATTTGGTGCTGGATTGCTCTTGACTTTGGATCCCTTTCACCTCTTCCTCCTCTCTTTTTATATAAGGAAAGGAGAGCTGAAATAATATGTTCAACACAAGGTTTAATAAGGTATCTAAATTTAGCTTTAGCATGCATTGATTTCTCACATAGATCAGAAAAGCTAGATATAAAAAATCAAGCTATAGTTAGTGCTAGAGTTTAACTGTTCAGGTGGTTAAAACTTGATTGTTGATGATTGAGCCTAACCATCAACAATTAGGGTGACCATTGATGATTGATAGGTCAAAGGTTAATTTGGTCAAAGTCAGTTAGTTTGTCTTAGGTTTGTAGTCAAAAGGTTGTGAATTGGTCCCTAGGGGGTCTTGAGGTGGTTTAAGGGTCATTTCAACATCTGGAACCATGGTGTGTGGTTTTTTAGTGTTTACATTTTGCCCTTTTTTGTTATACAATTTGTATCAACAAGCTACAAAATAAAAAAGAAAGGTTAGTTAAAGGTTTGATTGCCCCAAGTATAGGAGGTGTTCCAACTAAAACTAGGATCCCATGAGGTGAAATAGAATCAGGTGTGGGTTTGATGAGTGTGTAAGTTGGTGATAGGTTGGGCACTAAAGCACAAACACACATACAAAGTGTGATTAAGTATGATAGCCAAGATTGTGCATTGAATAGGTTACCATGGTTGGTAAAAATAAGGTTAACACTAAAAGGATAAGTGACAAGTGGACCACATGGCTGTATTTAGGCTTGATAGTTGGCTTACACTTGTAAACACAAGTCTCTTAAGCAAGGTTAGTGTTTTCATAGGTATCTAAGGTAGGAAGTGATCTTGGAAGGCACAATTGGTTGGTTGTGCATAAAAGGTAACACAAGTTCAAATTTGTTCAAGATGGCAATTTAGTTAGTGTGGTCAAAATGGACCAAAGCAAGGTCATCACAAAACATGTGGAAGTCAGGCTAGAATAACCCATGATGAGGTTTAATAGCATTAGTTGTGGTTATCTAAGAAGGTTATCTCTAGTGGGTTGGTATTGGATTTGTTTTGTGATGAAAATGTGTTTGGAAAATTATGGGTGGTAGTGAAAAATCACAAAAATGTTGACACTGACCATTGACAATCATACATCAGCCCTAAAAGGGTGAAGACAAAAGAGTTGTCAAAGGTTTATTTGGTCATTTGAAATTTAGGCCCTCGACAAATAGTCTGTGACTTTGAGCAATAAAATTTGGTGGTGGTTTGCTAGTGTTGGTTGAGAGAGTGAGTGAGGTATTTATTGAGTGGACTAAATGATCAAGGATACAGAGGGGATGAGGGAGAGCATGAGGTTAGGTGTGGATCCTAGGGTACCTCCATAATGGTAATCAAGAAATGAGGTAGGGTTTTTCATCAATTTGGTAGTTTGAGACTTGAATTCATTTGTTTTTATTGTTATTTGTTTGATTGTGGGTGTGGTTGACCTAGGGATAGATTTAAGGTTTTGTTTTAGTTTTGGTTGGGTGAGAATCAAGTATGAAATGGGATAGGTGAGTAGGTAATTTATGTTAGGATGGGTATGTGTTAGGTTTTGGTAGTATTTTATTAGATTGGGAGAGCATTAAGCTAAGCTTTAGGGCTTGAATATCATTGGCGGTCACTACACAGTGACCGTCGATAGTCATTATCGACCAGGGATGATCAATAGGTGACCACCCAATGATCATTATGTTGTCCATTGATGGTTGACTGTCTGATTGTTAGTAGTTTATAAGTGATATATGATGGCTATAAAAGGAATCATCACCAGTTAAACTATGACTGTTGACGATTGGTAAATTTGAAAGCAAGGGTAAAGGTATGGGATAAAAGGTGGAATGAATATATGTGTAGGTAAGGTTTTATGTTAGTAAGCAAGGGTAAGGGTTAAGGATTGAGAAAAAAAGGTAGTGGGTAAATTTTTAGGGTAAAAGGTAGGTGTAGGATAATAGGATAGGGCGAAGAGATAATTCTTTTGATAGGTGTGATTAGGTAGTGATCAGGTATACTAGGTGAATAGGTATATGGGAGTGTGGTTTATAGGTGAATCAGGGAATGGTGAAGGTTTTAGGTGAGCTATAGAATTTTGTAGGTAGAAGGTAATGGTTTAGTAGATGTGATAAGGTAGAATAGGTAAATTTCAAGGTAAGTCATGGTTATGGGCCAGATTAGGTGTAGTTATCGTTATTGAGATGACTAGGTGAAAGTGGAAGGTAGTAGGATTAATAAATGGGTTAGGATGGTGAGTGGGATAAATAGGTAACATGGAGAGGGAAAGTGTGTTGGATTGGGTGAACTAAGGTAGTGTTATCAAACTTTGTAGGCATAAGAGTAGATACAAATAAGAGATCAAGTGCCTTGAATATTAGATGAGATACAACAATGCATGATGGATGTAGACTAGGACCACATGACCGAGGTGGGCTTAGGTGGCATGAGGTACAATCATCATGTACCTTAGGATGCAGTGATGTTAGTGGTATGCATCGAGAGATGGGACCCTACCACTAACACATTCTTACTTCCAACAGGTGAGATGACCATTTTGCTTGAGGACATCCACAAGATCATGTAGCTACCCATATGGGGTGAGCCAATCTACCACATGGATAGTCACGAGAGAGATGGGTAGATGGAGCTCTTGTACAGAGAGGACCATGAGTATGTGAAGTAGAACTCAAGGGGTTTCCATTACACACCACTATATCAGAGGGATAGGGATGTGATGTAGCTATTTACTATGATGATGATGATGATGATGATGATGATGATAGCTATTACTTGTTATGCTTTACTAGATTCAAGTAGTGGGAGATTCCCATAATTGTTACTAGGGTGCTTGTTAAGATGTTTTTGGGTCATTTAATGTTTATGTGGGCACCTATACTATTCATATATAATTATTGAGAGCTATGGGTATTTCAAGCTCACATGAGATATGGGATCAATGTCAACTTTTTTCTACATTGTTGGGTTTATGAACACATTTGGGTGCTGGGACCTATGGGGATACCATGGCATAGGTTTGCTTACATGGATTTTAGGGTTAGATATATGAGGTGGAGAGGTGATTATTCCCTCATAGGACTAGGAGGAGGGGCACATGACCTAGACTGGTATAGAGACCGACTGGATGCCTTGGTCATGGGAGATGTTAATTGGAGACCATATGTCAAGTTTTTGGGATGGACACATTATGCGAGACACACCCTATCACTCCATAATTATAGATGGATCTATGGTAGGAAAGATAATGAGATAGAGATCATTCCATTTGATAGGGTATGAAGATAGTTTGACCTTGTGCAAGATATACTCGAGGTGTTCCCAAGGTATAGGAGGGAGGATGCAAAATTTCCACTACTTGTTCTAGAGCCAATTCATGAGTTCATTGATCGAGAGTTTTTACCATTGAGGATTGATGTGGATGATGCAAGTGTTATAGATGCCTATCCTACATGGTACCAAGGGCACTATGTTATAGTCGATTTTGGAGGTGATGATGGTGGTTAGTGGGACATGAATGTTGACTAGGATGGGGGTGGTCAGCAAGTGGGAGATGGTGGTCTAGATATATAGGCAGTGATCATTCAGAGGGACCAAGCACAAGTGGCTCTATCCACAACACATGCATCCTTGACAACAACACAAGGTCAGGTGGCTACTCTTATAGGAGGTAGATCACGCTATAACTTAGCTAGCCATGGTTATGTAGGAGAGAGATTCTCTTTGGTAGGTAGGAGGAGGGATATCGACAACTACAGGACCACCAAGGACCATCTTGATGGAAAGATACTTAATGATAGTGGAGGAGCTCTAGTACTATGAGGCTTTAGTTTGTAGGCATCTATTAGATGATACCTAATGGGGTGAATATAGAGTCAAGATCATAGGAGGTGCTAGTACTGTGATGCCAGGTTAGTGGGCCACCTCTGTAGGAGGACAAACAAGTGCAAGAGGGTAGGCTCTAGGAGGCAGTGGTGATTTAGGGGCTTATATTTATTATGAGACATTGTACTTTGGATGTAATACATGATTCTTATATCAACCTATGAGCTGATGTAGTGAGGTGTATACATATTTTGAGAAATATGTACTTAGTTTTATATACGATCATCATGTTGATTATGATCTCATGATACATAGATATGATCATTGTATATGGTTTATTGTTCATGGGTGTGATGTTCATCTTGTGATTTTATGATTAGCTATGATGGTTGGTGTGGACTCACTTAGCTAGGCATGTGCTTTGATGGCTAATTAATTTATGCACATGACATCATTTGATTTTTGATGGATGTTATTTATGATATGATGATGTTTATGCATTGTTGGACATGGCTATGATGTTTTATGATTATTTTTATGGTTATGGTTTTTGGATCATAGTTATATGAACATGATTAATGATAGGATGATGATGTTATGATATGGTTATGCGATGATGATGTTTGTGGATTCGATAATTTCATGATGATTTTAATTTATGATGTGATGAAATATGCTCATGATATGGTTATGTGATGATGATGTTTATTATTGGATGCTATGATGACAGTGATGATTATGGTCATGCTGAAATTTAATGAGCAGAGGCTTCCATATCTAGATTTAGACATATGGTGGATATGTGTGAATGACTCATTTATTTTTTAAGGATGATTAAATTATGGTAGAGATGATAGATGGTTTAGTTGATGTGATATATCACTAGATGATGTTTTTTTTAGGAGATGTTTAATTCATTAAAATGTTCTTATGGTTAAAAACATTTAAATGAATAAGGTAAAAACACATAGAGTAGGTTGGATAATGAAACTAAATGTGAGAAAATAAAAATAAGACAATCAAAAGACAAACATCTTAAGGTTAAATGCATTTGTTTCGATGAAGGTGTTGTAATCTTAAAAACACATAGAGTAGGTTGGATAATGAAATTAAATGTGAGAAAATAAAAACAAGACAATCAAAAGACAAACATCTTAATGAATTTACTAACTAGTATGAGAGAATAAGAAGAAGGCACGATGCTTCTTCTTTGGCAAAGACTAAAACAAACTGAAGTTGGATCAGTTGATGAATATAAACCCTTCGAATGCTACACATTAACATTCATTAGTTGGTTAAAAAGGTGTCTTGATCAAATAATGTCAAGTAAGATAAAAATAACTTGATTATAGAGTGTATACAGGGGAGGGGGATGAAAATGGAACCTTCTTGGGAGACTAGCTAGCCTCTTGTATAGGTCACCAAAGAGCCAATATAAATAAGTCTATGCCATATAATGTGTAGACTAATTGATGCGGGAAGTCTACTTATGAAATCTGGTTATGGCTTCTAAAATTAAGTTTGTATTTTTTGATTTTTGATAATGGGTCTTTTGATATTTTGTTATTACTTGGAAGGATGGGGAAAGTTGATCGATGTGGGAAGCTTCCAAGAAATTGCTACACTTTGACAAATGCTTTACTTAGCCATCCTTTAGAGGAGTGATCTAAGTTTGGGAGCTTTATTTAAGGCTTTTGATAGCTATCTTTCAAGGGAGCAATCTACCTTATATTGAGTAATTTTGATATGTTTTTGGTAGCTATCCTTTGAGGGAGCAATCTATGAATGCTAGAGAGTGACCCATATGATTTATTTTGATTTTTGATTTTGATGTCATGGACTTGCTTATATAGGCTTAAAGGCTCACCTTTTATGGAGGCAAAAATAAATCACAAGAAGGTTGATGAGGTGTAAAAGAGGTTTAAGTGACAATGACCATGGGAATCTATCTATATAAGGGGTGGAAAGTACCATGATAATCATGCCATGGGTAGAGCCATGGTACCCATGTTCAATATTAGGTGAAGATTGCAATGGATAATCACATGATTTAGTTGTAATTAGTTGTCCTTAAAATAAGGATATGAATGTGGGTGAAAATAAGGGATGAGCTTAAGTTAGACAAAAAGGTGAGTTTGATCCCATTTAATAAAAGAAAGGACATAGGTGCAAAGCATTGAGGGGCTCAGGTTCTAGTTTCCCTTCAAGGGAGGATAATCGGTAAGTTCCTGATCCATACTTGTATGTTATGATATAAGGTCCAAGCCAATTAAAAGAAAAATTACCTCGCTTATTGTTCTCCATATCGATGACATGTTGATTTTACTTTAGAATGAGGTCTCTGATATTAAATTTTTGCACTTTAAGGTGTTTGTTATAATCACGCTTGATTTTTTCTTGATAGACACGAAGGTGGGTAAGCATGGCTAACTGATACTCATCAAGTAACTCAAGTTAGGATAAACTTTCTTGATGATAATCACTCTTACAAATGAGATCTTGAAGGAATATGCAAAGAGAGGGAATTTGGACTTTGAGAGGCAAGACAACTTCTATTCCAAACATAAAGGAGAAAGGGGTAACACCTATAAGGGTTTAAATACAAGTATGATATGGCCATAAGGCGAAGGGGATGTACAAATGCCAATCCTGACCAGATGTATTAACCATTTTAGTTAGCATGTTGTTGAGAGTTTTGTTAGAGGCTTCTTCCTACCCATTTACTTATGGATTATAGGGCGATGAGAAACTTAACCTGCTATCAAACATTTCACAAAGACCTTGGACTTGTTTATTTTTGAAAGATTTGCCATTATTGGTGATAATTTTATGAGGGACATTGAAACAATAGATGATGTGATGGTTGATGAAGTCGACAGTCTTTTTGGCTTTGGTTGAGACAAGAGGAATAACCTGAACCCATTTGGTGAAATATTCTGTTGTAGTGATGATAGAGTGATGTCACTATGAAAAATGGGGGTTAATTTATCAAATGAGATCCAAACCCCATTACAAGAAGGGCTAGAAATCTTTGGATACCCGAAGATTATGGCTAGGTGCGTGATGTAAATTATCATGTTGTTGATATTTGACACACTTTTTCACATAATCAAAACAATCTTGGTTAAGGGTGGGCCAATAATAGCCAAGGTGAAGGATGCATTTAGTGACAACTAGACCACTAAAGTGTCCCCCCATAGATCCGATCATGCATTTTATTGATAGCATGAGAGGCTTCATGACTACATAGGCAATGGAAGAGGAGACCATCAAAGCTATGTTTATAAAGAATTCCCCCTAGTATGGTATAATGTGCGGTGCTCTGAATAAATGCTCTTTGAGAATTCCTAGAAAGACTAGAAGGAATAATGGTAAGGTTGAGATAGTCGAAGGTTTGCTGATACCAAAGGTTAGGTTGGGTCTCCTCCACATTAAATATGGTGGGATAATCTGATTTGACATAAGAGGGCTGGGTATGTCGATGGATAAAGATAAATAGCTTAGAGTTAGAGGGTGCAGATGGGATCTAAGAAATGAGGGAAGCCATCGTATTGAAAAAATTGTTTGTAGATTGCAGAGTGGTTTGGATATAGAAGTGTTCAAATGATGCTAAGAGTACATAAGCTAATTATTTGTACTATTACAAAACATCATTCTTAAATTGATAAGATCCATTGATTTTATTGACAATGAGTTAAGAGTCACCAAAAATGTTGATCTTTTTGACTCCCAAGGCTAATGCAATTTAAAGACCTATCACTAAGGCTTCATACTCAACCATATTATTGGTACATTTGAAATCTAGTTTGAATGATAAAGGAAGAGGTTCATCAGGAAAGGGGATAAGGATAATGCTGCTCCTCCACCATGTTGACACTTTGATCCATATAATAACATGGTCACTTGATAGGTGAAGTTTGATTGAGAGAGGGTTGCAATAGACTCATCTAAAAAATCAAAAAGAGGAGGTCAATTATCTGCTAATAGTGCTTTGACCAATTGGTTGGTAATGACTTGCCATTTAATTAAATTTTATAGAAAGAAATCAAGGTCAAACTTAGCTAAAATCATGAGCCACTTGGCCATACATTAGTTTTGGTATGACTTGGAGTGCATATACTTGAGTGGGTCGATATTGGTTATGACATAGGTATTGTGGTTAAGAAGGTAGTGGAAAATTTTGGTAGCCATGAAGACTAAGGCTAGGAAAAGTTTCTTGGTATGGGTGTACTTAGTCTCGTAGTCTACAAGTGTATGACTAATGGAGTAGATGGCTTGCTCTTTATGTTGCTCATCCCAATGAGCCAACATTTCCCCTAAAGAGTGGTTAGTGGCAAAGATATAAAGGTAAAAAGGTTGATCTTCCTTGGGATAAATGAGGATGGGTGGGGATAGAAGGTACTCTTTGAGTGAATCAAAGGACTTTTGATAGTCATTATTCCACTTAAAAGATACATCCTTCTTTAGAAGGTGGTAGAAAGGTTGGCATCGATTTGAGAGTTGAGAGATGAAGTGACAAATGGATTAGAGCTTCCCTTGAAAGTTGTAGAGTTTTTTAAGGTGGGTAGGAGGAGGCATGTTTAGGAATTCTTTGATTTTGGTGGGATCAACTTCAATTCCTTGAAGGGAGATGATGAAGCCAAGGAGTTTTCCTGATAAGACCCCGAATATACACTTATTGGGATTAAAGAAACATGGTAATGAATGAGTCACTCAAAGATAATCTCAAGAGTGACCAAATGATCTTTACAACATTTAGATTTACCAAGAAGGTCATCGACATAGTCTTCTATGATTTTATGAATAAAGTCATGGAAGATGTAGGTCATAGCATGTTGGTAGGTTGCACCAGCATTATTTAGTCCAAAAGGCATGACCCTATAGCAGAAAGTCCCCCATGGGGTGATAAAGGTAGTTTTGTGTTGATCTTCAGGGGAAATTAAGATCTGATTATAACCCAAGAATCCATCCATAACAGATAACATCTCATGGTCAGATGTAAGATCAACAAGCTAGTCAATGCTTGGTAAAGGAAATTCATCCTTAGGGCAAGTAAGGTTAAGGTCACAAAATTCCACACAAATGCAAAGTCCTCCTATGGATTTGGTGTCAGGTACAATGTTTGAGGCCCATTGTGGATAATCAATAGGTTGAATGAAGTTGACGGATATGAGACATTAAAGCTCTTCTTTGATAAGAAGGGATATGTTAGGGTGCATTCATCAAAGTTTTTACCTAACTAGCTTGGCATCATGGTTGATGACTATGTTGTGGGTAGTGATGGAGGGGTCGATTCCTAGCATGCCACTATAAGACCAAGCAAATGCTATGCTATGGTCTTTTAGAATGGAGGGGAAGTCTTGAAGCTCTATAGAATTTAGTGATTAACCAATTTTGATAACATGCAGATTATCCAAAGTGCCCAAGTTGATATCCATGGTGGATTCATTCAACATGGTTGAAGTCTCAGACAAAAGGGATTTATGGATAGAGGAATATTCTGTACCAAGATAGGTGAGAATGAAATCATCATACTGACACTGAATGGTATTAATGGTAGTAGAATCATCTCCTACCATCTCAAGATGGGTTAGAGGAATGGTTATGATTGACCTATCTTTTTGATAAGTCAAGAGTCCAAGGCTAATCATGTTGATGAAAAAAATGTTAGGGGGGATGATGTCTAAATCCTCAGTTGTTGATAGAGAAAGGGTTGGTGAAGAAGGGATGTCTTCTTCAACAATGGTGATGGGAGGTGGGTTTGTTTGCTTTTCAGATGGTGTGAAATTGAGGCCATGATTTTTCTAAGGTTTTTGGGTTTTAATTAGAAATAATTCATGTGGCCTGTGTTCATATCAACCTAGACCAAATCCCTTCCAAACACACCTATAAAGATATGTCTTGGAAAACATTGTTTTATCTAGGTAGGAGAAACTAGAAATGAATGGTCAAGGTGAAAAAAATGTTGTAGAAGTGTTAAGGGGCTTGAAAGGAATAATGGTTCCAATATTGGGGTAATAACTAGGTTGTTGGTCAAGATTTCCATACTCTTGAGGAGTAGGAAAAGTGTCTAGTGTCAAAAGGTGATACTCTCCCAATGAAAGATGCTAGAAGGTTGAATCCCAAGGGGCCATTATGGGGATTTGGGTAGAAGGAATGAATGAACTGGTGGATGATTCATTGGTAGAAGAAGATGGGGCTTCATATTTTACTAGTGAAGGTTTTTTGGATGGGGGAAGGAGAATGTCATTAGGTTGGTACATCATGTTGTATGATGTAAAAGGACTCAGGTCAGCTTGTATGGTAACAACTTGACCTTTGTTTTCAAAGTTGACACATCAATACAGGGTGGATGGCACATGGCCCATGGAATAGATCCAAGGGTGTCTCAGTAAAATGTTGTACTGGAACTTGCCTTCTACTACATATAAGAGCTCAAGAAACATATAGGGTCCTAAATGAATATGAAGGACAACAATTCCTAGAGTCATGGCCATGGTATCATTGAATGATCAGAGCACCGTTGAGGTTTCTAACATAACATTCTTAGGTAATTTGAGTTGGTTATATGCGTGGGAGGAGATAACATTGATGCTAGCTCCCCCATCAATCATAACCCTCTTGATGTGGGTTTGGTTGATGTACATGGTAATGAAAAGTGGAGGATCTAGATCATATGGATGGATGGAGGGCATTTCTGAGTCCATAAAAGTAACAAGGTTGGAAAGCTGAAGAGCTCCGACAAAGACTACTAGAGGTTATGGGTATTCTAATTGGACCTCTATGGATTTCAAAGCCTCTATCATCATTTGGCAGTGATGGGGTGAGGTATTGATCAGTTCATATGAACTTCTCTTCATCAGTGTTTGGTGAAGCTATTTCAAAACTACTCATTGGATTGACTCAAAAGGGTTTGATTGAGAGGGACCCAATATAGACACCTTGGGTTTGATTGAAGGTAAAGGTACTTGGTGTTGGTTGGAGGTTTGGGTGGTAGAAGAGTGATATGTCCATGGAACAAACACCTTTAATTTTACCTTATCCTTTGGTTGGGCTTGTGATCATATGACCATATGGATGGTATGGATTTGGGGAAGGATTAGGCTAGAGGATCACTTCGGTTCCACTTCACTCTGAGGTGAGAGTAAGGGAGTAGGTAGTGTTGGTTAATAACTCTTGGTTCTTGGGTTAATGGTGGGTGCATGGGAGGTTCATCTGACAATAAGTCATCCTCATGATATAGCCTATGGGATAAAAATTAGAGAGCTTTATAGTTATCCATATCATGCCCAGGTGTCCTATGATATGATCATATTAATTTGCCATTACACTAGGATGGTTTAGGACTGTATGGGTCAAATGGTCTGACAGGTGGCATGGTTAAGCAAGATGCTTGCAACAACCTCTTCAGAATGGTTGAGTAAGACTCAAGAAAATACATGGAGGTCTTAGGTTCAGTATTTAAGGTGGAAGCCATTTTAGGAGTGGGTTTGATGGGAAGAGATTTGGATAAAAGAGTATTCTTGGTGGATGGTTTTAGTGTGGATTGTTTGGAGGCAAAAGGTGTTGGTGTAGATGCCTGAGAAGTAGGTAGTTTGGTTATAGAAGGTTTGGTGAAAATAGGTAAGGATGAAATTAGGAGTGATGGTGTAACCAAAAGTGGTGGTTAGATTTGGGTCTTGTCTAGGAAGTTTGGTTTCCTCACTAAGGTAGAAGGATGAGGTCCCAAAATAGAAGACAAAGTGAAAATGGGGGGCCGAGTTTTGGTTTGTGGAATCTTGGGTGGTTTCACCTTATTTATTTGCTTGGTTTGAGGGTTCTTTGGTAGGTTTTGTGGATTTAAGTCCAATTTCAATGAGGAGTAAGGTTCTAAATAGGGAGTATGCTTGGTTATTTTAGGTGGAGTCAATTTGGATGGTTCGATTATGATTTGATTGGTAAAGGTTTCTAATGGCTCAGTTATGGTGAAAGTGGGTTTGATAGTGGGAATGGAAGGTTGGGATGACAATGGTGTGGTTGGAGGTTCTTGCTTGGTTTGGTAAGGAAGTCTGAAATAATGCCAAAATGTGGCTTGATCTGTGTTGGGTTGGGATAAGTACTCTAACTTTTGAGCTAGTCTAGAGAAAGGCTTATAGATGGGGTTGATCCCTTTGATATTGAGCTTAAAGGTCAAACCCATGGGTGGATAGAGAGAAGTGGTTACCCCATCCTTTTCCTCAATCAAAGGCTCCAAGGTTTGGGAAGATGAGTCTCCTATGGGAGAGGTAGTTAGGGTGACCCCTTCTTTAGGGATACTTTCCAAAGGAAGATTAGATTGTTGTATGATGGAGGAGAAGGAGATGGTGGTAATGGATGCCTCCTTTGGCATGCCTTCCGAAGGAGAGGTTGGTAACTCAAATACCTCAATGGGTGGAGAAAATGGAGGGGTTGTTTCCTTGGTTTCATTTTTCAGAGGAATGGAGGGTGATTCCACTACCCCAAGAAGTGGAGAAGGGGGAGTGGTTATTTCCTTAGTCTCATTTTCTAAAGGAATGGAGAGTGATTCGACTACCTTCATAAGTGGAGGGTTAGGAAAGGTGGTTTCATCAATGGTTTCCTCAACAATGATTTAACTAAAAATTGTATTAATGGTATGGACTTCGTGGTGGTGAGAGGTTTCTGCTCTATTGGTTTCATTATTTACAAAAGGGGCATGGTTGGGAAATGGCTATCTAAATATGTCAAGTGATTGATTTAGGGGTGTGTTGGGGTTATCCAACATAATTTCCCCCTTATCGATGATATTTTGGATGATGTTCATGAAGGTATTACACCTACTAACATCGTGTCCAATGACATGGTGAAAGGTGCACAATTTGTTTTCCTTATACCAACTAGGTATAGAATGAGAGGAATCAAATTACTATGGAGGTTTTATTGGTGGGAGTTATATGATATTTTCTTCAACAAATTTTACAAGACCGAATCATGCGACTCCCCTAGTGGAGTAAATTACTTTTGTTTGTTGTGGTTTGGGTTTCTAGTGTTCTGATTGGAAGAAATGGAAGAGTTGGGTTGGTTAATAATGGGTGGAGGGATGATTTTAAGGTTAACCACATTTGTGGTTCCTTTATTTTTAGAGTTAGTGTTGGTTTGATTGTTAGGTTTGGAGGGAGTCTCATTTAATTTGAAGGTGGAATTCTTATGTATCAATTTCAACTTCTCCTCATCAATGGCTTTGTTTTCCAATTTCTATGCCATGGTAAAACCCTCATCAAAGGCCTCAAAATCTTGAACCCATAAAGTGGAGGAAATGTGTTTGGCACAAGCCCAAGTAAAGAGTTTGATCAATTCGGGTTAGGGAAAAGAGAAAGAGAGTTGATTTATCAAGCTTCTCCAATGGGATATAAAGTCAACTATGGAATCATCATCAAATTACTGAATGGATTAGAGATCAGTGATGGAAACTTTCTTAGAGATGTTTATGGAAAAGTGTCCAAGAAAATATGATCTAGTTAGGCAAAATAAAAGAAGGGAGTGCTTTGTAATAGCACTGTACCAATCTACTACTAGACCTGATAAAGACATGGGAGAGGTACGAAGGAGAGCATCATCATAGGCAATCAAATAGAAATAATGTATAAATACTCTCAGATGTTGTTGAGGATATACCTTGCTCTAAAATTTTGAAAATTTTAGAATTTCCCATTGAGGAGGATAAGGTCGAATGGGGATAGATGGATGAATTGGTTCTTTGTAGATTTAGTCGTAAGATAGGAGGTTATGGGCACCATAAATATATGACTTTAAAGTATTCATTTTATCCATTAACATTTTAATGAGGTCCGTTTATGGTTGTGCACCCCCATAGCTGTAAGGTAGATTATGTTGGGTTTAGGTAGATGCAACATATGGATAGTTGGTGGGCGGTTGAGAAGATACCACATATAGGTATGTGGACATGGGTGGTTGGTATGATGCCACATATGAATACATGGAGATAGGTGGTTGAGTGGAAGGTAGAGGCACATACCCTTGTGGGTTAGGGATGTAGCTTGGGTTAGGTGCCATGGGCACCTATTGACAAATTAATGTAGGTTGGGTAGGAGGTACGGTTGGGTTAGTAGATAGAGGGTAGGTGGTAACTTTGGTTCTGATGGGTGGAAGTGTAGAAGGCCACTAAGCTTTGAAATGGAGTGGAGGTAGGTAGGTTGGAAATGAGAGGAATGGTGGTGACACTAGTAGAGGGTATTCCCATGGTAAGTGGAGTACTAGTGCCCAAAGGTTGGGTTGATCTTATACTAGAAGGATTGTTAGTTAGGGTGGAAGGTGTTTAGGTGTTGGTTGGTTAGGTGGGTTGGTTTTTAATGGTAGCATCAATGGGATTATTGGTAGAAGATGATGCTTGGGTGACTAAAGGTTGGGTGGAGATGGTGGAAACATAAGTGTCACCCATAAGGTGGGATGGCATGCTATAGGGAAGGTCAACAAGTAGAAACAAAGTAGGGGTGCAATAAGATATGGTGTTAAGGTAATGTTGGAGGGATATGGGGTTATTATTTAGAAAGGTGGCAAAATTTGCATCACCTTGGGCAACCGTCTGAGGGATGGTAGGAATTCCATAAGGATGGGGAGAACTCTGTGCATCTAAGATGTACTCCATGGATGAGGGAGAAGAGGAAAACATATAATTAGGAGGTGGATCCTAATTTTCTTGGTTTCTTAGTTGTTGCATAGTTAAACCATGTAGACAAGGAAAAAAGGAAGATACAAATAATCTCACAACTCAAACAAAGAGAAGACAAGAAAAAGTCAAGGAAACAAAACACACACTAAAGCACATTAAATCCTAAGGTTCTTTTTAGTCTATCTTATGTTTTATGCATTAATATTTAAGAATTATGTGACTTAACTTGGCTTGTAGAGTGGGTACTAGAGAAAAAGTCTATGTTTGGTTTTAGGTTGTGTTTAGGCTCTCAAAGGGATCTATATTAGAAATTAGTACGTAACTTGATATTGGGGCCTACCACCTCACTTCACACACCAAAATGATAAGGGTGTCGAGTGTTTAGCCAAGATATATTGATTGCCAGAGATAATACTCAGCTAGAGAACTGAGTTGGTTCTCCCCTTGGTGATGAAATCCAAGTAGGATAACTAGTAAAGGCAACTGCCAGGTGATGAAATCCCAGTTGGGCCTTATGTCAATGTTTTTATGCTTGATTAAGTTTAAGTGGTTTGGTCTTATGTGTGTGATAAGAGTGAAGATACTATTAATTCACTTTATTAATCAAGCTATGTGAGCTAAAATAAGCAAACAAACAATGGATGCAATTAATTTTAAGCCCAAAATGAAAATTTGATTTTGTTGTATGAGCACAAAGACAAAAAGAAGAAGCACCTATATGCAATTATGAACCCAAGAAAATAGTCAAGGGTCCCACTAGGCGTGCCAAAATATTTCCTATAAATTTTGTTTATTTTCTTTGAAAAAAGTTGTAAAATTTGAAAGAAGGGTGAGATTAGTATAACCTAGGTTTGGTTTTCGTTCCGTGATCTAGATGGTTATAAATACTCCTCTTTGGCTTGGGAGGAATGACCTACAGATAAAAAAACACTAAAGAGATCATTGATTAGTAATAGTAGGGTGAAATTCCTACCAAGCTAGATCAAAGAAGCACAAGCTTCCTTGGAGGCTGTCAATCCACACTTTTAAACAATCAAGTTCTAAAAATAAAAGATAAATTGCTTGCATAAATAATAGAAGATATCGAGATCAAATAAAAGAAGTGCTTGAAAGAGATGAATTAGAATAATTATATAAATAAACTATTGAATATTAATGCCAAATAAATTAGGTATGGTTCAAAAAATAGGGTGATGTTCTGTGCTCATGAAAAAAGTCATAAAGTGAGATTCGGTTAAGGTTTGATAGGTGAAAATAAATTATTGTTGAATTTGTCATACAATGACTGTTGGTGGTTGCGTAAGATCATTGGTGGTTAGGGTGACCATCAGTGGTTGAGTAACCATCGTTGGTTATGGATAGACCGTGGATGGTTAGGGTGATCGTTGGCATTTACTGTGGGTTTTGGTCTGATTCAAGAAGTTGGTTGATGAGGTTATAAAATGGATTTTGGAAGGTGTGAGGAAGATAAAATAGAAGAACTAATTAATGAATATGATAAAAGATAGATACTTATCTTGATAACTTGAAGAATGTGGAAGTAGTTGGTTGAAAAACTTATTGGTGGAGTTTAGAGCAATTTTGGCAGAGTAACGGTGTCTTGACTGTTACTGATGAATTACATCACCTTGGATATTTAACTTGGTTAATTCAAGAATACTTGAAAAAAAATTTGATACGAGAAGCTCTGATGCTTGTTTACTCCTTGGTGCTTGATTGCTCTTGATTTTGGATCCCTTTCACCTGCTCTTCCTCTCTTTTTATAGAAGGAAAGGAGAGGTGAAACAATAGGTTCAACATGGTGTCTAAATTTAGCTTTAGCATGCATTAATTTTGCACATGAATCAAATAAGCTAAATATAAAAAAATAAGTTATAGTTAGTGTTGGAGTTTAATTATTTAGGCAAAATAAAACCTTACTGTTGGTGGTTGAGCATAATCATCGATGATTAGGATGACCATCGATGGTCGATAGGTCAAAGGTTAAGTTGGTCAAAGTCAGTTAGCTTGTCTTAGGTTTATGGTCAAAAGGTTGTGAAGCGGTCCCTAGGGGGTCCTGAGGTGGTCTAAGGCTCAGTTTGACATCTAGAACCGTGGTGTGTGGTTTTCTAGTGTCTACACTGGGATAGGCTTGCACATTATGAGGATAAGACTACATTACGTACTTGTCCTTTGACTAGGAAAGTGTCTAGGTTAAATTTTTAGAATATTGTTCAACTTGCTTGCATGTGGCTATTAGACATATATTGTTGATAATATGTGGAGGTTGATTTAACATGCATAAGTCTTACAATAATAAAACCCTTGCTCCTACACATTAAACAATATAGAGATCAAATGCAAAGGGAGGAAATGGGTAAATGGAATAGTTGAGATATCATAAAAAAACCTCACATAATCTGAGTGTTGCCTACAAGCCAAAATGGGCCTTAGGCTGATGTAGTGCTCCCTCCTAGGTGTGGGTGTGCAATCATGATTATGCAATTGCATGAGTATAACTATAATATTAATTGAAATGTTTGGCAATTGATGTCCTTGACCTACAGTAAATGATATTTGGACTTGGCCTATAAATATTAGAATGCAATGGAATTAAAATTAGAATAAATAGTGTTCTTTTTATTTATTATACAATGTTTTTTTTAAGGCTAGTCTGGTGTAGTATTGATTAGCCTTGATGTGATTTTATAGAGGAATATTTCATATATTTTTGCTAACCCACCTTGTTAAAAGCATCGTTGAGTCATTATGAACTGTTTCAAATTTGAAAAGTAGTTATTGGAGCTAATTACATAAGGGTGTACTAGGGGATAGGCCACACTATGAGATTGTTCATCTAGTGCAGACTTGTCCCAAAAGGTTAGAAACTTTTAAAACTTGATAACAAGGATCTATGAATATAATATCACTAATTAGAGTTATGTAGGGATGAAATGGGGATGTTTATATGATAATTTCAATGTTCACAAGATAGAGAAGGATATTATATAGATTTCAAGTTAGTGAAATGGCAAATAGACCAAGCAGGGATAAGAATGTCAAGATTAAATATTGTCAATAATTTAATGATTAAATTTATATATCTACATTTCCCCCCACTTTGATTCAAACAATTCAAATTAATAGAGTAAATTAAATGTAAAGCTAATTTTATAAACACACTTTGTCTTTCAATGTGAAGCTCGATCGTGCAAGATGCCTTAATGCAAAACCTACAACAATACCACTGAAAGTAGTAATTGTTAATTTTTTTTACTTGGAAAATTGAAACATGCAATTTTAAAAGAGGGCAAAGAAAGTATACACCTAAAAAGAGTATGCAATATATTTTCCATGTAACTTGATAGTGGATAAGTGCATGATCCCCTATTAGAGCATTTTAAGTGAAGATATGGGGCTTTTGACCTTGTTTGCTTCTTGGCCAAGGAAAACATTTTTTTTTGAAAGTGGTAAAAGTATGAGTCGTAGAACATTGGGTGTCACTACCATAACCATACCAGCTTATGGAGATATAACCTATGGAGAGTTTTAGAGTGGTTGAATATGAATGAATGAAGTTTTTAATTAGACATGGCTATGCTTTTAGTTGTGAAGAGTGCTCTAAGGAATGGAAAAAAGTGATAAAATTTGAGTGTCACTAGACTCTAACAAGAAATAAAAATAAAAATATGGAACCATGAAATAAGTTCACAAAAGTGCAGCCATAGACATTGAGTGTCACTAGACTCTAAAGTGGCCCATTTGTCACTATGCTAATCACACCGTTGCAGACGAATCTAGATTCAATTTTGAAACTTTGAAAATTTAAAACTTAGAAAATTGAAATTACTTATTGAAAAATTGAAGTGTTATTGTTTTTAAATTTTCAAAATAAGGTAATGTGAACCAGTATCATGCCCCCTACATATTGTACTAAATGATATTGAAAGCCATTTGAACCTATAATTATCTGAAAAATGTAACTTGTAACTATTTAAATAATTATAACTTTTAGGAATGTGTGCATGCCATATGTCCCCATAAATTAAAAATTTTGAACCATATTTTTAAAATCTAGAATTTATTACTCATGAGGCTTTGAATTTTCAAGGCAATATTATTATGATGCCCTAATTTTGAGACGAGGGACACAACTTGCAAGTCACTTATCTGAAAATAAAATTTGTATAATGTTTAAAAGATATGATCATGTTGTAACATGTGAAAATTTGAAACATATTACATAATGATATTGAATATAGCATTGAATTGTAGATGTATCATGTGTTAAACAAATATAATATTGAAGCATATAAGTAGCATTCAAATAATTGATATGTATTGAATGATAGTATTGAAAATGTCATTGAAATGTATATGAAACATGTGTTAGATATATATAGCATTGTAGATTTACATAAGTTTCATATAATATCATATATAAAGGCCTAAAGGCCACATATAAGAGACATATGTATGTCACATAAACACACAAGGCCAAGGGCCACATGCAATGACATTACTATGCCATACAAGCAAAAACATGTATGTGTTGTACATACAAGGCCAAGGGCTGCATATAAAAAGTAAACATGTTATAATTTATAATGCAATAGAGTAAGACTTGTAAAAATAAGCACATAGAAAATGAGAGTAGTTTACAAAGTCATTGTTAACAAATAACATAATGTAGAGTATGAGTGAATAGAAAAACATTTGTATGATATGTAGACCAACATGGTAGAAAGGTTGTGGATAAATACAACATATTTAAAGTGTTCATGAATAATGAAGAGATGCACCCAAATTAACAAGGCTATTAGATAAAGGGAAGCCTGACATTGAAAAGCCATGTAATAGTATGTCTTGTATCACGTTCAAGTAACTTGTGAAAATCAATGTGTATTGAAAAGTGAAATATTCTATCTATATAATATATAAAAAATAACATATTTAAAGAAGTAATCTAGTAACATTTTCAAAATGCTTGTAGGTCTTGATTTTGAATTTTTGAATAATATTTTGTTTTTTTTGGAATTTTTGAAATATTTGTATGTTTTTGAATTTTTTTCCATATTTGAATTGTTTGAAAATATTGAAATGCACAAATATTTAAAAAGGTGATAATAAGGAAAAAAATTAAAATAAAGGAAGTGGAAGGGATTTGAGCAATCTGCAAGGAGGTGCTAAAATCTAGTGGCAAGAGGGAAGGCAAGTGATATGCCCATAATGTATATGTATTTGAATCATAACAATGTATAATAAAATATTGATAAGGATGTACATTCCACTAATGGGAAAGAGACTATGTATGCTCATATAGGATGTAAAAGTAGCGATATGTGAGCATGTGAGTGCAATATAATCCATAACATGATAGATATGTCATATCAAGCAAGTTGATTGTCATAAATAATGTGCATGGAAATCATTGTAAGATAGTTGATTTGAATTGTTTGAATGAATGTGAAAATCAAGAGGGCAAGTGCCCATAGTGAAATTGAAGCCAAGGGTTAGAAAAATGCATAGATTTTGTGATAGTTTTATTTATGCATGTGTGAATCATGATATATTGATAGATTTGAAATTAGATCATTGCAAATTTTTCTTTATAAATTTTAGCATTTATTACTCAAGAAAATTTCCAAATTGATGGGGATAAAAATTAAGAATCATCAATTATTTTTTAATTACTTGCACTTGTAACGGTTTATTCATTATGAAAATGCGGTTCACTATGCTCAATTTGAAATTGTTGTATCTTAGGAATCCATTCTCTTGTAGGTAACTTAGTTGGCATTTTAAAATTTTGTAAATTAGGAAACTCCTATGTTAATGCTTGCTCATTGCTTATATTGTCAGGTTTGAAATTATCAATGTTATCTTTAGGTTGATATTTGCCATTAATAGAATCGTTTGAAGCCATTGTATTTTGTATTTGAGATTTTAAAACAATATTGTAGCTAGCATTTGGCAATTTAGAAGACAAAGATGAAGAATTTTTTCATTTGTCATCAATTTTTTGAAATTAAATGATGCATTTATTTACAATTTAATTTTTTTTTCAATGAATAACAATGATTATCATGATGTCCATTAATGCTATGATAGGTACCAAATAGTTGGCCCATGGTTTTTCCAATTGATGAGGATGGTGATAATAATTAGGGGATAATTGGATTAACTTATTATTTAACAATGTATTTAGAATGCATACATGTTTGTAATTTGAGTCTTGTACTTGATTTTAAATATGTGCTTAAATGTTATTTGATTGGGATTTGATATTTGAATCTTCTTTAAGTAATTTAATGCCCCTATTCATATTATTTGATATTTTCACAAGACCCAATTCTTATTCTAATGTTAAGGACTCATGACAAATAACTATAAATGATTCACAAGTATAATAGAGTAGATTCTATTTTAATGGATAGATTATACCTCTAGTAAAAATATATTTTACTCTCAAATTAGTTGGTTTTTAAATTAATTGACGCATATCAGTCTTAAATTGTAAGATGTAATAAAAAAATTGCTCAAATTTGCCTTGGTGCAAAGATGGTAATTGATCATAAGTGACTCCAGGTCCCTTATTTTTAATATATTGTATTAAGAAAACTTCTTATAGTTCTAGATAGATATTTAAGGATTCACTATGAAGGAAATAAACCCAAACAACTGCACATCCCTCAAGGATTTTTGGAAATTATTGTAATAATAGTCAACTACCATTATAACCATTTATATCTACTCTAAAAGCTTTAAGATGTAATTATGGGGTTCTACTTCCATAACATGTAGAAAATGTAGGTTTTATAAATTAATTAGTAAGGTCACATACAAACTATTACGCATAATAGGATCACCATGGACTGTTTTAGAGTCAACCCAAGCATAATATGCTCTACTTTATAAAGAAAATTGATGAAATTTGTTTTACAAAGAATATACAACATTTAGTAAGGATATAAATTCTTTGGAATACATGTTGAGGCTATTAAGAGGCTCATTTAAAGGTTGGAATATATTTTTTATTTTAGCCAAAGGGATACTAGTTTGAATAGTAGAAGGAGGAAGGATAGGCTCTTCCTTGGGTTGAGGAGATTATTTAGAATTTAATATATCATTAATTTTTAAAGGTGTATTTAATTATATTAAAACATAAGAAATAACTTTATCATCACTAGAATCAACATGTTCACACATTTTTCCTTTCAAAGGGGAAGTAGAAACATCATCACAATACGTAGGAACATCATTATTAAGCACTTTACCATTTGACCCATTGTGTAACATATTATCAGCATGAGGTGGTAGTAAATAAGAAGCTATACTAAGGTTAGTATAAGAATTTGATTCATCACTATAATCATAATAATCATGATCATGATCATTATAGTTTTTATATTCAACATTAACATTTGGGATCTAACAACAATGTCATTTTCAAAATAAGAGGAAAGAGAAGTAATATTGATTGTAATAATATAATGTGGTATTCAAGGGGAAGAAAGAGGGAGTTCCTCTTCATTTGATTGATGAGAGTGAAGAATTATGACATGTAGTTTTAATATCCTTCTTATTCAGATCTTATGTTAATTGAATTTATAAGTGCGAATGCAAAATAATGCGATAGTAAAATGGATAGAAAAAATAAGTGTACAAGGATAGGGTTCCTCTATGGGGAGAGTACATGGTAATATAAGAGATATTATATAGTCATATTTAGGATAAGAGTTTGGTCTCTGATGGGACATTCAAAGAGGATGGACAAGAAATATATTGGATGGAATCTCTCTCTCTCTCCCTCTCTCTCTCTATCTCTCTCTCTCTCTCTATATAAATATATATAATAAACACTAAATAAATATATAAGGAGGATTCCAAAGGGGAATTTAGAAGAGTGACCATAGATAAATATAGACAAGTATACATAGGGGAAATTAGGTATGTGATCAAAGGGGAATCTATAGGAGATTCCAAAATGGAATTTATAGGATAGTCCAAAAGGGAATATAAGAGTGTGACCAAAGGTAAATCTAAAGTGAAAGATAGAGAGGATCATAAAGGGGAAGCTAGTGGTATGACCAAAGGTAAATTTAAATAGGAAGCTATAAAATATCCCAAAGGGGAAGGGAGAGGAATGACCAAAGATAAATACAAAACATAAGATATATAGGAATCCAAAGGGGAAACTAGAGGTATGACCAAAGGTAAATCCAAAGAGGAATCTAGAGAAGATTTCAAAGTGTATTCTATAGAATAATTCAAAGTGAATATATGGGAGAATCCAAAAAAGATCTAGCGGTGTGACCAAAGAGACATCTAGAGGGGATTCCAAATTGCAATTTAAAGGAGAATCCAAAGAGGAATCTAAAGGAGATTCCAAGGTGGAATATTGAGGATATTTTTATTGAATAAACACTTTTTCCTAAGAATCAAAAAATTCACTATCATTCATTGAAACATTATCAAAATAACAATCATCATTAAGATAATCTTCTATAAGTTTTTACTTTTGACACATTGTCCAATCATTATCATAAGTAAAAGGCATAGCATGAGTAGAAAAAAAAGAAAATTAACTTTCCATGATATGTACAATGAAATTATAATAGAGTAGCTTATATTTTAATGGATAGATTATACCTATAGAAAAAAAATAGTGTACTCCCAAATTAGTTGGTTGGTAAATTAACTGATGCATAACACTCTTAAATCATAAGATATAATCACAAACTTACTTATATTTGCCTTGGTAAAAAGAAAAAATTTTCTCATAAGTGACCCTAAGTTCCTTATTTTTAATATATTTTATTAAAAAATATTATTACAATTCTAGATAGGTAGTTAAAGATCCAATAGAAAGGAAATAAAACCAAGAAAGTGCACATCCCTCAAAGATTTTTAGAAATAATTGTAATTAAACTAACCCACCATTGTAACCATTCATAACTTCTTAAAAAGATTTAAGATGTAATTATGGGTCTCCACTTGCATAAAATGTAGGTATTTGTAAATTAAGGGGTAAGGGTGCATACAAAATATTATGCATAATAGAATTACCATGGATTGCATTAGATTCAACTCAAGTGTAACATGCTTTAATTTATGAGGACAACTGATGAAATTAGTATTACAAAGAAATTACAACATGCATTAAGGATATTAATTCTTGGGAAGCCATGTTGAGGTTCATAAGAGGCTCATTTAAGGGTTGGACCATATTTTTAATTTTAGCCATGGGAACACTAGTTCGAATAGGAAGAGAAGGAGGAATGATAATCTCTTCATTGGGTTAAGGAGATTGTTTATCATTTAATATATCATTAATTTGAATAGGTGTATTACATTCTATTGAAACATAAGAAATAACATTATCACCACTAGAATCAACATGTTCACACATTTTTCCTTTCAAAGGGGAAGTAGAAATATCATCATGATATGCAAGAACATCATTATTAATCACTTTATCATTTGACCCATTGTGTAATATATTATCATCATAAGGGGGAAATAAATAATAAGATATATTAGGGTCAATAGAAGAATTTTATTCATCACTATAATCATCATCATTATAACAATCCTCATCACGATCACTATAATTTTTATATTCAACATTAACATTTGGTCTAGTAACATTTTCATTTTCACAATAAGAGGAAAGAGAATTAGTATTGATTATAACAATAGAATGTGGTATGATAGGGCAATAAATAGGGTGTTCCTCTTCATTGGTTGACAAGAGTGAAGAATTATGACATGCAAGTTCAATATCCTTCTTTATGCATATATTATGTGAATCAAATTTTATAAGTGAAAATGCAATAAAATGTGATAGCAAAATGGATAGAAAAAATAAGTGTGAAAGGATAGGGATTATCCATGAGGAGAGTAGGTGGTAATTTAAGAGATACTAGATAGTCATCTTTAGGAGGCTCTTTGGACTCTAATGGAACATTCAAGGAGGATTATCAAGAAAGATATTATATGGACTCTAAAGAGATATCCATATTGGACACTAAAGAAATATCTGAGGATTTCAAAGGGGAATTTAGAGGAGTGAACATAAATAAATATAAAAAAGTATGCATAGGAGAAACTAGATATGTGACTAAAGAGGAATCTATAAGAGATTATAAAATAGAATCTATAAGAGAATCTAAAGGAGAATCTAGGAGTGTGACCAAAGGTAAATCCAAAGTGGAAGCTAGAGAGGAACCCAAAGAGGAAGCTAAAGGTATGAACAAAGATAAATTTTAAGAAAAAGCTAGAAAATAGCCCAAAGAGGAATATAGAGGACATATCAAAAGTAAATCCTAATGTTAGCATAAGTTCTTGGAAATAATCCAGAACATGTTAATTATAGGAATAGTTTGTGTAGTGGAGAGTGCCAACATGTGCAGAAGAGACAATAATATTATCTGCAATCTACGATGTACAAGAATGCACCAAAGGGTAGGATGAAATAGATACAAATGGAATCTAGACCATAACTAATATCATATTTGATAATAGATTAAAGAAAAATAGAGTACTCAATATGCATAAACCATACATAAAATAATATAAGGGAAACCATAATAGAACGATTATATTAATCTCTATCAACACATCAAACTAGATTCTATTACATCAAAGTGCTATATATAATCTTTTACAATCCTATTATATTTTCACATTCTAGCCTTTAGAGATACAAAAGGAAAGACTATTCACATTCTTCTATTGCCATATTAGGCTTACAATGCCAAATACATATAAAATTTATACAAAATACAAAATCATACATTTCGCACATGTGTCCATATAATATACTTCATAGTTTTACCATGTTTAATTCTTCATCTAGCTCTTTCTTAGACTTAAATATGTGTCTCATCTTGAGACAAAGTCTCAAGCTAATTTGGACTTAGCTTAAAAGATAGGGTCTAAACAAAATTTTCAATTATCACTTTAGGTGTCATTTATTAATTTTCACCCTTTACACACTACGTAGCTACCATTTAGGGTTTTCAAGTAAGTATCATACTAGCCTACCACCCTTTTAGAATAGATTAGCATAACTAGGTGGCTGCCCTTTACAATTTTTCAACCATTCTGGCCCTCGCTCCTAATGTTTAGACTATCTTACAAAAGCTAAAAATGCTTGAAGTCACAAAAAGGAAGTGCACAAACCCTAAGGGTACATCTAAGGAGGTGTTTGGATGGGTGGATATGGAGGTTACGTTGATTGGGAAGCTATTGGCCCATTAGATTATGATGTATCCATTACCAAAGGTAGTTACAAAAACTGAACCATTATGTCTATCTCCATCTCCTATATGATTTGTTGAAACAATTGTGGATGAATGAACTAAGGATCATATATTACCTTAGTAATAGCCTGATCAACTTGAGAAAGATCTTAATTGAGCATATTCTAGTTGGTGAGCACATCACGTATAATGGCAAGTAGAATGTGTAATGGTACCTAGATCATCATCATCTATGATTGTAAGCAATGCCTTGGAATTATATAGTTTCAGTTGAATGTCTAAGATGAGATCATCCAATCTATCTGCTATCCTTTAGGCTTAGATGGATGCAAAAGTGTTGCACATTATTTAATTATGCCATACTTTTAGCTTCTATATGTCAACATCCCTAGACTCTAAAAATTGTCTGAGTGAGTCGATCATTTTCTTCATAGTTTTCATTTGATCCTTTAGTATGGCTTTAGCTTTGTCTGTAGTAGCAAATTCAGGCTTCATAATAGCCAAGGATTAATTCAAATGTTGTCTCGAGTTTATCATATCTTGGGCTATCTACTTATCTTGCTTTGAAACAGTGTCTAGGACCTACTCATATTCATCTAGGAGTTGACATATGACCTCTATTTACACCTTGATAGCTTGTATTTGTGTGTGGAATGCCAAAACTTTATGTGTAACTCCCCAATTTTTTATGATCTTTATCAATAGAGCAATTAATTATTTATCTTTTGACATGACTTGATCACCTAGTACTTGCATAACTAAGGTGGGACAAACATTATTTATCAATTACCTCACATTTTATAGCTTCTCTTCCCATTCAACCTTTTATTCCCTTAGCCTCATGACTTCTTGCTCTAAATTTAAGGCCTTATGCGCAATGGATTCCTGGAAGGTGACTGATCCTTTAATTTTTTTTTGAGAGTGGTAGTCGGGTCATGTCCAATGATGTTTCCATCCCTCAGTCATAGTTGTATCCATGTGTTCTTCATCCCCTTTGAGCTCGGTATCAGATTTGGTATGCTTAGGTAATTGTACTTCACCCAATTAACCTTTATGTACGAAGTGTTTTCTCTTAGATTTTTTTAGAAGCTTGAAAGTTTGCTTTTGCTTCTTTAAACCATAAGTTTAAGGTTATTATTGTGTTACTTGAGATTTATTTATACTAAATTCTTTTTTAGGTTCACTGAAAGACATCATCCTTTCCTGCACTATTTTTAATGGCTTAGAAAATGGATGTGTGTATGGTCACTGAAATAAGACTTGTGTAGGACTACCTTATATAGGCATATCCACCACTTACATAGCTAATGACCCTATGGTTAATTTTATTGAAAATATTTTGGATTCCAACTTGCACTGAGCTTCTTCTTGTCCTACAATATCAATAAGGATAGAAGAAGTTAGTTGAGTAATATCAATCCAAAGGTCTTATCTTAACTTATTTCACACTTGGAAAGTGTGCATTGCTTTCCAAAGTAAGAAATCCTTCTTCTCCTTTGACTCATACACCTATTTTTTAATGTCTTCCAACATCGATTGGATCACTTCCCATTCTTCTAACCCAACTCAGGTAGGTCACACTCAACATCTATTTATGGAACCATGGGATGCTCAAGCCATGACTTTATTTATTGGGTTATTTTTTTGGTATAGTTGGTAAAACTCTGCATGCAAGTGATTTCATCTTTCCTTTTATTATTAAATTGTATATTATGGCTCTACTAGCTATGTTGGTCGGGCCTATGGCTGTGGGTTATTATGAAGGTTCTTGCTCTACTTATGGTTGTTTCATCTGGATTGCAATAAAGGAACCAACCTCATAGATAGGTCCTTTTATCGATACAATTCAGCCTTTACTTTGACCATTTAAATCAAAAATGGCATTAGAGTGATAATTGGGGTAGACAACTCATAAAACTTGATCTGTATGCCCTTGTACAATTTGGTAACTAAAGCATGTTGTCCTAGATACTACATTACATCCTGTGGAATCCTACGGTGTGATTGTATCAAGGCTAGGGATTCTAGCCACCATATGTTAAATCACCCTAGTTGCTCATAATATTGGCCTATTTTATTCCATGCAATACTTGTGAAGGCATTATCAAGCCAAAATTTTGGAGTTATATTAACTGGCCCTAGTGGAGATTTCCAATGCCTGAAACATAATAATTGGACCAAAAATTGGTACTAAAAGGTCTATTTGTTTCCTATAAATACCTTCTCTATATTAGTAGTAAGCTCAGATGCCAAAAACTTAGGTCAATTGAAATCCTCGCACATCTTCTTCATGTGATAGGAAATGTCAATGATGCCTCTTGTCACTTATTTTGCTTGTTTGATGGTTTACTAGAATATTTTGGTGATATATTGAACCATGATGCATAGTGAAGCATCCTCAATTGATTCAATAGGAGTTCCTCACTCTGCCCTAGTGGTATATTTTTCCCTGTTATCTGAATGGATTAGTGGCACTGTAGACTTATAAGTTAGGAGAGATTTGATTTGATTGGGTAGACTAATTACTCATGCCATAGTGTGTTCATAAATACATATTGTAACATCTTGAGCTATATGGATAGTTCCCTGATTATATCGACTCAACAGAGTCAAAATAACCTCATCTAAATCCCCAAATGTAGGAAGATTAAGAAATCTTTCATTTTTGGACCCTTGCAATGGATTTTGAAGTGTTAGGGATCCTACTTGTGCTACTCCTTGAGTGTCTTGGGTAAACATAGTAGTTTTTGCTACATCTATGAAGTCAAATAGATTTGGATCATTGTATTAAGTTTTTTGAAGACCTAACCCAATTCTCATTTCTTCTTTTTGTGCATCTAATAGCAAAATCAATAACTGACCTCTATCCATGGCATGATTAATGATCTGGACTAAATGATTGCTCTAAGTAATTGTGCTCTAGTTTGAAATCCATTCATGATTAGGTATTTGAAAAGTAGATCACAAAATTCTCTTTATCATTGTCCCTCCCCTACTCTTATATAGCTATTGGCACCTAATTTCATATCACTACCTCCTTTAAATGCATTAACTACGTGCACATGAGTGTTCCATTTGTAATTAATTTTAGTTGTTGGCAATCACCTTGACAGGGATGTTTAGAGCCTAAGATATTTAATTTATGTCTTTGGCAATTATTATAGGTGAGTAGTTATCCTTTTAGTTAATCAATTTGATTTATATCTCCACTTGTCCTTCTATTACCAAATCTACTTTGAAAATGATGCAATATTTTTGGAATGCCACATCATTAATGGTTTGACCTAATAGTTTGAATTTCACTCATCGTAACTATCTTGTTGTCACCTTCCCACACTTAATTACAATTATCAATGTAGTTACAACCATCTATCTTCAATAAGCTTTCTTTGGAATGTGAGCATATACTACGATGATAACTAATTCTTGGTGGTTACCATGTGTTTCACAACAATAAACAAGCTATACAAACATTCTAACCTAAGAAAATAAAATAAAAACACATAAAATTGAATGAAATCCTAACTACATGGTGTTACTCATCACCCACTCAAATTTTTAGTACAATGATAAAGATTAAAGATGATATGGCTTAAGTCTAAAACCATTTATACATCCTGGTAATATGGTTGCTTGAAAGTTTTTCAACACTATGGTCCCCTATGGTGATAATTCATGAATGATGTAAGGTCCTTTCCATATAGTGCATAACTTTCTAGGGGATGCTTTAAATATGATTTCATAAAGCAATACTATTTGGTCTGGGTAAAATTTCTTAGATTATAAGTTGTGATCATGCCATGATTTTTGACTCTGTTTATTGATCTATTATGTCCATTATGCTCTTAATCTATTTTCTTCCATCCTAGTAAAATCCATCAACCGTGACTTTAATGAATTATGATCTCCTAATCTCATGATCATCGCAATACACATACTAGACATAATATATTTCATAGGCATTACTACCTCAAGGCCATATACCAGTTGGAATGGAGTGAACCTGGTAGCTCTTTTATAATGTGTTTTATAGGCCCATAGAATTAAAAGAATTCAATCGTCCCAATCATCTCTCTGAACATTACAAATGTTTGTTAACATCTTCCCCAAAACTTTATTAGATGTTTTTGCATATCCATTAACATGTGGGTGGTAAGCTATGCTTTTATAGTGCGATATCATGAAATATTTAGTGAGAATCTTGATAATGTTATTTAAAAAATCCATGCCTCTAACTTACCAACTTAACTAGACATCCAAACCTTGTGATGATTTTTTCATATAAAAACTTGGTAGCATCTTTTATAACACATCTTGGAGTCGCCATAACTTCCACCCATTTTTTGAAATAGTATGTTACAGTAATAATATATCAGACATGACTACACTTACTTAGGGGAGCCATAGGTCCAAAAAAATCAATTTCCCATTGCTTAAAGGGTTATTCTGCAAGCATATGTACTAAAGGCATTTCATCTCATTGGTTGGGTTTGCCCATTCTTTGACAGATGTCCCATTGTTTAACCACTATGTGTGCATCTTAAAATAACATAGACCACCATAGACCACTTTGAAGTATTTTACTTATAGTAGCTTCTCCTACGAAGTGACACCCTGTAATTCCTTGATGAGCCCCTTGAAGGATCTGTGGTCACTTATGCTCTAGAGCTACTCTGTGAAATACATCATATTTTCCAAGCTTATACAAAAATACATTAATGAGGCTATATGATATGGCTCGAGTAACCATTTGAATCTTATCCCACTCAGTGTAGTGCATAGGAAAATTTCCTATTCCAAGAAGTTCTAAATAAATGTGCATCAAGGGATTCATCTTCAAGTTACTTTGGTTCCTCCCCATTAAAAATTTAGCTAAAGTGATCTAATTCCACATTCTTCCACCCTAACTTAACATTAATCTAGAATTGAAATTCTTGAAAGAACATCAACCACCTTGATATACGTCCTTTGAGCATTGGTTTATTAACCAGGTATCACAATGCCTAGTGATCTATGAAGAACTCAAAAAGATTATCTAATAGGTAATACCTAAAAATTTTCAATGCAAACACCATGGCTAATGCTTCTCTCTATGGTCATGTAATTTTTTTCTACATCTGATATTTTCTTACTATCAAAATGTATCGGTGGTCCAACCTGCCTTCGCCTGGTTGCACTAAGACAACTCCTACTATGGTGTCATAAGCATACATATATACATGGAATGGCTTCTTCTAGTAATAAAATACTAAGATTAGTGTTGTTGCCAACCTTTGATTTAACTCAATGAATGTTGTTTGACATTATGGTGTCTCTTCAAATTTGGTATCTTTGTGCAACAACTTCTCCATGGATGTAGATATAGTTGCATACCTTTTACGAACTTTTGATAATATTTGGTATGACCGAGGAAGTTGTAAATTTTAGTTAAGTTAGTAGGAGGTGGCATTTATACTATAACAACAATTTTAGTTGTGTCAACCAAAATTATGTCATTACACACAATATGGCCCAATAAGACACCAAAGGTGTAAATAATAGACACCTCTTTAAATTTAAAGTGATGCACAAAGCCTAACACCACTCTAATATCAGTACTAATTTTGACAAGTGTTCTTTAAATAGAGAGAGGATAGACCAATCATCTAGATAGAATTATATGAAATCATGAATGAAGTCTTTGAATGCATTTACCAAAGCTTTAAAAAATATAGTAGGTGCATTCTTTAAACCAGATGGTATTACCTTGTATGCAAATGATCCCAATTCGATAGCAAAGGTGGTCTTGGCCTGATCTTCCTTAGTAATAAAAATCTAGTGATATCCACTAAAACCATTTGTAAAGGAATATACCTCATGCCCAACCATAAATTTAAGTACTTCATCTATGAAAGGAATAGGAAATAGATCATTAACACAAGCATTATTAAGTGCATGATAATAACTAAACACATAATTTTATCTAGTTTTATTAGGATAAAAAACCATGGGACTCACCCACTCTGCCTTTTCAACTAGATAAATAATTATAGATTTTTGCATTCGATCCAATTCAGCCTTTACTTTGGTATTCATATTAAGCTTGAGCATGTAGGGAAACTTTTTGATAGGGTGCACATATTCTTTTAATTATATATGCATTTCTACTAGAGATGGATCTATACCTTTCACCTCCAAGAATTTACTTGGAAACATGTCTTAATAATATCTTAATAGTTGCAAGGTTTCATCGATTTGCTCTTCTCCCCAGTAATCTCCCAACATTACAAGCTTAAGGGCCAATTTTGTCTCAATATTTCCTTCAATATTTCTCAATGGTTCTTGATATATCTTACCTAATCCACTACACAAAGTATCTTATAGAATGCATTTTCATTCACATTATAAAATGCTAATATTATGTAGTTTATCCTCTTCCATTTGCTCTGCACTTTGCACTAGTTTAGGCTCATCTCCACATTATGCCTTAAAGAACCCTTCTAGGATGATTTTTCCATCACTATCACTCTCATTGGATTATGTCAGATCATTGATTATTTTATTACATGGTTGAACTAGGAGTTGTTCTTTTTGGTTAACTTTATAATTGCATAGTGCAAGATACAAGTCCTATGTAGCCTCCTGATGAGATGATGATTTAGATCCATTTTTTAAATCTTTTACACGCCTATGACATAGGAAATTTTAATTCTCTGTAAGGCATTATGTATTAGTGAGTTATCATCTTCAAACACAAAATTTTGAATGAAATCCTACTGAAGTTGTGCCCAATGTTTAGTTTCCCTTCTACGCTCTTGATGCATATACCAAGTTGTTGGAAAAGGTGCATGAGTATGACTGAATATCTACACAAAGTATCATGGTTCTACTCCTTGTGTGTTCCATATATCCACACATTGATGGATGTGCAATTCTAGACATTGACCCTCTTGAAAGAAAGGCCATTTTGATTTAACACTAGCTGGTAGCTAAAACCTTGCATGCAATATTTCACATGTTTCCTCCAATTGCATTTCTTAGTTTCTATGTATAGCCCACCATGTCACAATAGTTCCTTTTAGCACATAACTAAGTGCACTGACTCATTTTTCCACCTTTGGTACATGGTGTTCAAGCCTCAATATGAATGATGTGAGATTCTTTATCATAAAATATTGAGGTATTTGGCATTCTATAGTAAACACCATGCATAGAGGTTACAACTCATGAAATATATAAGACTAATTCAAGATGTGCACATCTGAGTCACCACTTATGGATGATGCAAAATCCTAGGGTAGAATACCTTTTGGGGTTGGTTTAGTATAGTTTATCATAGTTTCACTATTATTATACATAAAGTCTACCTCAGATCTTAATAGTGAATGCACTGAAGGAGAAACACAATCTTCAATGTGAACCTACCTAATCAAAGACTTTATTATAATAGGTTTGAATACTAGTTGTTATTCTTGATGTGTATTACTTGGTTTCCAATTTTGACATTATATAGTCTGCACCCCATTTTGCCTTTCACCTATTCCCACTTTTAACCAACTATTATCCGCATAAGCATAAGGAGACTCTGGCTCTTTAGGAATGCTATATGGATTTTATTCAGACTTATTTAAATGTACCACTATTTTATCTTTTTGATGCATTTCTAACTAATTATGCATAGTGTTACTAGTCATTTGGCCATCGTAGGCCCATTTTGTACCAATTATGGTAGGGTAATGGGTCTCTATTGTCTTCATGTCAATGACCTCAAAATACCCTTAAAAGTTAAGCTCAGGCACTTTAATTTCAACATATTCTAACTAGCTAATGGGTTTGACTTTACCATAATCCACTAAGCTTAGTATTATTGGACTGTAGCTCAGAGTTGGTCGACCAATGGATTCCCATGTTGATTGGGGAATCATATTGACTGCACTTATAAAGTTAAATACTACATTTGGGATTTCATACCCAAACAACTCAATATCCATTTTTGAATCCACATCCTAAGGCTTCTTGGTCTTGACAAACCAAACTAATTTAAGGACCTTTGTTTGTCCTCATTGCATATGCTCCAGGAGATTGTGTAGGAGGTTAGTGATATTTTGGGATACATCTTCATTGAATATTGTACTGAGTAAATTCATTAGATCCATTAAAGTGGTCACAATTCCCTATTACCACATTATCCTAATAATTTGCCCATATATTTGGGCATTGATAGTTGTGTTATCATCATCAGAGAGTGGTTTCTATTGTATTTCCTATAATACCTACACAAATTGATACATTAATTTATTTTCTATTATAGGATTAGGATACTTATCCCATTGAACTTTTATAATACCATGATCCTGAGGCATTTCTAAAAGAGATAAGACTTGTTCATATCTCTATTTCATTGTGATAGCTTACACAAATGCATTTTCCTTTGGATGCACATTGATCATATTTACATTGTGCACTGGCTTCTCCTTTCTTTGTTTCTCTAGAATAGGGTAATATTTTATTTGATGTTGACCTTCGACCCTATAGTATACACAATAAACTTGTCTCTAAGGATTGATGGGACAAGTTCTTGTATAATGATTATATGCTTCACATAGGTAATATTACATCAAGGGTCAAGTTTGTCAATTATTATTGTTGAGGCCTCCTTGATATCCACCATAGTATCCTCCCTATATCCCCCACTATAGACTCCTCTATTCTACTGATATCCACAACCTTAAAATTTTTGTCTCGCATATCCTCCTTGATGATTCATTTATGTATCATATCCCCCATATTAATGTTGAGGGGAACTTGGAGTCCAGTTTGCCTATTGTTACTAAATATTTATGTTGTTCCAGGGTTGCACATATTGACCAAAATAGTGGTGTGAGGGAGATGATGTGTTATTTCATCTTGCTAGGCCCTATGGCTGATACTAAGATGATGAAGGAATATAATATTGAGGTAATAAAGGCACCCATACTGAACTACCTTGATTCACATTTGGTATCTCCATGTTTGGTCGTGGAATTGCTTTCTTCGTAGTGGGTATTTGTTGAGCTGTGTTGGCTCAAAAATTTGTCAGGGGGATAAATTAGTGACTTTGAGTCAGTAGTGTGGGAATTGAGTCCTTATATTAGTTATGAATACAAGCCCAAGTCCCTCTCCTATTAGCAAGTGGAGCTGCCTTTATTGAAATCCAAAAAGGGAAAAGCATTCACAACTATTTACATAAAAAATGTTTTATATTGGGAGCTTTCTTACTTTTAACTTGAAAGTACATAAAAGAGATAGAAAGGAAATGAGGGAAAAGAAGGGAATAATGGAAAGAAGGGAAGAATAGAGAAAGGAAAGGAATAAGGGAGTATAAGGTTATTGTAGTCTATTAAATACAAAAACTACTATGATAACCCTAGGAAAAATGAAAGACAAAAATGGGTAGCCAAATGCAAAAACTTACCAAAATAGTCCAAGAAGGGGAAAACACCATGTGCATGAAATATCTCTCATTCAATGGGTGGTAAAGACATAATTACACTTGTAGGAGTGCAAAACATACATTGAAACAATATTTTAATACTAATAGTAGACCAAAGACAACCATTCCATATTTACCCATAAAAGATAATTAAAATATTTATTAAAACCCCACCGAGATTTCACATTCATAGAAATAACACAAGAAGATTTTAAAAGAAATACTTAATGTAAAATTCCCATTTTTGATAATTTGGTAGTGATTATGAAAATACATTTTAAAGTAAAGATATAGAGACAAATGACTCATATGTAAATTTATAACTCACAAAGAAATCTTGAACATAAAGTTTTCAAAATCTCCCCGTTATAATCTTTATTAAGTTGAAAATACAATCTCATCCTTCAAATGTTTTTGTAGAGTTTCACTACCAAAAAAGTCCTTTTACAATGAGCCTTACACTCATATTTATAGTGTGGAGAGGTGGTTATAGTGCGTAACCACCTTTTTTGCATTTTGGATAGTGTAAAATTACATTAAGAACATCACACCATTTAAGTAGTGTAAAAGTGTGTTGGTACAATTTTACTACGTGCAAAAATGAAATTATAAAATTGTACCACTTGAACGGTGCAAAAATACCTTGGTGCTTTTGCACCACTTGAAATGTGTAAATCAAAATTGCACAATTCAAGACGTACAAAGTGATATAGTGCATTTGCACTAATTACATTTACAAGGTTATAATTACACAAAATTTGTAACTTGAAATTACAAAATAAGATCCCGCATTAACATGAAAAGACCAAAATCTTGATGAAGAATTAATTAGCTTTCTTCTTCACTTGAATATAATCTTGGTCATTGCTTTGCAATTGTTTCTAGTTCTCCTCAATGCTTGTCACAAGCTTTTATTCTAAAAAGGAACACCTTTATTTCAATTTTATGAGCTTATTCTAGAGATTGTTCTTCTTAGGATTTAATGCACACTCACTTTTCCCTGATTCTTTGAAACTTTATTCATAAGGTCCATGCTTATTTGAAAATCCATACCCATAAAATCCATTATTTATTTTTTTTTTTCTATTTTCAGTTCCTAAGGGATAATATAATTAGCATGGATAGGGTCTCAAGCTACTACACAAGAGCAATTTCATTCATCATTTTTGAATTGAGAGAGGTGAGCTCTGTGCCATTTTCCACATATTGAAATATGACATTGAAGCCAATTTTCCATTGAGTCAGGAAGAAATGAGTGACCAGGTTGCCAACCTTTCAACCATAGTTCAATTATCAAGTCTTGTTTTAGAAACTCCATCTCAAGTGTTTTTCCTGAAAAGCCTTGCTCATTCGAAACTGTGAATTTTGATTTTTAACTTTCAAATCTAAGTGAAAATTCAAGTTATCCCATTTGGCATTTAATTTTTAGACGTGCCACAAGATCCCCAGGCTCATGTTTTCTTTCCTAGAATTACTTGCTTGTGCTTTATGTTTTGGTAATCCATGATGAACATTGACCAAATGATGTTTCAAATGCATTGTTCTTATTTTCAAATAACTTTACTTGGTTCTGAAAATGTACATTGGATCTTCAGGTTTCATATACACTTATGCGTATTCAGACTATTCTTAAATTTTTTAACCTTATCCATCAAGAGCTTTAACAAACCCTCTAGATTCATTATATTTATGAATTTATAACTGTTGAATTCCATGAGGTAATACAACATTGAGACGTTCTTTCTCTTAGCTTGAAAGCATGTAAATTATGACTAAATGCTTAAATGAGACATGTATCACTTGGAGGTCTATCAAATTTTATTGGCATGGGCTGGCAACATTGAAGAAAGGTCGTGGACCTATTCTTTATACCTATCAAATATGGATTTCACATTCATGTGGGCACAACACTTTTATGACAATCATGAAATTGTTTGACCAAATTCCTCAAATAAATGTAACACCATTTGAGATCTCTATTAGTACCTTGCTTATGACCAACTTACTTATCTCTTCGAAGACATTCCTAATTTTCTCATAAGAGTAGAAAGGCATTGACCTACTCTCAACACTCACATTGTTATGTCTAAAATCCTTCTTATTCTCTATACATGTCTAAACAAAAGTTTCATATTTTATAGATTCTTTACGCTCACAGTTACCCTGTTAGAATGCAAATCTTGCTCCACCATCATCATATAAATTACTCAATTGATAATTAATGTTCTACTCCTTAGCAATTTGTTTAAAATGAGGCTCAAGTGCCTCTAGAGAAGCAAGTCCCTTTCTAAATAATTACAACTATGCTATATGGTGGCGTGCATTTTGAGTTAGAAGACTGTGAGACTATTCTTGATTTAGTGACATCAATTGACAAGTAAGGAATGTTGTTAGTTCATCATACTCCTCCTTAGTTTTAACTTCTAAACATAAAATGCATCCACTTTACTTCTCCTAGACTTTCCTTTTGCTGTCTACATCATCATATACTCGTATACTTTCTTTTTCTCATCGCACTAACATTTTTGTTCATTCACATATTGAAGTAAAATTCATGAGCAAAATTGGCAATGATTGCAGAAGTTGAAAGCAAACTCTCATAACATCCCTTAATTTCTTCAATGTCATTACATTTTATGAGATAACATCTTGCTTAGGCATTTAGTCAAACACTTCAATCTACCTTCTTATTCTCCAAAGCTCCCATTCTTGTATGGCCTGAGAGGATGATAACATAGGTAATGGTGTTGGATTTACACTTGTCCATCCATTTTGCCTTGAGTTTACAAGTGGCATGTTAACTATTTGGAAAGTACCCCAAAGATAACTATGAACTATTTTTCAAAATGATTCAATGAAATTATATCTCAATTAACAATTTGAAAGCCTTTTCACTATATACATTCTGACAAAATCCTATAAGCATAGTATTCCTAGAGATCATGTCTCTTTAAACCATATTGTAGAACACTTTATGAGAATCTTATACATTATTAAATTTTGTCAAATAGTTAACATGCCTTGTGGATGCTTCCACATTGTCCATACATATCTACCAGGGCACTAGCAACTACATCTGAAAAAAATTTGCCTTCCATTATGCTTGCATGGATGTCCATATTCTATTCTAAAGTTTTTATTTTAGCATAGGCTAGGAGTACACTGGAAAAGTTGAAGTGATCGGGTTGGACACCTATTCATTACATTTTGATGAAACATTGTCAAAGCCTAGCAAGGTCACCCATGTCTTCCATAATTTGCATGGTTTGGGGAAATAACCACAATCACTGCACAGGAGTGAAGAGAGAAAATTACAAATTACACAGATGGAAAAGTGGAAAGGTTATTTGCCTAGCTAGGGGAAACTAAAAACATTTTTGCAATTCACACAGAAATCAATTTTTTTTTTGCAAATTGCATAGGAACCAATTTTTTTTTGCAAATTGCACAAAAACCCAAAATAAAACTACAAATTGCACCAACGCTAAAAAGATTTTACAAATTTCACATATACCAAAAACATTTTTGGAATTTGCACAACTTATGAAAAAGGAATTTGTGTTTTCACAACTCATAAAAAGTGAAATGATTTTTTCAAATTACAAGGAGTGCAAGTGGATTTTTGCATAGAGGGTTCAAACAGGTTTTTAAACACTTCAGAATAAAAAATGAAAAAAATTGTAAATTTTTAATTAATCAATTTTTGAGTAATTAATTCAAAATTTTGATTTTTTCAAGATTTTGACATTTTTGGGCGAAAAAAAAAAATAGTCATTTATTTAAAAATTGATTTTTTCACCAATTTTTTGCCATTTTCAAAAATTTACGACAACAAGCCATAACTACAAAGATATTCTTTGTTATATCTTGATTTAACTCTTGCAATACTTGGTAGCTTGTCTCATCATAATTTGTAGATTTGAAAAAAATTACAGTACATGCTGTGTGGCTTTTGAATATATTGTTGGAGAAGATGACACTTAAACATAGGATGCCCAACTACCCTATTTATTTCATAAATTTTTATTTTAATTGTTGGATAGTCATTCCTATGATGTCCCTCATGGCCACATTCTATGCACCATAGGCCTAATTTAGGCTTATCATTTTCATTCATATCATTTATCATCCTCATAAAAGCATCTAACTTAGATTCTACTTTTGATCCCATCGATGGAAGATCCACATAATCTTCTATTTGTTCAACTCTTATGGCAACATAACAAGCATCAACCTTGGTGTCTAACTAGGATTATGTAATATTGAACCTTATTCTTGGTCATAATCCCTATATGAACCAAACAAACTTATCTTTGTCCTATAAAATAAATTTAATTTTATTCATTACATTAGAAAACCTGTGATCATATTCTCCAACCATTTCTCCAAAATTTTGCTGAATTTCCTTCATATCTTCAATAAATTGACTAGAACAATTTTTTACCTTGAGTTTTGATACTAGCAAAGTTTTAACTTGTGCAATATTGAGGGTATTTACATTCCTTTTGTAAATGAACTCCAAAGCACATCCTACCAAAGCCCCTATGAATTCACACTACTTCACATCATTCGATGTTATCCCTTTTAGAATCCATTTCATTTTGTAGGTTACCAAATATTGTTTAGGGTCTAAAGACCCATCATACAACATTAAAGGTACAAACATACCAGCATGATGAACCATAGTTGGTAGGTTGGTAGTTGTTACTACAGATGTCTGAATAATAACAACTATGACTGGTGGTGACTGCACATTGGTTGTTACATTGTTAGATGACTGTGTAGTGTTTACTATGACTATAGGTTGTTGTGTACTTATATTTTTAGGAGTAACAAGAAATCTTACTTCTTATAACTTCTTTATTTATAATACCTGCTTGGTTTCAACACTGAGCCTTCCAAACTTATCGATAAAGGAATCAAACCAACCTAAATTAATTTCTTTATTTGTACTTTTTCTACCTTTTATAAATAAAGTGGGCTTAGGGGATGCATACCATTGAAATGAATGACATTTATTTCTAACTTATTCTAGCTTCGAACTTGAACCTGTAATATTACTACTTTCAATTTTAACAATTTTTTAGGAACTTTCCTTCTCGATTCCAACTAAAACCCATCCCTTAACTATGATCTACCTATAATTCTTAACTGATGTAACTCAACATCACTGTTCCAACATCTTCTTTCTCATTGGGCCCTTTCACATATTTTGCATACCCTTCTTTTTAAGTAGTTTCGACATCTTCTCTCAGCAACCTCTCTTCTCTAACATATTTTTCTTGTATGTCTCTAGCTCTAAAAATTTCTTCTCTACTTCTAGTCCTACTTGTAGTTACTTTAGGGTCATTTATCTTGCTTTGAGTCTTTTTTCATGCCATTTTTATGGATCTGGTTCAAGTTATTTTTACTCATCTCTTCATCATCCACTTTCTCCCACATGCACCTCCATAGTGCTTGAAGCTACTACTCCATGTTGGCTAAAGTAGGCACCATGACATTTTTCACAACCAACATATTTATCAGTAAAGGTACTCACTGCAAAAATTTCCCTCTGACTCTGGATATATTGATATTATGTAGTTTTAAAAGCTATATATCCTTGTACTGAAAACTTTGTAATATAGCCATTGATCATAGTATTTGTCCATTACTCTACTACTTAGGACTAATTGGTATCTAGGTTTTGTAGTCTATCTAGTTTTTCTTTAGTCTAGACTATAAATTCTATTCCCCTCAGACTGAAGTAATAGTATTATAATCTAGCTAGCCACACAACTAACAATCCAGGCAATTTGCCCCAATTTTTTTAAATAGATTTCACCATAGAGGTGTTCTTGGATAATCTCCTCTATAATTTTTACAACTCTTTATGCTTCTTCCCCTGCAAAGTTATAGATTCTTTCATCTATCCACATTTTTACGTCTATCTGCCCTGACAACCATCTCAACATATTTAATCCAAATAGGCTCCATGTTCAATGCACCATTGTTAGTATAGGTTCATATAAATACTATAGAACATGTTAATTATAGGTATAACTTACGTAATGGAGAGTATAAATAGGTGTAGAAGAAATGACATTATTATCTTTCATCTACGATGTACAATAATACATCAAAGGGTGGGATGAAAAAGATATAAATCAAAGTTAGACCATAACTAGTATTACATTTGATAATAGATTCAAACAAAATAGAGTAATCACTACGCATAAACCATACATAAAAGAAGATAAGGAAAACCATAACAAAACAATTTTATTAATCTCTATCAATACATTGAACTATACTCTATTACATCAAAGTGCTATATATTGTATTTTACAATCTTGTTATCTCTTCACATTCCATCCTTTCAAGATATAAAAGAAAAGACTATTCGCATTCTTTTATTACCCGATTAGGCTTACAAGGCCGAATATATACAAAATTTATATAAAAGATAAAATCATACACTTTGCACATGTGTCCATCTAATATACTTCATGCTTTAATCAAGCTCCATTCTTTGTCTAACACCTAAGCAAAAGCTTTATAAGAACCCAAAGGGGAAACTACAAGTATGACCAAAGGTAAATCCAAAGTGGAATCTAGAGGAGATTTCAAATTGGAATCTAGAGAAGAATCCAAATGTGAATAAATGGGATAGTCCAAAGAGGAATATAGGGGTGTGACCAAAGAAGCATCTAGAGGGGATTCCAAAGTGGAATTTGAAGGAGAATCCAAAGGGAAATCTAGAGTAGATTTCAAGGTGGAATATAGAGGAGAGTTTGATTGAATAAACACTCATTACTAAGAATAAAAAAAGTCACTCTCATTCATTGCAACCTTATCAAAATAATAATCATCATTAAGATCATCTTATATAAGTTTTTATTTTTGATGGGTTGTCCAAATCATTGTCATATGTGAAAGACATAACATAAGTAGAAAAACTAAAATGATTATCCATGATATTTACATTAAAATTAAGTGTAAAAATTAAAATGCTTATAACTAACAAGTAGTCTAACATGTATAAAGGAGCTAAAAAATAAATAAATGTATAAGGGTGATCTAGGCAAGGGTTCGAATGATTGTGTGGGATCTCAAATATACTTTTTTATTTGTTGATTAATGTTGGAAAAATATTTTAGCACACTAAATATAGAAGTAGAACCATTCCTATAGCCCATTAACCCTATTTATGTGGGTACAATGAGAATAAATTCATTGGGTGATACAATCCCCTCAAGTGCATCACAAATCAAATGGCTAAAATATGTTTCTTATGCATAAACAAGGGATCCTAGGCATTTTAGATATAATGTGAGGTATGTGGAAACTAAATTACATGTTTAGTGTTGTAAAATGGATATGAGTATTAGGGTAAACCCCTTATACCATGATGTCTATAAATATAACACCACATAGCTCTTCATGATAGTGACTAAGTAGTTTAAAAACTGATGGAACATAGTTTTTTAAAAATAAGCATAAGCAAATAGAAAATAAAGAAAAATAAAAGCAAAAGACTATTGTGTATTGTTATGTGTTATATTTTATGCAAGGTCGAAGGCTATTTTATTTTAGTGTTAATAATTTACATTAATTTAATGAAATCTAAGGGCAAAAACCAAGAAACTACTAAGAAATGTTTGGAATAAAAGGTAGGTTCACAAAAATGTTTAATATATTTTAATTGAATGAAATAAAAATTAATGGATATTAAGCTTTTGAAATTATTATACAGGAGTTTAAAAATATAACATTAAGATACATAATTTATAATATTCTAAAAATATAGAATTTGACAAGGGTATGTAACCTTAACTTGAATATGATTTTATGTTGACAAGAATGATATGTGAATCATATCACCCTTGAATTTAGAAATTTATAATGTATTGGGATAAGAACATACTAGGACAGGTTCACACAATGGAATTGTCCTATGATTTCAAAAGTCTCTAGGTTGACTTTATAGATGATTTTTCAACTTGGGTGTGTGCGATTGTTAGAGATATATTATTAAAAATCTATGAAGGGTGATTTAGCATGAACAAGTCTTGAAAAAGTAAAACCTTGGCTCCTACACAATAAATAAGATATAGATCAAATAAAAATAGGGGTAACAGGTAAGGGGAATAGCTGATCTATAATTAAAAAATCTTGTGTAATCTAAATGATATATACATAGACCAAATAAAACTAAATTTGATGTAGTTCTTTCTCCTAAATGTGTGTGTGCAATAGTGATTAGGAAAATATAAGAGTATAGCTAAAATATTAAATAAAATGCGTGAAATGGATTCCCTTGACCTATAATAAATGATATTAAGACATGGCCTATGATATTGGAATAAATAGTGATCTTTTGCTCAATATATAATTATTTTTTTAAGGCTTTTTAGATGTAGTATTGATTAGCCTTGATGCACTATTATAGGGGAATAGTTCAAATATTTTTGCTAACTAACCTTACTAAAAGTGCAGGAGAGTATTTGTAACATGTCCCCCACTATTATGATCACTTGTGACCCCTTGTGATTGTGACACATGTTTTAATCTCAGGTTCCCATCCTCATGCGACTACTTATCAACTATATGGTATGAAATCAAGACCATGAACCCCGTAAACTTGAGAATTAATTTGACTTCCATAACCACCCATAAAATCATCATCCTATAAACTAAAATCTATATGATTCTACTACATGTGCGATAGATATGGTCCATTCATAATGTCTTAAATTTTTTTCCTATTGTTTATTGCCAACCCATCATAGGGACTTATTTTCAATTGTTTATACTTAGAGACTTTTAAATTTGAGGCCACCACATAAACTATGAACAATTAGGATTATGTTTGATGTGGTCTCCATGAATCCATGAGACTATTATACTTATGGATTTGAATGTGTGGTCACCACTTTCATTAGAGACTTAGGAAATATTGAAGTGGCCTTGTGAACATTGAAACTTAGGTTGTGAATATAATATATGTGACCACCAATTTCCTTATAGATTAGAGTTACATAATAAATTGTGACTCAATGATCTTTAAGATTTTTGTAACTCTAAGGACTAGAAATTTTCCCTAATACTCCTTATAAAAACTAAAAAAATATATACTCATTTATTGGTGATGCAATATTACACGTACACCTTGGATGATCTTGAATAAATAGCTTAACTTAGTTATTTTTTCTTTCAAAATATGCATATAAGCATCACAACCAAAAAAATTAAGATGTTAGAGAGTGGATTTCTTATCAATACATGCTTTTTGTGGAGTTTTATCAACATGTGGGTGATATATTGTTCAAGTGACAAGTATTTGTTACCACTTCTGCCCAATTTTTCCTTTTCAAGCCTACACCATTGAGCATATTTATAATATTATCAATCAAAGTCCTATTCATTATTTTTTAAATTCCATCCTATTATTAGATTAAGGTTAGATTACCATCTACCATCTATAGTACAATTAAGGTTAGATTACCATCTACAACAGTCCTAAGCTCAGATTACCCATATTTTTAGTCTCAAGCACATTCAAAGCACTCAAGGCAACTATCATACTAGATTAACTTTCACTTGCACCAATACTTAGGTGGGGATAACTAAATTGAGTTTGATCCCTCTTTAAATTATTTTTATGTAAGAAACTCTCATCACAATAGAGTGTTGAGGATGTCCAACTACCCCACTAACAAACACACTTTTCAGCTTGTATCAACCAAATACCCTAGCAACATGGAGGATTAGGGTTTGATAACAAATTCAATCAAAATAGGTAATATACATGGTTTTAAAACTTGTGCATGTAGGAACAAATCTCATAGATCTAGACATAGGTGCACCCAAAAGTTTAGGATAGTCTTGCATAGAGAACACTATCTCTAAAATAGGGACACTATTACCACATATCCAATAATGACACTACTATCCAATTAGGGTGATATTATCTGAGAGGTGTTTTGACATTGGGATCCTATTTATGACACTCAAACTAGCCTCTATCTCAGTTTTTATCCTCTAGATCATTTGTCTCATTCATTTTCTACCTAATTTATTACTTACATTATTTATTGCTATTTTTAGAAAGGTCAAAGTTAGTCAATTCTATAATAGATCAGTGGCTATATTTGTTGCATATTATTACTCTAATTTAGTATACTCAGTTCTTTAAAAAACATAAGATTTATATTCACTAAGTCTTAAAAGGTTAAAACATTTGGTGAACCTGACTTACTTTGAACAATGTTCAAACCCTAACCCTAGATGTTACTATGGTTTATACCCTTCTTTTTCCTATTTTCATTGGTTGTTTTAAGCATTTTAGATTTTATACATTTTTTTAGCAATCGTATTTCACTTTGGTTACTAAATGCCATCTAGATTTTTTATCTCTCTTCTATTAATAAGAAGTGTTAGGCTAGGTGGTAATCCTATTGAGCATATTCAGATTCCTTCTATTTGAGCTTATATCATGGACAAGGGACCAATTGTAACTCCTATCATTGATCCTTCAAACCATGATTATGAGGATTTAAATGATAAATCATCTAAAAATGACAAATATAATCAAGATCAAGTTGATAAACAAGGTGCGAATTAGGACACTTTCCCTCCACTTAGAAATGAAAACCTAATTGTAAATAAGGATGAGATTATACAAAGCTTTAGATATAGACTTTAGGAACAACCCCTTGATCATTCATAAATTTTAAAATCCATAATGGAAATAAAAAATAAATCAAATAATGTTCAATCTTATACTCCCCCAGATAATAACATTGTTACACCTATATTGGGGCCAACTCAACTAACACACTAACTAATTATAACTCAACAACCTTCAGTGATAGCTACACCTCTTATGGATAGTTCCTCCACTCCAAATGTATATATGCAAGAAGTTCATAATATGTAGGCTAAGGTGTTACATATTGATCATGGAACCACTAGGCCATTACATGCCTTAGATTCTCATGTTCTTTTACATACACCTTTGACTAATATGAATATATCTTATGTTGAGAACAACTAGTTGAGAGAATCTTGGCTTTGTACCTATCCAATGCAAATAAAGACCTCGAAACCCTTAAGGAAAAGTATTTTTAAAAGGTATTCAAACATGTAATAGATAAAATAATATATATAGAAATAAATTCTGTCGAGAAGGTCTGCAATAGGTAGATAACTCAAATACTATTTTTTCATGTAAATATTAATGAAAAGTGTATTTCTTTTGGACAAGATCTTGTCGTATGTCCTTTCATGATATTTATATGTTTCTTATGTTTGTATGAGATAATTATGTGCATGGAAGGCAATAGAATTATATTGAAGGAAGAACACCATTTTTGCATGCCAAGAGGATTGACGTAGAGACCATAGTATGTGTTTTCTAACATTTGCCTAGGTCGTGATCATCAATATTAAAATTTGTGAATTTTGAAAGGCCATCAGGGGTCATCCTTCTATATAGAATATGATGGAGAGTATTTTCATATTGATAACAACAATAAAGGAGAACAAATATTGTAGATGTTATAAGGGAAAAGGCTCTAACATGTTAATACATGGTGACTGGTTCCAACTAGAATTAATGAATTTATATGTTCCCTAAGAGGTATACGTAGTTTATTTGTTAATCTACAGTCACACCAAAGTTGTGGAAAGATTATCAAATATTGTTCTAAAGGTAAAGGAATTGAAAGATATGATGTGGAAATTTTATATGCTATATGAATAAGTGGATAGAATACTCAATTTTGAGTCTATGTTGATTGTCACACTGCAACCCATAGAGTATGCATAAGCAGAGAGGACAATGAAATGAAGGTTGATTTCATTATTAGAGAAAAATGGTAAGTTCTTGTAATCACAAGAAATTAAGATTCTTTGTGCATTGGCATTCATTTCAAGAGCAATTTATGACATAGAATGTGAGTCGAGTCAAAATTGGGACACATTCACATACAACAGTCTTAAATCAGGTAGAAGGAATTTTCATGTTTTTTTGATCAAGAAATTTTACTCCAAATTTTGCAAGAATGTGCATGTGATTACATTTCAAGATTCTTGGTCTTCATGTATAAACTGAGTTACAAGTGTCAATGGATTACTAAGAATTGAAAAGAATGAAAGCTATGTTTGAGGCCAAAGACCAGCAAATTTGTGCATGATAAGTAACCAAAGATGCATGTCTATCTTGTATGTTGTGAATGAGTAGATCGATACATGTTTCATCAGTGATAATGATTGTTAGTAAGACATCAATGAGCAACTATTTTTAATACTCAGCAAGGTATTTGAATTTGTGAAAAATAGTTTCTAGCACTATTTTTGAGTTGAACCAAGAAGATATCTAAGATGTCTAGCAGACCTGGATAATATATATTTTTGGTGAAGATCAAAAGAAACATGGGGTGAAAGAGGATGTAGTTGATGAATGGCTTCAATACTAGATTGGTCGAAATAATTAGTCTCCTACATCTCATGATGTTGTTGATGTTGAATGTGGTTTCATAGAGTTATGGAAACTTGGGATAGAAGATCAATTACGGGAAGCATCCCACAAGGAAATATAAATAGAAGTCAACAAGTAGAAGATCAATGCAGACATTGAAGTAGTTGCAACATAACTGGATATTAAGACAAAATATTGGAGGTAAAAAGTTAGAATGATTATTGAATTAATGAGTTTGAATTATGTAAATATGTTTGTGTTCCAATGTAAATTATCAGTAACAAATTTCAGTGGAATTTAGAATAGCATACTATGGGGATAGTTCATTTTACCATTGTTTAGTGTGTAATTCAAAAAAGAATAGAGTTTTATAAATAATATAATAGAGTTGTACATCAGTATTTACCTTGCCCTGAATATGAGTATAATGTTGATAAGGTTATGGTAGAATTCATTTGTAAAGGTTAGAAAGTATATATATTAAAGTCAATGTTCAAATTTGAAGAGAGACTAAGATCGAGTAAATTGATTGGAGAACTTCTAAGGTGTAATGAAGGGGAGTCATTTGTCAATAAATGTACAAGCAGAACATGAAAGCTATTAACCATTGAGGCATCAAAATTATTTCAAGAGACTGAGAAGAGGTCCAATTTCATTAGAATCAAGGAAATGCTTGTAACTCCTTGCATCACTATACACAATTTTGATTACCAGGTTCTATATTTCTATACTCTATATCATAGTTTTAGCATTGTTATATCTTTATATTGATCATGCTACACTTACTCAATTTTTTTTGCCTATTATTACTATTTTAAACTCAACATATGTATATCCTCACTCTTACATAGATTTGTATTACATGTTCATGCATACTTTCATTTCTAGCTTACCTAGTTTAGACTTGATTGTATCTCCATACTTCTTCTATTTCAGGGGGATTTGAATATGCCATTGCTCTTTGGATCTATGCCACTAATTTTCACAGTATGTATGTTTTAGACATGTGCCCATGTTCTTGTGTGTGCCTTCTTGATTGTGTATGCAGACATTTGAACATGTTCCTCTATGTGCCTCCAAGCCAACTTGCTTGTTGATTGCATTTATGGAAATTTGAACATGTCCTTATATGTCTTGTTTTCTCAGATTTGGTGACATGTGCCCATGTCCATTTTATTGTGGTCCCTTGGCCTACTTTGCTTGCCTCATATGTGTTGTATGTATGCTTTTTTATATACATCATGGCCATGACACTTGTCTCTTTTTACACACTCTAGTTTTAAATGCCATGAAGGACCTCATGCATCTCCCCTCCTTAATTAGGTGATGTGATGTACATCATGCCCCATCCTCCTAGGTAGTTACTCAATTTTTACTCAGATTTATTGTTACATACATTGTTATATCTATCTTGACACCCTTGTGAATGACACACATGACATCCATCGCACATTAAAAATTTATTCTCGGATTATTTTATATTTTGTTGTTATGTATGCACATTATATTGGATTATTATGAAGTTATCATATATTATTCGGGTAACACATCTTGCAAAGCTTTTTCTTTTGAGGACAATTCTTGCACAGGTTCAACAACTCCACTCAAAAGAGGGGGGATTCAAAAGGGTTTGTCATAGGTATTAGGCTAATATAATGCACTCACATTACATTTTCAGCACACAAGCTTAGATTATATAAATTAGTCTTAGGTAAACATAGTGAAAAAATAATGACCCAAAGATTAGTATAGTTGCACAAAAATCAGAGTAGAAGAACACTAGTGCCACATGGAATTATTATCCTATTTATGGTTCTACTATTTAGTAGCCTTAGGTTTAGAAAAACCTAGATTGTCCAAAATTTTATAGTAGATACAATATAGGTTTGCATAGGTTTAGTTGTAGATTTATCAGTTTTCCTCATATTCATACTAGTTTAGCTTAGATTCATATTGATTTGCTCATATTTGGGGCATCATGCATGGCATGACCATTATCATATTTAGTACATATACTTAGATACATACTATTATAACTTAGTCTAGAATCCATATGCTTAGATATCAAATTTAGGAGCATGTGTGTGACACATTGTTTCAATATGCTTACTTACACAACAGTTGATCAGATGGAATGACAAATTCCATACCATTCTCTATGTTTTATACATTTGACATCATATTTTATGTTACACACCAATTTCATGCCTTACTCTATCTTTAGTGTTTGACATTCCTGAGTGGCTTAGAGCTACCTAATATAATTGAGTGATCACAGAGCCAACATTCCCAAGGAGACATTTATAGTTACATTACATAATTTTAATTAAAAATGCATCTACTACACATGGGTAGGTAATGATGGATTCATAGCCTACTTGAGTTATTAAACCACCTACATGAGAGGGTTGAACATACCATTAGTCCAATCCAAGCTATTCATGGGTCATGATCAACCAAGTAGGTGTGGGCAATGATAGAGTCAAAACCTAATTGAATTCCTGAGCCACCCACACATGAGGATTGAGTAAGTCATTAGCTTAGTCCAAGCTATTCATTATTGATCACTATATATATGCACACACATAGGTTGTCACTAGGTTTATGCATTGGTTCATGTACCCAGTGAGGTGTATTTGTTTCTTTCCTCTCTCTTATCCCTTTACCAATTTTACTTAGTTTTACTTCTATACTCAGTTTAGTGTTTCATCTTGATATCTCCTAAGTAAGGACCGATTTATGCATATTTCACTTGTAGGACACTCATTGGAGCATGATTTACATACCTAGACCCAACTTCAAGGGCTTAACCACTTAGGTAAGTCTAAGTACGCTTCTTTTTCCTTTATCCTAGTCATTTCACTTTGCTACATTTATAGAATAAATTAGAATAAAATGTAATCACCTAAAAGTGGTATTTGAGTGCTAAGAGTGCTACTTGAGATTAGCTATCCTTAGCTTAGCCCTAGACCTATCCTAGAGCCTATTTTAACATTTATCCAAAATTTGTATGGGCCATAGGCATCCCTAGTCATCCCTAAAGTAGTCCTAGAACCTCATTCTTGCAACCTAGCCCTTTGTGCCTAGTGTCCTACCACTTGGACACTAGCACCATAATAGGAATAGTATCACCACATGGCACTAGTGTCCCAATAATGGTGCTAATTTCCTTTCCCTCCCTTTTTCACAAACAAATATGTTTTCAAATCTAAAACCTCCTAGGGTCGGCCTAGACCTCTCTTAGCACTTGCATAAACATAAAATAAGTATAAATACATGGATTTTATCCCTATAAACACTAGATGTAAAATACACATTGAAACTCAATAAGTTTTGCACAATTGAGGTTATCAATAACTATTCTAGCCTACTTCTGCATATCACCATCTATAGTAATCCTAAGCTTAGATTACCTAGTTTTCTAATCTCAAGCACATTCAAAGCACTCAAGTCAACTATCATACTAGCCTCACTTGCACTTGCACCAACACTTAGGTGGGGAGAACTACATCGGGCTTGATCCCTCTTCAGAGTATTGGTATGTAGGTAAATATAATCATAGTATGGTGTTGAGTATGTCTAGCCTACGCCACTAATGAATGCACTTTTCATCTTGTATCAACCAGATTCCCTAGCAACATGGAGGATTATGGTTTGCTAAAAAATTCAATCAAAATAATGAATATACAGGGTTTTAGAACTCATGCATATAGGAACAGACCTCATAGATCCAGACATGAGTGCACCCCAAAGTTTGGGATAGTCTTGCATAAAGCAAACTACTACCCAAATAGGGACAATACTTCCAAATATCCAATAATGGTTCTATTGTCCAATTAGGGCACTACTATCTAGGAGGGGTTCTAACACCAGGATCCTATTTGTGACACTCAAACCAGCGTTTGCCTCAATTTTTAACCTCTATATCATCCCTCTCAATCATTTTATAGCTAAGTTATTACTTGTATTATTTATTGCTACTTTTAGAAAGTTTAAATTTATTCAATTCTATAATAAATTAATGGCTATATTTATTGTATATTATTACCTTGATTTAGTATACTCAACTCTTTAACAAACATAGGATTTATATTTACTAAGTCCTAAAAGGTTAAAACACACACACATGATACATAATATTTTTAGCTAGGAAAACCCTTTCAAGAGAAAACCCAACATATAAACATTATAGTTTATTCCATTAACTCAACTACTTATAATACAAGAGTTACTCTTTACTAAATGCATGTGCAAGTATTTAGAAGCACTAGCATCAATAGGAAATTATCCCAGTGATATTGAAATATAATGGGTACCAAAACCATGAAATTATAAACCATGGGTCATAAACTAGGGGCCAAACCCACCCATATTGACCCAAAAAACCATATATATCATCCCAAAAAAATTGAGGGATCCCACCCTTGAACCACCTAGCCAAGGTGATTCCTTGGGCCCCACTTATCATGTCGGGCTATACGATATAAAAGGGGTGTAAATTATGTAAATTATAGAAAAAATATCTAACAACCAACACTAATATATTTAATGGAGGTTGTGGTCTTATATAAATTTTCAAACTTTCAAGCTTATAGTAGCCTCCTTATTTACACAATCCTAGGTCTTTAAGTGATTTAACTTCTATATAAGATAAGTATCCTTATTTTAATATTTGTTTTTCTCGATAGATTGCTTCACATACTTCTTAAGTGGCATTGAAAAATAATTGATGTTGGTATTCAAAGGTATTTATATTATTATAGATTATTATAATTTATATAATTCATATTTATCTCTTTCAATTCTCTTTGAATTTTCCACTACATATACATCCTTCAAAATTTGAACTTGATTGTGTAACTATAAAGGATATTTACAAGAAATTTATTCAATCTAAATTGATTTCTCACCTCAAACAACTTATTTCCATGTTGGCCTATTATGTGAATTTATTACTCAGACATTTCTTAAAGTTTCATATGCAAAATTGTTTAACTAGGGTACCTATGGAAACAAGGTTCTCAAAGTTTGACATATCCACTATTACAATTGAGTGTGTGATTCTGCCATCTCATAGTTACAATACACCATGTCATATATCTCATGAAGATAAGATTTACTTATCATTTTCACTACATGAGGTTGAGATAGAAAAACATTTTTTTATGTTATTTCTACAATGAGATTCAAGGGACATATTATTACCTCTTCAAATATGTTGAGCTAACTTATCTATATTTTTTTAATATACTAACTATAAATATTTGGCCCTCCTCTTTTAAGAGATAACAAGTCTAAGACACCAAACTATTTGATGTCATTTTATTATTATATGTTCAATTACTTCCTTCTTTCAAACTTTCCTTGATGGAAGTGGTACAAAATGTCAATATATATATTTTTTGTATGTAACATAGATAACATTAAGATATTATAAAAATGGATTATATCAACTACAATATCAACCAAAATTATTTGATTTAATCTTCAAGGTAGACATTATTAAAATATTTTTTAATTTATTTCCCAATATGAATTCTTAATAAGGAAGATATGTTTCAGGTTTCTATAATCCATATGTTTTTCTTACAAAACCTAAATGAAATAAGTTGATAATATCCCATCAAAAACATTAAAACTTTGAATCAATATCTTAAGGTGAATTCATACTTCACATCTAATAATGTAGTTTCTACATGTTCTATAGTTCATATATTTTCTCCTACTCCAAATAATCATATTATTTCTTTTTTTAATAAATAGTATTTAGTGATTAGTAACTAGCCCTCTAGTGGTTAGTAAATTGTACCTCCAACATTGGTATGTTCAATGGTGGTTGCAATTTATATAATTTTTCAAATTCCAATCTTAAAGTAATCTTATTGAATAAAATATTACCTTTATAGCTTTCTCAAAAATCATTCCTATAAATGTTAAATTTCTAAGTATATGCATGAGTATAATGATGACATATCAGCCTTATTTAATAGTAAAAGCTTTAAAATATTAAATACTCTCTTCAAGATATTTCATATATACATATATAAGTCTGTTGGAGATTCCTTGAATAAAAATTTATCCCTATTTCAATCTTTATTTTTATGTAGAGATTGTTTCACATATTTAGAAATATTCATTGAAAAGAAAGTGATATTGGTATTTAGAGGTATTTATATTCTTTCAGTGTGTTGTAATTTCTATTGAACATCTTAATTCCTTTTGTTACTCTTTGAATATTCTTTTACATTTAATTCCCTCAAAATATTAACTATAGAAAAATGATATTTACATTAAATTTATTCATGATATATGGAATTATCCTCTCAAGCTGCTTAGTCCCAAGTTTTCATTTTCTACTCAAGGCTTTCTTAAATTCTTAGATGTAATTTTTTTTCAATCAAGTTACTTATAATAATGCATGTCCCATGGTCTAGAATATCCACTAAGTAAAATGAGGGTGTGATCCCACATGGTCTCATAATTTAGGAAAACCACTATATTGCTCATGAAGTTAGGATTTACAAATCATGTCCATCACATAAGGTTGAGATAAAGGAGCATTTAATATTTTTTATGCTCTATCTAAAATGATATTTTAGGGAGATGGTATTTCCTCTTTAGATATGATCATGCTAACTTATCTATATTTTTATTATAATGACTACTACTAAATATGTTTGATCTCCTTCTTTAAGAAATGAAAACTCAAACACTAGAATTTTTTAGAACCATCTAGGGTAAGCCATTTATTACTTCCTTATCAACCTCTCCTTGACAAAAGTGGGACAAAACATCAAGAAAAATATTTTGTATATGGTTGAAATACTACTAATAAAATAAATAAATATATTTTATCAGTTACAATATTAACAAATACTCTTAGAGGAAATCCTCAATGTATAGTTGTAATAGGAATTTATCTTACAAAATAAAAAAAATATCATCAAAATCATATTTTAGCAACATCAACTCCACCATAGGTTTGAAAAAATTAGGTGTTAGGAAAATAAATATTCAACCTCCATGGATAACATCTCTGGTGTCCCTTAACCCAAACCATCATCTTAATGACATTATTTAACTCTATCTTGGATAAGTTCTTTAAATTGGTAGGTATGACTAATGTTTCTAATTCTAATAGTGAATGATTCTAATTGGGTAGTAATATTATTGTTACTTTTGTTTCCACATTCCCATATTTTAGGTAAATATATATTTTTTAAATTTTGTTATATGTGTGTTAGAATACTTTGTTTATCTATTCTAAGCTAGGTGTAATTTTACAATCCATATAACCTATTTGATCCTTCATGAACATTGATATACTTCATTTTTAAATTTTATTATTTATAAGAGTTGGATTTTTTAACATGCAATGATATAAAAAATATGTGACATGCTAATGATGGATAATTATATTAAAAAAACTTTTAAAAAATGCAAAATAAACATTAACTACCATTTACTAATGAAAATAAAAATAGTGATATGCTCAAAATATTCATCTAAGTTAAATGACAAGTTTCTTATTCGTGCTTTGAAGTTATAATTTTAAAAAATAATTTAAACCAAAACTTAGGTCATTCCCTATTATTTGGATAATTTAAAAAATAAATTATGTTCATTGACAAAACCTACAACTTACAAGAAATTAAAATCAAAAGAGGCAGTTTGTTGACTTTCACCATTTGGCTACCATTACAAGGATCAATCTCAACTCCATTTCAGTAGCACAATAACTTCATTTGGGAGCTATAGATTGAGATATTGGATCTGAAAACTTCTTATCTCAAGTGTTCCCTCCCCACAATTTAATCCTCTCTTTAGCTTGAGAACTCTGCACCAATAAATTATCACCAAATTCATGAGCATGACTTGTGTTATCCTCAGTTTCATATAATATGTTATCAACTCTCATGTTTGTGCTAAAAAACTTACATGGAGATAAGTTAAAGCTTCAATATTTATGGAATAAGATTAGTTCTTACCTCTTTGTTCCATTTAGTCCTAAATGTAATAATACATAGAATAATTGTCTGCAAAGTAGTTCCACAAATCATACCACCCCAAATTCCCTGCACTTCCAAAAATGTATCTCAAATTAAAAGAAACACTAAATCAAACAAGACAATTAATAAAAAATGTGCGTATGAAGTAAATTATAATACCTTCACTCCAAGATTAAAAGTGTATCCCAACAAGCAGCCAAAGGGCACTCCAAAAATGTAATAACATGCTAAATTTATGTATGCCATTAGAGCTTGCCAACCTGCTCCCACTGCTACACCTATATGAATTTTAAAAAAGAAACTTGTCATGGTTTTTTATTTATTCAAAAAATAAATTTGAGTTTTTGATGAATTCATTATATTGCTTACCTCCTAAAACAGGTTGTATGCTATTCAAAAGCATGGTCAAAGCAAGTAAGAGTTGCAAGCTCTGAAACTGCTTTCATCACTATTTTGCTGTTAGTGAAAGCCACTGGAAATACATTTCTAGTGATGAATATTATAGCCATAAAAATGGCTCCTATTAAAAATGTTGTGACAATAACAACAATCACAGAAAATTTTGCAAGCCTTGGATGTCCAGCGCCTAGTTCATTTGAAACTCTTACACTACAAAAATATTAAGAAAATATTAGATCGCTCAAAAAACATTGTAATTATTTAATTTTTAAGTATATACCATAACACATATTTTGTTATATGAATATATTGATATTTATATATATGAATATATTAGTAATATATGTGATAAAGATAAAGAGTAAACCTGATGGCAATATTGAATCCCAAAGATATCATCATTTCCCACCCCATAAGATTCATACTGCATAGAAATGAAGCTTGTTTAGTAAAATCAAGTAAACATAAAATACAAAGTACTAAAGATTATGGAAAATAGTATGTATATACATACCATATAGACATGGCATCTACGGCAACTCTAGGATTTTTAAGGTAGCCAGCCAATAGTATTAGAAGATATAGATACCAAGTTTCCAAACTGTTACAAATATAAAACAGTCATTATATGATATCAATATGAAAATTAGTCACTAGTTTAATTAAATTAATTTTTTAAATTAAAAAATAAATTAGAAAACCAAAATATCAAGTCAAATTGTATAACTTTAAAGATATTAATAATGACAGAGATTTAATTAAAAAAAATGCTTGTATACAAAAAATAATAATCTTATTTTGAATGGAACTGCCACAACCATAATCATGGCCTATACATTGTACCTACAACAAATTTTGTATGATCTTTGATTTTTGAAGGGTTAATTAAAAAATCTCTCTTTTATTTTGTATGTAATACATGTTTATTAGAAGTTAAATGAAATAACAATGTACGACAAAGTAGTAGAGATATGTAATCACTCTAATGCATGATTTTATATTGATCAACAGTTGGCATCCACTAGAATTTAAATCAAAAAATAAATTATTTTTTACGTATTTTTTATCCTTTGAAAAATCATCAATTTTTTTGTAACACGAATACCACTTGACTTATAATTAAACTACAATACTTGCAGTACCGTCCCCATAACAAAAAAATAACCATTTTTCCTTATTTTTCACCCCAATAAAATATTTCTAATGTTCAATCTACATTTAAAAATGGGCTATGCATTATTTCAAAAACAATTATGCTATCAACTATAAGTTGGACAACCTATTTGTAAAAGTGAGTACAACTAACCTATAAAAACCCACCATCCACATTGTGTTCACAAAAAAATTGTGGTCAGTGTTCCTTACATTTTGTGACCTCGACCACCTATCTTACAAGTGATGAAATTTACCTAACATGCATTTACAAAGTGATGATAAATTCACATACATAGGGTAGAATTGGTGGATTTAATGTTCTCGTGTGACAATGAGTTTTGTTTGTTTGTTTCTAAATTATTTGTTATGTGGGAATTAAACAAAAGGTATATTGTGTGAGAGAGGAACCATTTTAAATATTTCCGTGAATATTTAAGGTGAAAACAAATCATGTAGTTTGAGTTTATTTTATAGTTAGACACAAAGTTATATTTTATAAATATATATTGAGTTTAAAATATCGGGAAAAAATAATTTTCAACAGATTTGATAAGTTATTAAACCTTTTTGTATTCCCATATATGTGACTTCCTACAACGAAAAATATATTTTGTGCTTAAATATTGGAAAAAAAACTTTTGAGAGAGATTTGGTGTGTCTTCCTCTAATTTATTTCTCATTGACTAAGGGCACTTTCTTAGAGAGAACCAAAATCATCACCCTTTTTTTCAATCATGTCATTTATGTCTTTAGTTGAATTTTTTTATCTGAATTTTTAGTTTTGCATTATGTCACTTGAATGTGTGCATTATTTTGGGAGTTGGTCATTTTCCATCTAGAATTCATATGGGACTAATATAAATAGTGGATTTTAGTTGTTTTCTTTCCCAAAATACATTTTAATCGTTAATTTGTATTTTTGTTAATTAGAAAAAAAACTTAATTTCCTTTTTTAAATTATCACACTTCTCATAATTTTGTACTTATCTTTCCCACGTATCTTGACAATATCATAATTACATTTCCCATGCCAAATGCAATTAAACTATTTTTTTCTTTTATAATTTAGCAGGTTTGGCTAACCTTTCCTCCTAATGTTACCTTAAGTTATGAGTTTCCTCATTTATTGCATTCTCTATTTGAAATAAAACTGAAAAAAACATTTTACTTTTAACGTGTTAAGTATATTTGATAAACTTTTCTTCACCTCTTTTTCTATATCGATATTAAACTATTTTTTTCTTTTATAATTTAGTAGGTTTGGCTGACCTTTCCTCCTAATGTTACCTTAAGTAATGAGTTCTCTCATTTCTTGCATTCTCTATTTGAAATAAAGCTAAAAAAAAACATTTTACTTTTAACATGTTAAGTAGATTTGATGAACTTTTTTTTATCTCTTTTTCTATATCGATATCTTTGGGAACGTCCCACTTTAATTTATTGTAAGGGCTTGTTAGATAATTAACCTTATTTTTGTTTATTATAGGTTTATGAGTTTATTTTAAGTCTTAGTTATATGTGATTTTATTATGTTTATAAATGTGCTTTATTCTACCTTTATGAAGTGTCACTCACTTCTCTAGTCCACTTATTAGATTTCAAAGTTACACTCATAACTCTTTCCCCACATGACACACACATCCTCCTCACTTGTAAGAGGATTAGGACACTTGGAATACATGTTGAATCTTTTTCTTGTAACTCATTTTATATCTTAGCTCTATATAAAGAGCTCTCCTCTTCCATTCTTCAATACTTGCTACAACACAACACAATTTTGTTAATCTAGTCTTACTATTGTATTCTTGATGCTCTCTTGGCCTAAGGTCATTCTCCTCCTAGCTTATTCATGCTATTGTGATTTGGATTTTCATTGTTGTAAGGATTATAATAATATTGTGAGATTTTTCTCTGTTCGACGATTTTTTGACTTGTCAAATCTCTTGTCTCACGTTTTGTTTGCTCATTTTTCAAGCTAACATTGTTCCTTTAAGTATTTTAACTACTTTATTTTAACATTATTCTTTCAATCTTTGGAAATAATTTTAATATGTTATCAGAGCCTCGATTTATTTTAATGTTTGAATTTTTTGAGAAAGTGCAGATTTGAAGGTGAAAAAGGAGTATTTTTCCTTTAACTTTCTTTTTTTCTTCCATTTGCATTTATCTAACTTGTTTTAATCTTTGCAAGTCTAAGTTTTAGTAGAAAAAAAGTTTTTTTTTAATCTTATAACATTTTATTTTTATTTGTAATTGCCTTTAAGCATGTTTATTTTACCTATGACATAATATTTTGCCTTCTAACCTTTTTTTTTAGTTTTTTATAAAAAGTTTTTAATTTTTTGAACCATTTTTTCAATAAAATCCATCTAAAAAAGGGTCCATATATTTTTATTGATAACTTTGTTTTGTCATATATTTTTTAGATTTTGTTAATCCAATATTTAAGAGCATACTGTCAAAATTTGGAAGAAACTTAAATCATAATTTGAGATAAATCATCAAAATTACGATTATATTTTTTCTCAAACATGAATATTTTATTATTTCTTCAAATAATTCAATGTGATTTATTTTTTTAATATTCAAATACAAAAATAACCAAAAAAAAAAAAAAAAAAGAAAAAGAAAAAAGAACTTTTATAATATACTTTTACATGTGTTATATCAACAATATATGTTTTTAAAGCTTTCATTTAAGTGCTCAAATTTTTTTAAAATCATTTAAACAACATTTTCTTGATCACTTTAGCACCACTTTTGTTATGTTCTAAAATATTTCACCAAAATTTGTGGTATGTTATACTTTCAAAATACTTATTTAAAAGTATTTTTCATTTTAACTCAAAGTATTTTTTAATAAGAAATTTTTAAGTTTTTAAATAAATATTTTTAAAGTTTTCTAACAAAATAAGAAATTTAATGTTTTTTGGTGCGGATTTATATTTACAAGATGATTGATTTAAATTTTGTGACAAGAAAATCTTTATATTCAAATCTTGGTATTTTGTTGAGATGAATATTTTAAAATCTTCTTTGGATCAATCAATATTTCTAGTAAATTTATTTTTTTCAATGATAGTTAAATTTATATATTTTTCTTTCGTGGCTTTTTAAATTGGTCATTTTTTCAATTTTTAATAAAACTATGCAAACTAATTTTTAAAAAAATTATGAAATAGCTAATCTTAAGCAACATATTACATGTTAAATGACACTTTAAATAATTTACAAGCCTTTTTTATTGAGCAAATGACAATCATGCAATTGTCTATTGATGCTTTAAATGAAAAATTTACGTGTTTTGTACATGATAATTCTCATGATGGAACTCATTGTGCTTCTAAACAAACTAATTTTTTTTTAAACACTTATACCAATCTCGACTTAAAAATTATGCATTATATGAGCTATTTGGGTGGTGGGATTGATAAGTGTGAAGATGGTATTTTTGAACCTATTTTACCTAAATCTAATATAAATTGTAAATGTTTTGGTTTTGATGAATTAGTTGCTTCTCATACAAATTTGGCATCTTATTATTCTCCTCACCATAGGACTTATAATGCAATATATTTTGATTATACTAATTGTAATGCTCATGATATGGTTAAAATTACTAAACCTTATGTGCATTATGAAAAACATGGACATCGTATCTCTAAATGTTAGAAATTTCATCCATGTAAATCTTATGGTAAATCCACTCATGACACTTTGCATTGTTGGAATAAACCTCCTACCTCTAAAGTTAACACTATTTGGATTCCTAAAAATGATGGATCTTATAAAGACTTTGTTGTATCTTCATGTAATACTTTTAATTTTTTACACCGAATATCTTTTGCAAGTGACACATATTCTTTGTCTTTATTTTGATTAAACTCATCTTTTATACATTTCTTGATTTTTACTGCAAAAAAAATATGCTTTGATTATGTTGACTAACTTCTTTTCATGTAAGATTTCACACTTATTGATGGACTTTGTCTTTGCTCCATTTACCTTGTTATGTATCTACTTTTATTACATTATCTATGTAGATTTTATTTTTTAGAATATTAGTTACTTAACTTGAAATATTGGTTTTAGCTTGTATATCTTGTATGTTTGGTAGATCATTACTCCATCTTATTTGTCCTTGTTCTATTATGTATCGACCACATTTTTCAAAGAAGATTCTTGATGATCAAAATTTCATCTTTGTGACTTTTGGCATTACCATTTTTTCTTCTTTTTTTAAAAACTATTATAATTCTTTTTGAAAGAAGTTTCTATTAAGGGAGAGTATTATGTAATTTCAACTCCCTTGTTTGTAAAATATTTCTTCCACTTTTGTAACCCCAAATTAAACTTAATTAAGAATTAACTTTATTTGGGGGAGCGGTAGAGAATTAACTTTATTTTTGAGTTCACTATAGATTTGGGAGTTTCTCTCATAAATAACTTCTCCCCCCACATGGCACACATATCCTCCTCACTTGTAAGAATATTAAGACACTTGGCACATATGTTTAACTTTTTCTTTGTAACTCTTTTTCTATCTTAACTCTATATAAAGATCTCTCATCTCCCATTCTTCAACACTTGCTACAACACAACACAATCATGTTGATCTAGTCTTACTCTTGAATTCTTGATGCTCTCTTGGTTTAAGGCTATTCTTATCCTAGCTTCTTCATGTTATTGTGATTTGAAGATTCATTGTTGTAAGAATTATAATATTATTGTGGGATTTTTCTCTATTCAATAGTTTCTCATCTTATCAAATCTTTTGTTTTGCATTTTGTGGTTTGCTCACTTTTCAAGGTAACATTGTTCATTTAATCATTTTCATTGCTTGTTTTCAACATTATTCTTTCAATATTTGACAATAATTATATTATGGTTAGACGTTATAAATATGATTTCTCTTCACCTTCCTACCTTAAACTTGGTTCACACAATAGAATATGAAAATTATAGGGGTCAAATTAAAAAACAAATTCTATATCTTACCACATGGGAGGATCAATGTGCTCAAATTATTGAATCAGAAAATAGCTTTGATCATAATGCAATCCATCACATTCAAACTGAATACGTACACCTCTTGTGGGATGAGCATGGAAAACCAAAGAGAAAACACATGGGAAGTTCAATTTTGTGTGAGTCGGCTTATTCAAGAATTGTGAAACTTGTGGAGACAACACATACTACTTGTCTTATAAATATGGTCCCCATATTTCATTTCCCTAAGTATAATTCTTGAATAATTTCAGTCAATGAAAGTGGGTAATCCTCCTTTCATCACAAGGTGATTTCTTAGGATTTTTGGTGTTTTTTGTCATTTCTTGTTGTTTTATCATGTTGTCCTAGTTTTTTCATTCCTTCTCCATCCTGAATCTATAAACCAATGTATAAATCACTTGTATTCGCTATTAACCACCTAAAGTTGTATGGTTCTTTGTTGCCCCTTGATGTCCACTATCCCTAGAAATAGCCAGCTCTTATTCCAAAACTTTGTTGGTGTGTGTCATATACACACTTGATGTGTGTATTATTTGCACAATATTTTTAATATGCACATTTAGTATAATATTTATCCTTAGATTTGTGAGAAGTGTTATGTGTACCTCAATAATGTTTCTTCCTTTCTCTTTTCCAAAAAACATCTCCCACTCACATCTTGATCTTCCTACATAAAGAACATCTGTGTCCTTTATGGGTAATCTATTTATTCAATTTAATAACTTGGAGCATATTGTAAAGTGATTTGGTAGAAATGTAGACATTCTAGAGAACCAAGGATCACTCATAGATCCTTGATGTTATCATGCAACATTCTATAGGTTGCACACTTCTTCATTGTATATCTCTTTGTGTGGTTTAATACACTTATGTTATTGGTGAAATATCCCATCTAAGTAGTGTTTGTGGATGGTGTATCTACATGCAAAGTGTTCTTGGTCCTCCTCTTTCCTTACATGGTATTAGATCTTTCTTCACATGTCATGTATCTTATTATCTCAGATCTAGTTTGTCTTTTGATTGGATTCACGTTCATGTTGTAGATGCGTGTGGAGGAGTTTCATTAAATATTTTTCTAACATTTTTTATTTTTTAGCTTTTTTTTTTCATGAATAATTAATTTCCATTACATTCAAAGTGCAAGAGAAAGTCAAATCTAAGTAATATTTCACTTGAATTGGACTTTGTGAGCTCATTTGGTAAACACTTCAATTTTAAGAGTAAATCTTACTTTTTTTTTCTATTTTAGGGCATCAAAAAGCAAATATAACATTTCCATTACATCCATAGCATCCAAAAACTCCTAAGGGGACCTCTGTTTCATTTGTTTTGGTCTCTATTTCATTCATTTTGGTCTATATTTGCATATTTTGTGTGCATGTTAGTTTTTGAAGAATTATGACATAGAGGCATCTCTGGTAAAATTTTCCACTTTTCTACAAAAACATGGAGTGAAATTATATTTTTTAGATTCAGAATTCTAAAATACTTTTGGATAGTCCAAGACCATGAATAATGGATTGACAGTGCTCCCATGGCATACATTTGAAGTTGTAGATGTGTGCATGAAGGAGGCTTTAAGCTTACTAATATTGTTCCAACGACACTTGGCCAACTTAGCCCAATTTATCATCACCACATTTCCTAGTATGTTTACACCACAATGTGGTTGTTGTCACTACCACGTCCACTTCCTACTATCATCACTCACTCCTGCACAACCCCTAGTCATAGCCACTCTATTGCATGCGACCAACTGTTGCAGCTTATATACTCCCTGTGACTTTCCTAACTTTGCCATGTGATAGTTGTAAACCACTAATGGTCACAACCTAATTTTTCACCAATGTTCTACCATATAACCCTTTATAGAGGGTTTTAAACCCCTAAGGGCTAACCTCCAAGCCATTAGGCCTTGTTTTGAATCTTTATACAGTCTGTGGCTCATTTTTTTTGATCTGAGAAGCCTAAGAGGGTGATTATTTTTCACCTTGCCTATTTTTTTGAGATCTACCATTTTATCATTTAGATCAACTATTTTTCTAGATTTTACAATTTGTTACTTGTTTTTCTAACCAACTCTTGTTTTTTGTACCTTTTGGAGAAAATTACTTTTGACTGGTAACTCAAATAAACTTGTTCATATTTTTAATGTATTATTTCTATGCATTTCATATAATTTATATATGTTTATTATAAATATGTCTCAATTTTTAGTTTCTAGTGTAATGTCTTATTTATAAATTGTAAAGCATTTTGTCTTATGCACTAAGTATAGGTGCCACCTTGTTTTCAGAGGGGATTAGTTTTTAGTGCTTCAAACAAATTTTGGGTTGGTTTTCAAATGTATATTATACTCACATTGATTTATAAGTGACGTGGTGGTTTTTTTGTTTTAGACTTGTCTACCTTCGTGCATGTGTGTGTCTTGTTGCTCACCCTTTTCTCATATCAGTGTTTGGGTCCTTTATGTGGCATATTCAGTGCTCTCACTTTAATATTTTTTATGTTCATTAATGGCCTCAGTTTTCCTTCATAGGTCATGTTACTATGTTTTTTTTACACATACCACATTGACACACTTTTTAAGATATTGATAGTTATGATTTATTCACTCCCTAGTTAACATTATGGGGGGTGTTTTGTACTGCATTCTAAGATAATTCTTCTTTGGTTGTTTGTTGAGTATGTTATGTATTAACTATTTATTCCTACATACTAGGTGGATGCAGTAGCTTGCAACACATGCATTTTGATGAAATGGAATAGATACCATATAAACACTTTTTTCTAGTATCTAGCTCATGGGCGTTACTTATTTTGATCCTTATTTAGTTTTTTCAATGATCTATTTACATCTTGGACTATTTTGTTGTTGGGTTTATGATCCAAATTAATTTTATTATTTAGTTTTATGGGTTAGTTATACCCATCAGTTAGTTGCCTCGAACAACTCTTCGTCAACTTTTTTAAAGCTTACATTGTACAAAAATAAATATACAGATTTATATTGAATATTTTTTTGAGTCGATCATTATTACTCCAAGATCTTAGAGCAAACAGTGGTATCAAAGCATAGGGAAGAGGAAAATTGAAGATAACTATAGTTGTACGATTGGTAGATGCATTAGACAACATTGATCAAGCAGACTATGGCATCCAATCGATCATTATTTTTCCAAGATCAGAGAGCAATCAATGGTATCAAAGCATAGGGAAGAGGAAAATTGAAAATAAACACAATTGTATGACTGGTAGATGTGTTGGACAAAGACTACGACATCCAAAGCATAAATTGGCAATGGCTTATTGACTATTAGTGCAGTGGAAGCATGAAATGATATTCCATATCAAAAATTATGATTGCAAACTAGGGAGAATTCTATCTGAAGTGGTGGCGGCAAATAAAATACAAACAATTTCTTTGACATGTATGGTGCAACACTATTACCCCCAAAATTATAAAATTTATTCAAAGCCATAAATGGACACTCGACACAACAAGGCGTGGTAAACATATTTACTTTGAAAAGTTTTAGGTTAATATTTTTGGTGTATGTAAATTTTTTATTGAGAAGATAAAAAATAATACATAAATATCTTGTAGTGGCATTCACAAGTTTATTGATGGGTGGATAGTCTATTTTTATTATAAATTAGGAAAGGTTTTGGGTTTAAAACCTGATTATATAAATTTTGATTTTAATTTTGATGTAAAGGAGTTATAAGGATAAAACAAGATTTTTAATGAAAATGGTGATATAAAGGTGTAATAGGATTTATAAAGTATAATTTTGATAAATCTCACAATTATTTGTAAATCAAAATCTATTCGGTGGTAAAGGCCAAACCCCAATAGGATTCCTCAATTTTTTTCTTTTGTTGTATTGTGACAAAAATTGTGAGTTTGATATCAAAAATGGTAAATTATCACCTAAAAATTACAAAAAATGGAGTAATCTTTAATGATTTATAGGAAATCATAGAGAAAGAAACCACACCACTGACTGAAGATAGAAAATTGATTGAGTACCAAAAATGAGATAAATGTGCACTCGCACTATTAAAAGCATCCTGCACTGAACAGGTTATCATTCATATAGAAACAGTTGAAAATGGTGCATGGAAAGTGTGGAAAGCATTAAAGGATCTATATGACAAATAACCTACCTATAAAAAGATTGATCTCTTAATGCAATTGCTTAATAACAAGCTTAGTATTGATGAATATGTATCTGAATATCTCTCCCACATGAAAATATTGAAACAAGAATACTACACAATTAGTGGTAAAATTGATGATGACATGTTGGTTTCCATTATATTAAATGGTTTTAGTTCTACATACACCAATTTTATTGAAATGTTACAGCGCAATGATAAGCTTAACGGTGCCATATTTGACTCTATTTGTGATTTAGTAACTCAACATGAGAGATAGTTTTCAAGGAAGAAGAGTACACCAACTAAAGAGGCTCACTATACAAAAAATAAGTCCCATCACAAATATCATCATCACATACAACAATAGTTTCAAAAACACAATTTAAGTCATTCTTCGAGGCACTCTCCACATCATTCTAGATGATCTCTATAGCATTCACATCGAAATTCTCTAGGGTCTTCTAAATGCAAGCATCACCACAAGCACTCTTTTCATAGTTCTTCTAGTGATTTAGGTTCCTATGCATCTCAAAAACATAAGAAAGAACCCAGATGTTTCAAATGTGGTGGTATTGGACATCTTGCAGATGTATGTCCTTCTCGACAACCCCATTCTTCACGTAAAAAATAAAGCTAAAGTAAATTATGTGGGTCATTCTAGTGGTAGATCTTCTGGTTAATCCAATTATTCAAGATATTCTGACACTTCATCTGATTAGGAGATGTCCCTCATGGCTGAGGTCTATGGTCCCGATGGCCCTGAAAGCATATTTTGAGTGATCAATGACTGGAGGTTGGAGGATCAATTGAAGGTTGGAGGATTAGTTGAAGGTTGGAGGATTACTCCCTTCTCGAATTAACTGTTCGCTAGGAGTTTGGGATCATGCTTGAATAGAAATTTTGGTAGCAATAGTTTGCTTATTTTAGTTTTTTCTAGTTTTGGCTTTCTCTCATTTGCTCTTCATGACATGGAGTAGGCAATGTTAGTTGATTTTGATTCTCTTGGTGCACAACATCTCACCTCTCACTTGATAAGGGGAGAAGATATTGCATTTATTGGTCTTTGATCAATCGTCGATGACAATATGAGTTAATAGGGGTTGTTAGAACATTTAGTGTTAAGCAAAAGTCATCAACATTTGTTGAACATCAGGGAGATGTGGCATACATAGTACGAGTTTGTCACTTAGATGGATTCATGTGTGGGACCTTATGTGGATCGATGTAGTTGGACATGCTTTATTGTGTTCTACTGTAGAACGGTATGATGATCATCAAGGATGAGTAGACTTTAATCATGTTCATCAACCACTTTTGCCACAACTCACAGGGGTGGAATTATTTATGGAACGACATCAATTTTTGGTCAGTGCTAGAGGTACAGTGCATCACTTGTAGTTACGACAAATATCCTTTGATGACTTCAAATTTATTGCTCCAGATCTTTCATACCTCTTTGGATCAAGGGGGAGTTTTTTGGGTTTATGATCCAAATTAATTTTATTATTTAATTTTATGGGTTAGTTATACCCATCAGTTGGTTATCTTGAACCAAATATTTGTAAGCTTTTTTAAAGCTTACATTGTATAAAAATAAATATGCAGATTTATATTGAATATTTTTCTAAGTCGATCATTATTCCTCCAAGATCCGAGAGAAAATAATTGTTGCCTTGACCATGCTTTCTTTTTTTTCTATAGAAGCGATTAATGTTAACTTATCCACTTGTATGTTTGACTATGTTGAATTGAGGAATAATAATTGTTCAAGTTTATGCAAATATTCTCATGTGAAATGAAGGCTAGTCTTAAGTATTGTGACATGATAGTTTATGTTAGCCATAGTTATTGTTACTTTCAGTATTTATTTCATTCCGTAGTATTTGACTCATTTCATTGGAAGATTCATCAGATTCAATAGTTATCTACAACACCACAGTCATCTACAATAGTAGTTTCATTATTCTTTGCTCTTTCATTATGCATGTGTACCTCATCAATGTTTATTTTGGGAACACATCTTTACGATCTTAATACTTTATTCTCTTTTACCACTTCACCTAAGTTGATCTTTTGGGGGATATGTTGGTGTGTTCTATATTCACATTTGATGTGAAGTTCACTTTAGGTAGTTTTGTTATCAAGGTGAGATGTATTATGTGCACAATATTTTTAATATGCACATTTAGTGTGGTAGTTATCCTCACATGTGTGAGAAGGGTTAGGTATACCTAGGTAATACTTATACCTTTCTATCCACCAATAAACATCTCCCACTTACCTCTTCTTCATCCTATATAAGGAACCTTTGTGGCCTTTATGGGTAATCTAGTTGATCAATTTAGTAAATTGGAGCATATTGTAAATTGAGTTGGTAGAGATGTAGTCATTCTAGAGAACCAAGGATCACTTATTGATCCTTGGTGTTATTGTGAAACATTTTGTGGGTGATACACTTCTTCATTGTATATCCCTTTGTGTGGTTTAATGCATTTATGTTATTGGTGAAATATCTTGTTTGTGTAGTTGTTTGTGGATGGTGTCTTTACATACAAAATTTTCAGGGTTCTTTTTCCTAACAAATTTTTATCGCACAATTTGATAGTGCTACAAAACTTAGGCAAAACACTAAATTTATTTTCCCTGTATGTATTTTTCAAGCCCTTTATGTCTTCAATTAAATTTTCTTATCCCATTATGCAATTTTTTCCTTCATTGAATTTAATGTTTGCATTGGTCTATGACATGATCAATTTTCATCTTGCATTGAGGTGTAGTTGGTGGAAGTATTGGGAATTTGTTACTATCTTTTCCATTAACCATTTTTTATTCAACCTACACTTTCCCCACTCATTTAATAAATAAACATGTTTTCCTTCATTAATTGTTTGACATAATAAAATTTTGCACTTACATTTCCCATATATGTTGTCATGTTTTGCTTTCCCTGCTAAATCCAATAGGTCTTTTCACCTTTGTAATTCAAAATATTCAGAAAACATTTTTTCCATTTGGTGCCTCAAATATTGACATTCCTCATTCCCCATTTCCTCCATTCAAATTTAAATGCAAACATTTTTAATTTATTTTTTAACAAGTTAAGTGAAATTGACAGACTTCTCTTACTTGCCTTCTTTCCCATATTGATCTAATTCAGAGGTTGGTCTTTAAACTATTTAAGGGTTAGATATTTTCCATTCTTATTGTTCTCAACATTTCAACCTTGTATCTAGTTTTTTCAATAAATGATGATAAATATAGGGTTTAAGTAGAAAATAAAACACTATATATTTCCAAATCGGAGTAATCATACGCTGAGGGTGTTGACTGAATCTCCTCTCACTAGTATAAATTAAATATGACCTCTAATTATAATGCAATCCAACCTAACATTCAAACCGCATACACACTCCTCTTTTGAAATGAGCATAGATAACTGAAGGGTGGCCATGGAAAATTTGATTCTTTTGTGGTTGGGCCCCTTTAAAATTTGGTGCATTTGTGAAGAGAATGTGTACTACCTAACTTAAAAATATGGTTTCTATTCTCTATTTTCCAAAATAAAAAAATACTTGAAACATTTCAATTAACAAAGATAGATATCTCTCCTACCATCATACCTTAATAATTTGATAAAGTTATTTTTGTTAGAGTATTTCTTGTTGTCTTATCATATTATCCTTGCTTTTTTTTTTTTTTTTTTTTCCATTAACTTTATATCTGACTGAATAAAAAAATTATTTATACTATTAAACATTGAATATTGAATATATTTCTTAAATTCCCTTAATTATTCATTATCCCTAAAAATAGCAAGCTCTTGCCTCAAACAACTGCTCCCTAAATTTTAATAAAATCCCAATCATTTTGTTCAAGCCCTTTATGTCTTCAATTGACTTTTTCTTTCGAAATTCACCTCCTCCTTTTTTTTTTTTTTCCCTCCGTTTCCTTCTCTCTTCCTAAGTTTGAGACTTGGTCATTTTTCATCTCATATTGAGGTACAGCTCCCAAAAATAACATACTTTTGAAGTGGCTTTCCCAATAACGATTTTGTTTGTTCATTAAAGCATGCTTTCCCCACTCAATAAAAACCCTTTGTTCGTCGTTTGTAAATTTGTAGATTAGGCTTACATGGAGGACTTTTTTTTAGCACGTCTTTCCAATATATATTGACATTTCCCACTAAGAATTTTTTTTCTCATTAAGTTGATGGACTCAACGATATAATTCCACGTATGTATATGCATAGAAAAAAAAAATTACACACTTTCATTATATATATTTTTAAAAATAAAGTGGCTCTAACTTGATTGGTTAGGTCGTTGTTGGTCAAATTATGTTTATGTTTTTTTTAATTGACACAATTTTCTCTTAAATGTGTTTTTTTATATACAATTCGAAATCACTTAAGGGTTATCAATAACATGTAGTTAGACCTCATTTTCTTAATTCCACATGTCTCAAATATTATATTTAAATATTAAGTTTGGTATTAATTAAGAAGTTTTAAATATGACATTTGAAAGTAATGTCGTGATAATTTTTCTTTATCAAAGAAAATTGAGGATTGATGGATCACCAATAATTGTACTTTCATAAAATTTCGAAGCTTCCAATCATATCAACAATGTCTTTTTTTATAGATGTCAAAGTCATTTATGTATTTTAGTTCATTATTTTATACTTGTTAATTGTTTAGATGTTTTCTTTATTTAGGCTTCAAAGTTGACAAATATCGTTTTAGGATTTATTTTCTTTTTTAATTGGTTAGATGTGAAATTCTAACAGGCCTTCGCCCTTTAAATGATAAGTATCTACCTAATAATTGATTAGATGTTTTTTTTTACTTCCACACATAGGCAAGGAATTATTTTAATGCTGTGGCCCTTAAAATAAATGATAAGCATAATTAAAAAAATAATAATAAAAGATGAGTGGACAAAGTCTCCGATCTTGCAGAGTTCTCCTTTTCACAAGTTACAAAAAAAGAATTATAGAATAATATGCGAAGAGAGAACAATAAAAAGGGTGGATATATAAGGTTGAACATTGTTCATTTTCCAAATACATTTCACATTAGCCATAACCACCCTAATCCAACTAAGTTCTAATCAACACTTCTAAAATATGGTGAGCACTAAAATTCCAAAATTTATAATAGTCGAAACAGTGAACCATAAGCCTACAAAACTGCCATCGTCGAAGCCACTAACCAACCAGATTAAACCCTACACCCAATTACTGATGAACCATCAAAATACCATCAAGCAGTTGATAATGGTAGCAAACCACACCATATCCAAGTTGAACACTTTTTAAAAAAAACATGTCGCAACCCTTACAATAGCTAACAGGGACATGAAGTTGTTGTCTTTTTGGGACGTGTCAAATGCATTTACCAAAATAGACCAAAAGCAATATTTATATTTTCACTCCCATGACCACAACTATAGCCATTTTTTTGAACCCACCTTGTGCTTATTTCATAGTGGATGGTTGAGTTCCACCATCACCTACTTCATCTCTAAGAAAGACTATACAAACATAGACCACTATTAGTGTAGGTTTTTATTTTTCCCTATTTATTAATTAGGAAAATTATATTTCTTGTGCATACATGGAGTTTTCCTACATTTGTGAGATAGGCTAGCTTATGTGGAGGTGTGTGTCATAGATGTGTCATAGGTGTCATAAGAATGTCATAAATAACTCTCTTGATGGGAGTTACTTCTCTATTTTTAGCACCTTGTCACCACATTTCATTGAAGAGTTACATTCTATTCTTGGGGTGCCTTGTCCACCTTTTGTGGAGGAGTTACTTTCGTACTCTCCTATTTGTATTCCTCACTTTGGCCATCTCATGCTAATCAGATTTTAGTTTTCTCCATTTTGTCTTGTGCAATTTCTCTTATTTGTTATTTTCAAATTGCTTTAGCATCTATGTGGTGTGCACTTGCTTCAACTTGTGTGATCACGTCTCCATTGCACTTGCATTTTCTGGATTCTGGCAACAACTCCGATATGGTATCATAGTTATTCCGGTAATCGTGTGTCTGGTTATGCTAGTAGTTTATTTTGGAATTATTACTTTGCTTTCTTAGTAGTTTTTTTAAAAAAAAATCCATTGCATTTGAGAGCTTTCGCAGAGTTTTTTGAAAACCCATGCAAATCTATAGGGAACTTGTTTAAAAAAAAATTTTACTTCTGAGTTAGTATTTGCCAAGACATTTTGTCTAGATCTGTGATTTTCTTCAATAAGGTAGAGGAATTTTTTTGTTATCTGCATTCTGTTTGTTGGACGCCACCTTCAAATGTGGAGCTTCTGGTAGAAAGAAGTGAAGGTTACCAGCCCAGGAGCTGCCCAGTCCAGGTGCCTACCACTCCAGGGGCTGCCCACTCACAACACAAACAAACAACACTTCAGTTCTGTGCCAAGCTTCTATCCTTCCAACAACAGCAGTGCTTTCTACAGACCCACACGTCCTTTCCAACAGCCAACCAGGCCGTACGACATTCAAGTTTGCTATTTATTTTTTTTTGTAAAAAATCAGAACTGTGCCTTTTTTTTGGGACGCCACTTGCTTTGTTTGCTGTCCAGAAGCTTCTGTGCCTCTTTTTTGGTGAAGTTCTGCCATGCCACAGTCTCCAGCAAGGCGCCAAGCAGCAGCAGTCCTTTCTACAGCAGGGCGTACGGTCCAGCACAGGTCTACTACTTTCATTTTGTCTTTTCTGCAAATCTGGCCTGTGTTTTATTTTTTAGCGTCCCTTCTTCTTTGGTGTCCCATGTGGACCCTTGGACACTTGGCATCCTTCAAAACTGTCTTTGCTTCATTATTTTCAGTTAAAATTGACCTGTTAAAACAAAAATCAGTCAATTTGACTGAGTATTTAATTTTTTAGACAATTTTATATTTTTGGGGGTTTGAATTAAAACTTGTATCTTCGACCTACGAAGATGAAGGGTGAGGCCCAGGTTGGTAGGAGGCCAATTCCCCATCACAAATACCTCCTTTAGATTCTTCATTCCGTGCCGAATCCAACGAGTGGTTGGAAGGCCACTTTCTCTCCCCATAACAGGCATTTTTTTAATGTTTAGTATTTTTTTTTGCAAAAACACTAGTTTACGAGAAAATTATAACTTTAATATCTTGCAAATGGTAGCTCGGTTTTGGGTGCCATTTTTTGTAAAAGTGCTTGTAATTCAATTCTCCACAGCGTAGACTTGTTATTTTTCAAAAACACACTAGTTTATAAAGTGCCAAAAATTTGGGTCTCCCGAGATGCATTTTCGGCTGAGTCCGACATCTTGTTTGCTTTAGTCTTGCACTGATTACTCTAAGACATATTTTTGGCCGAGTCGACGTCGTTTGAGCATGCGCTTGCATATTTGGGGGGGCTCAATATTTCAGGGGGGTGTGATTGCTTTTCACAACTTGCTTTCATTCTCCTTTCTGCATACATTCACAACTTGCAATCAACACAAATTCGCCTAAATTCAGTTAAAAAATGGATTATTTTCAACTTAAACCCCTAACACCCTTCAGCTATTTTGAATGGAAAGTTGAAATGTCAATCATTCTTAAAATCAAAGGGTTGTATAGGATCAACATGGGTACAGAAGTAGAACCCAACATAGATGCTGAAAAGGTCAAGTGGTACAACCGTAGTGATGAAGCCTATGGATTACTGAGCTTGTCTATGTCTCCCAAACTTTTCTTCCACTTAGAATCCTCTTAAACTCCTAATGACATATGGGACACCTTAGAAAAGTTGTTTGGAAAGCTTGATGAGATGAAAGGTCATGAGCTCGAAAACGAAGTCATAAGTCTAAGTCCTAGCAACTTTGACACCCTATAGGACTTCTTCACTAAGTTTAAGGCCCTTAGATTGCAATTTAAAGAATGTGGGATAGAGAAGAAAGATGATCAACTCATACTTTCTATTCTCGCAAAGCTAGGTCCAAGCTATTCAATCTTTGTCTCCACTTTCCATGCCACAAAAAGTGCCCTTGGCACTACATGGAAAATGCCTTCTTTGGATTCATTCATTGCCAACTTGAATAGGGAGCAAGATAAGCTAATTAAAATGGGCACAATGAAGTCTACTCAAACCCAAGCTTTGATAGCTGGAAATGGTAAGGACAAGACTTCAACAAATTAGAAGAAGAAAAAGAACAAGGACCAAGAGAAGAAGAAATAAAACACCAATCCTGTCAAAAACAACATTGAGACTTCCTCTTCCAATGCTAAACCTAAAAAGGAGAAGGTTAAGTGTGCTTATTGTAAAAAGATAGGGCATGATGAACACAAGTGCATGAAGAAACAAATAGATCACCTAACTCATCTTCTAGAGAAGAACAACATAAGTGTTCCTGAGTCCATCAAGCAGAATTCATTTACCCAAGATTCTACTAAGGCAAAAGGCAAGGGTAAGGAGAAAGAAAAGGGCAAGGCCCTTATAGCTACAACATCTTTCACATCTTCATGGGTCATCGACTCAGGTGCTTCTCACCACATGGGCTCTTCACTAGTTGAGTTTTCATCTTTAGAGCCTTGTAGCATGACTTCAATTAGTTTGGGTGATGACACATCAATTTTCGTTGCAAAAAAAGGGTCAATTGAAATGGAAGGAGGAACATTCAATAATGTTCTAAGTGTTCCTTCTCTTTCAACCAATCTCCTATCAGTATACCAAATCACTCACATTGGTCAGGGCATGAGAGTTGAGTTTTCACCAGATTTAGTGTTTATCAGGGAGTTGCATAGTGATACTACAGTGGCAGTGGGTAGGGAAGATCACCAAGCCAGGTTATACACCTTCTCACATTTTGCATCAGATTCTTCTCCAACAGCATTGTTGACTCATTCAGATGGAGTTAGCAAATTATGGCATAAGCGGTTTGGCCACCTTAACTACCGCTACCTTGAGCAACTTTACAAACATGACATGGTCATTGGCTTACCTCGTGTCTAATTCTCAAAAGGACTTTGTGAGGGGTGCTCCCTTGGGAAGCATCTCGAAGAAAAATTTGACAAAAGCAAAACTTGCAGGGCTTCACAACCTTTGGAGTTAGTCCACAATGATGTATCGGGACCCTTTTCCAAACCATCTTTCACAAGGGCCAAGTAAATCCTCACTTTCATTGATGATTTCTCTAGGTACACTTGGATATATTTTCTCAAACAAAAGTCTGAAGTGTTTGAAAATTTTCTAGACTTCAAGGCTGTTGTTGAGAAATAGAGTGACAAATCCATCAGAGTTCTTTGAACTGATAATGGAGGGGAGTATGTCAGCATCAGATTTGAACAATTTTGCACTACAGAGGGGATTGATTTGCAGTGCATAGTCACTTACAGTCCTTCACAGAATAGAGTTGCAAAACGCAAGAATAGGTTCTTGAAAGAGATGGGTAGCTGTATGATTCACTCCAAATCCTTAGCACCAAAGTACTGGGTTGAAGCCATCAATTGTGCTTGCTATATTCAAAACAGGATTCCTCATAAAGCTTTGAAAGGGATAACACCCTTTGAAGCTTGGCATAAAAGGAAACCTGATGTTGAGCACCTTAAAGTTTTCGGATCCCTAGCCATGGCCCACATTTTGAAGAAGAAATGCAAAGCTATGGAACGTCAGCCCAAACCTTGCATCTTTGTAGGATATCCGGATGGTATTAAGGGATATCGCCTTTTAGATCCAATCACTCATGAGTTTTTCATCGAGAGAAGTGTCCATTTTCAGGAGAGTCCTAGAGACCCAACACTTGACACTTCTTCTCCCTCATCGGATCTACTTCTTCATGATGATTCCTCGTCAAATTTAGATCAACCACAATAGGTTCTTGAGCCAGAGTCATCTTCTTCTTCTTCAATTTCAGACAACGAGGACAGTGATGTAGAGTCATCCACCTCTATTCAATTAGAGGATGAGGAGTTAGCACCTGACTCACCCACTTTCAGGCCACTTTGGGCCAGACAGACACTCGAAAGTGTTGGCACTTGGGCAGGAGATCCTGTAGATGACAGACGTACTAGGAGGGATTTTTAGAGAGATCCACATGCCTTCTTTACTACAGTTTCGGATCCACAGGCCTTTCGAGAGGCATCGGGGGTACCTGAGTGGGATAATGCTATGGAAGAAGAATATTCTTCCTTAATAAAAAATCAAACTTGGGATTTGACTTCACTTCCTAAGGGAAGAAAGATGGTTTGATGTAGGTGGATATATCGGACCAAGTTTGCAGTAGATAGGTCGGTTGATAAGTACAAGGCACGATTGGTCGCCAAGGGTTTCTCGCAGGTGGCAGGGATTGATTACTCAGAGACCTGTGTCAGGAATCTAGAACAACAAACATGCTCTGATACCAACTGTTAGGACCGAGGAAGCACCATTGATTACCAAACAACTTAATATGCAAAAATTAACCAGAATGCATAAGTAACTAGAATTCAGAAATAACATAAAATATGAGAGACAATACACAACTTGTATTAATACTCTTTCAGAAAAGAATTACAACAAAGAGACGCCACACTCTTCCACCTTACAGGTTTGCCACACCAAGTGTTCAGTAATTCACCTTCAAGAGCTCACTCTCTCAATTACGGTCCCAACACACAACTCAAACATAGAGTTGGTGTTCACCTCCAACCAGTCAATATCACTACTGCCAGTACCACCAGTCAGTATCTCTACTGCCAGTACACAAGTGCTCCATGCAGTCCACAAGTGTTCCACACACTCCAAGTACTCAATGTACTCCAAGTAGATCTCCCATGAACTTGCAACAACCTGCAACTCAAATGATCTTACTTTGGAAGGAACTACATTGCCTTCCTCTTTGCTCTCCAATCGAGTACACACCATACTCCAAGTAGATCCCACCTGATCCTGTTCCCTGTTGTGTTGCTGTCACCTTGATCTTGCTGCCACCTACAGATCAACCTGGTTCTGCACACCTGCAAACTTAGACCTCACACACACATACACCTGCATATCAATGATCTTACTTACCATGTAGATCTCCAAATGTGGCCTTGCACACCTGCTGACCAAGATCCTACATACATGAAGAATCCTTCTGATTCTCCAAACTAGCACCCACACTTGGCACTGTGGCACTAGGAGGAACACACCATGCTCTCTTCACTCTGAAGGAGCTAATATTTGCTCTCTTACTCTCTAGCATAAATTACAATACATCCCATGAGTCTATTATGTAGATTTCATGCAAACAATAATTAGACATCTAATTACAATAATTATATCCGCAGCTTAAGTCTATAATTGGCCTTTTAACATGCAAACACTCAGTTCGTTAACTAACTATTTGTGAACTGGCAGTTCTAGAACTGCATAAGCAACTGACGTCGGTCCTTGTCTAGCTGGAGATGACCAATGTCAGCTGATACTGACTGATGTCAGTTGCTGTCTTCACTGTATATGACCGACGTCGGTTGATCAGACCGACATTGATTGCCTTGCAACTCAGCAACCTCTCAACAACCTCCTCCATGTCTGCTTCAGTGAAGCTTTTAGCTCCACAACCTAACAATCTTCCACTTGGAGATAAATAGCTGAACTGTACCTGTACCTATACCCCATCTAATCTATTTCCTGGCTTGTATCCCTCTTCAAGCTCAACCTTGAAGACCAACCACCACAAAACCTGTGGTGCACCTCCTGTCATCCAAGTAACCTACCGCATTCGCATCTACAAACCTATGTAAAAAATAACTTGACCCTGCATAGCATGTCGACCTGTTGCTGGTCCCTCTCAGATATCTAAAAATCCACTGAACTGCCCTCCAGTGCTTCTTTCCTGGATCGGCTCCAAACTTTCTGACAGCACCCACTGCTTGGGCAAACTCAGGTCTATACCAGACCTCATGTGATTTTAAACACTGAACTGTCTAGCCTTTGGTGTGCTTCAGTTTTGCATCCTGCATATTAAACCTCGCTAACACATGATTCACATCAGGTCCCACTGGAGACAAAATCAACCTGTGATCTTCCATGTCTCTCATGCCAAAGAATTTTGCTGCTCCAAATTTTTCATGACATGCCACTGAACTAACCTTACCCTTAGCTCAGCAAAACCCTGTATGTACGAATCTGCTAGCTAGCATACCATCCACATACAGTAACAGGATAATGTTGCAATCATTATCCACTTGGTAAGACAAACAAAATGGTTACACTGACATTGACTAAAGCCATGCTTTGTCATCCACCTGTCAAACCCTGTACCACAGTCCTTCAGCTTCCTCAAGACCATATGACCTGGCCTTCTGTCTCACATGTCCATTCTCTCTATTCTTTAACTAAGGTATCCATTCATCTTTCAGTGCTTTCTTCTGGCTGGCAACCCTACCAAATCTCCCGTTTGGTTCTGCATCCTAATCATGCCATGCTCCCACTATTTCCTGGATCCTTCCTGCTCTGTAGTGAGCAACGAGTATAAAGAAGAACAATGAATTTGAGGCTTACTTACCCTTTCAGTCCTCCACATGGGCATTTGAGGCTCCTTAACAGCTTGTTATTCACCCAAAATCCGTTCCAGTGACCGACCTCGGTCACCACACAATCTGCATCCGATCGATGTCGATTCCCATGCGACTGTCCTTTCTACCAACACTAATTTTTTGATCGACGTCGGTCTTACCTGGTCACCAACGTCGGTTATATGACTGACGCCGGCAACCACCCTGCCCGACACCACCGGCTCTAGTCTGCGCATGACCGATATCGACACCTGTCTGTTTGACGCCGATTCCCCTTGATGGATGTCGGTAACTGTGTTCGCCTGTGAGTGATGACTTTTTATCTGCGAGCTCTCCATGGATCAAAACCCTGTCTAAACTGCCCTGCTCGAAGATGTCCAACCTTCTCCACTGATCTCTGTCTGTCATCTCCTCCAAAAACACCAAGGCTTTCCAGTTCTTAAGTCTGTCAAACACATCTATCTTCTGCTTAAGAACATGCATCTACTTCTTGCTCATGTGACCAAGCCTACAAAGCCACGTCTTCGCAACAGAAGAAGAATCAGTAATACAAGCAAGTAGATAAAGAGTACCTGTTTTCTTACCACACGCTAATTCAAGTGCATTCACTGTGAGATTTCTTGTGCATCTCTCATCACCCAACTTTTTTGAAGCAATTAGCCCCATTTTCAAGACTGAGACCTGCATGACCTTCTTCAACACCCATGTGTTGGCCGCCTGCAATTTTAGCAACACTTACCCTTTGTCAATTCTTTGGCAAGGCACACCAGCCCCTAAATAAATCATTCCAAAGTCTCCAAAGACCTTAACATGGAAAAATACTCTATTTTAGACTGCATGGAAAGAGGCAACAGAATCTATAAAACAAGATTCTACTTTATCCAAAAAACATCTCAGAGCATTCTGTGCAACAACACCTACAACATCTGCTTCATCAGTTCCTTCATGCTGATCTCCTACCAACCAACAATCTTTCTTTTCCTGCTCTTTCTTTCCATAACACCATAATTGACCATTCGTGCCTTTGAATTTCTCTATTTTTAGTGTACTTTCTTCTGCCGTTGCTATACTCCCACTCAATCAGAAACACCTGAGAGTGACCTGTAATCAAACACAAACTTACTCCCTGCAACCTTAACTCTGATACCAACTGTCAAGAATCTAAAACAACAAACATGCTCTGATACCAATTGTTAGGACCGAGAAAGCACCATTGATTACCAAGCAACTTAATATACAGAAATTAACCAGAATGCACAAGTAACTAAAATTCAAAAATAACACAAAATATGAGAGACAATACACAACTTGTATTAATACTCTTCCAGAAAAGAATTACAACAAATAGATGCCACACTCTTCCACCTTACAGGTTTGCCACACCAAGTGTGCAGTAATTCACCTTCAAGAGCTCACTCTCTCAATTACGGTCCCAACACACAACTCAAACACAGAGTTGGTGTTCACCTCCAACCAGTCAATATCACTACTGCCAGTACCACCAGTCAGTATCTCTACTGCCAGTACACAAGTGCTCTACGCACTCCACAAGTGCTCCACGCATTCTAAGTACTCAACGTACTCCAAGTAGATCTCCCATGAACTTGCAACAACCTGCAACTCAAATGATCTTACTTTGGAAGGAACTACCTTGCCTTCCTCTTTGCTCTCTAATCGAGTACACACCGTACTCCAAGTAGATCCCACCTGATCCTGTTCCCTGTTGTGTTGCTGTCACCTTGATCCTGCTGCCACCTGTAGATCAACCTGGTTCTACACACCTGCAAACCTAAACCTCGTACACACATACACCTGCAGATCAATGATCTTACTTACCATGTAGATCTCCAAATGTGGCCTTGCACACCTGCTGACCAAGATCTTATATACATGAATAATCCTTCTGATTCTCCAAACTAGCACCCACACTTGGCACTGTGGCACTAGGAGGAACACACCATGCTCTCTTCACTCTGAAGGAGCTAATATTTGCTCTCTTACTCTCTAGCACAAATTACAATACAACCCATGAGTCTATTATATAGATCTCATGCAAACAATAATTAGACATCTAATTACAATAATTAGATCTGCAGCTCAAGTCTATAATTGGCCTCTTAACATGCAAACACCCAGTTCGTTAACTAACTATCCATGAACTTACAGTTTTGGAACCGCACAGGCGACCGACGTCGATCCCTGTCTGGCTGGAGATGACCGACGTCGATCGATACTGATCGATGTTGGTTGCTGTCTTCACTGTATATGATTGACGTTGGTTGATCAGACTGACATCGATTGCCTTGCAACTCAACAATCTCTCAACAACCTTCTCCATGTCTACATCAGTGAAGCTTTTAGCTTCACAACCTAACACTTTGCACTCATTGCAAAGATGACTTCTATCCAACTCAACTTGGCTATTGCTGCAACACATGGTTGGGATGTGCATCAAATGGATGTGAAGAGTGCTTTTCTTCACGGAGACCTAGAGGAGGAGATCTACATGGAGCAACCACCAGGATTTGTTCAAAATTCTTCCTTAGTATGCAGACTTAAGAAATCTATCTATGGCCTCAAACAGGCCCCTCGGGCTTGGTATGCCAAGATGAATTCCTTCCTTCTCACATCGGGTTTCACTAGTTGCCATTCTGATCCTAATGTCTACTTCTTGCGACAGGATGATTCACTCTTGATTTTGGTTCTATATGTTGATGACCTTTTGATCACTAGGAGTTCTTCATCGGCTATTGCAGCGGTGAAGGCATCTCTTCAGAATAGATTTGACATGACAGACTTGGGTTTGTTGCACTACTTCCTTGGCATCAAGATCTCACAGTCAAATTCAAGGATTTCTCTTGCACAGCCTAAGTATGCTCTTGACTTATTGGCTCGGTTTCACATGGCTGATTGTAAACCATCTCTGACTCCTTTTCTATCAGGAGTCAAGCTTGAGGCTGATTGTTCTTCACCATTGGTTGATGCCACTCGGTATTGACAACTTGTTGGTAGTCTCATCTACTTGACTCACACTAGGCCCAACATATCATATACAGTGGGACTTGTCTCCAGATTCATGCAGGAACCCCATGAGCTGCATTGGAAAGCAGCTAAGAGGATCTTGCATTACATACAGGGTTCACATAGATATGGGATTCATTACAGATTTGGCATAGAGGTTGACTTGGTTGGATATATAGATTCAAACTGGGCTGGCGATTCACAGACTCGCAAGTCCACTTTTGGTTATAGTTTCTCTCTTGGTTTAGGTCCTATCAGTTGGTCTAGCAAGAAGCAGAATGCTATTGCTATATCATCCACAGAGGCAGAGTACAGGGGAGCTGTTAATGCAGCTACTGAGGCTATTTGGCTTCAGGGGATACTTTTTGAGTTTGGCATTCCTATCAGGTAGCCCACTATCATTTATTGTGACAACCAGAGTATAATTTAGATTTGCAAGAATCCAGTTCAACACTAGCGGACCAAGCACATAGAGATTCACATGCATTTCATTCGAGAGCTTATTCATATCAGGGCATTTTACCAATTTTTGGAGCAGGTTGCAGACATCTTCACCAAACCTTTCACCAAGAGCAAGTTCATTCATCTATAAGTTCTTCTTGGGGTGCGGTCCAAATCTGCAACAGCATCAACTTTAGGGGGGCCTTCTATCCTCTTCTTTCTTTTGTCTCTCTTTTATGGGGGAGTTTTTTCCTAAGGGTTTTCTCCTTTTTTCTATCTTATGGGAGATTGCATTTGTACATGGTTACCTCATCAGGCCTATTTGCTGTGACCCATTTTTATATTTCCACACTGCCCACCTAAGTTGTGCTTATGGGGGGGTATTAGTGTAGGTTTTTATTTTTCCTTATTTATTAATTAGGGAAATTGTATTTCTTGTGCATACATGGAGTTTTCCTACATTTGTGGGATAGTCTAGCTTATGTGGAGGTGTGTGCCATAGATGTGTCATAGGTGTCATAAGAATGTCATAGGTAACTCCCTTGATGGGAGTTACTTCTCTATTCTTAGCACCTTGTCAGCACATTTCATGGAGAAGTTACATTCTATTCTTGGTGTGCCTTGTCCACCTTTTGTGGAGGAGTTACTTTCATACTCTCCTATTTGTATTCCTCACTTTGGCCATCTCATGCTAATCAGATTTTGGTTTTCTCCATTTTGTCTTGTGCAATTTCTCTTATTTGTTATTTTCAAATTGCTTTAGCATCTATGTGGTGTGCAGTTGCTTCAACTTATGTGATCATGTCTCCATTGCACTTGCATTATCCGAATTCTGGAAACAACTCCGATAACCACCTCATGAGGTTTTTTGACACGTTATCCCAAACTACTAACACAACACTAACATGTGGGGCCATGTTGCCACTCGTGCCCAAAAAACTAATTTGATTTAAGATGTGAGGAATATTAACGAGTATTTCCATAATATTCATAATATATTTATCGTCTCTAATCCACTCATCTCCAGTCAACCCTCTAACCTTCAATGGACATTTTCCATGCTTGGGAACCCAAGGCCAAAATTTTGAGTGCCTCTTTTTCCATGGGAGGAGCATGGGAAGACTTACCTAAACCTTTGAGTGATCTCTTGCTTACTCAATGGGCACAACCATATTGGATTTCCTCACCAAGGGACCTCCATATAAAAAAAATTACAAGTCTTTGCATTGATATTCATAAAAAAGTGGCTCTTTCTTCCACCTCTTGAAACATGATTTATCAATGACCTACAATGCTTTCTTTCTAGGTATTGGCATCTTGCTAAGAAATTATTTAGCCAAAGTGATTGGAGATAAACATTCCACCTCCCCTTATAAACTAGATAAATCCAGAATAGTGTGAAACATATCCTAGACTAATGTGAGATTTCCCACCATTGGAAAAATAAAAGGAAGGAAGGGTAATTTCACAAGATATTAGAAAGAGTTGTACAGATGAATTACATCAATCAATTTGTCAAAAAAGAACATAAATAATTGTATATGTGTTTTACACCAAAGATGTCATCCCATACCTTCACGTCTAGAACTTGTGTGATAAAATATTCCCATGTGCTTCTATCAATCTCAATGTATATATATAGTCACTTTGACAAGATTGTACCACCAATATGTGCATTTGAACATAAGGAAATGATAGAAGCATCCATAATAACACAAAAAAGAAAAAGTAGGGTAGAATATGATCAAATAAGAAAATATCAACCAAAAATAAGGAGGATAAAATCACATGAAAGAGAATGGCAGCCTAGCAATTAAACCATAATCATATTGATAATTTGAACATAGAGTTTCATGCAAGGCTAGTGTAGTCCTTTTAGGAGATAACATGCTTTCCACCTTAATAGATACAAGAAAGTAACTTACCATACTTTCCAACAACTTATCATGCATTGAGATAAAATATTTTAAATAATTATTATTTATTTTTGTGAATGTTGATTAATATTTTATCTTCTTGATTTTTTATTTCTTGATTTTTTATTTTTTTAAGGAAAATAATTAAATATATTTAATCTTAATAATGAATCAAGCCTACTACAAGACATTTTAGGGTTATTTTAAGAAAAAATATAAATTTCTAAAAAAATTAGTAAACTATATATAATAGTTTCAAATGTCTTTAAAGCGATTTCAGAGCTTGAAAATACCTCCATCAAAGAGTTGTGCTTCATGGCCTCCTAAATTGTAAGTCTACATTTTTAAAAATACAAATAATTTGAAAATTGGAACATACCTAGAAAATTTATCACTCTTACAAGATAACCTCTTCAAGAAAAATATTATTAACAACACTTATTTTAACATATTTTTTATTCTTAACTTATAATTGATAACATACAACTCTCCCACATATATTTCTTTCTTTTTATAAATTATATTATTATTTAATATTAAAAATTTATTTTCTATTATCACAATTTTTTTTAATCGAGTAAAAAATTATGTTGACTTCTTAATCTAAATCAACCTTCCTTCCATTTTTTTAAAAGCAACTTGCACTTGACGTAGCAAGCAATAGAATTACCTGCAAATTCTACAACCACCACCACTTCTAACCTCAGTGGCTCTATCGCAAGGGAGCTCTCGACCTTCAAGAACACTCCTACATCATCTCTACCATTAATAAGGAAGCATGCTGATTGATTAGTTTCACAAAAATTAGTTGGAGAATGGAATCTGGTGGAAGTGGAGTCTTAACTCCTTATCCAATTGAATAATTTAATTAACCTTTCAATTCCAAATGTTTCCCTTGGTCTTTGGTCATTGCATTAATTACTAGTATCAAATCATCTTCCACTTCCAAATCAACTAGTCCATGAATCCGAGTGAGAAGGATGCCTTCAAGAAAGATTTTTTTGGGTCTCTAATAATATTGTATACATTTGTTACTTTTTATCTTATTTAATGAGTTTTTCATTCCCATAACCATTGAAAGAGTTACATTGAGAATGTGAATAACGTTCTTGACTTCCCTTTTTCAATTGAATCGTCAAATAAAATTTCTCTGTATATTTCAAAATAAAATTATCTCACCTATCATTTAATATCAGAGCCTGGTTTTTTTTTTTCCTACTCCATATTTATAACCGTACGGCTTGCAACCAACAGGATCTCTTTCAATAGTTTGTTCTTGGTTGTGTACAGGCAGTGTATTAGCTATCTTGGGAGGCGTTCTGACTTAAAGAAGTATATTCAGACCTGCGCCACTCTAATAGACGTAGCAGATTGTCGCTGGAAGTTGGCGTTATTTTTCTGCTATTTTTGACAGCGTGTTCTTCCTGTTGGCTGCAGAGAGGATTTTTCCTTTTGCCAGAGCTTCTACAACCCACATATCAGAGCAGTTCTGTGGCGATTGGCATCTGGTGGGCCACTAAACCTGTCAAGGTCGACCTGGCAGTCTTGTGGTTGCCATCCCGGGGCGTTTGACATTTTATTTGCTGTGATTTGGTGTTTCATTTGCGTAACAACTGATCAGGTGGCATTTTGGAGTGGCGTCACTATTGTAACAGACCCTGCGCCGTCTCTGTGAAAATAAACAAAATTGTACTCTTTTAGAGCTTCGTGGGACGTGGAATGGAGGAGGTTGCTGCTCTTATTTTTAATGAGTCCGTGGCTTCATGAAAAATGAAAAGTATGGTAAAAGGAAATTTTAGAATCTGGGTATTTTTTTATGGGGTGAAAAAAAGTGGCCCTGGAGTTTCTCATATGTGTTACTATTTTGTAGGAAGATATTCTACCAATTATTCGAGTTTCCCATATATGCTTTTATTTTGTAGGGAGATATTTTACCATTTATAAATATATGAGCGGACAAAATTTATATAAATTTTAATTATAAATAAAAAAGATAATAATTTTAAATATTGTTTCCAATAAAATAGGAATATATACTCAGAAGTTTTATTTCATGGAACTATTTTTGCTACATATGTTCTTAAATTCATTCTGCACTATCCCCTTAGAAAATTTACGAGCCCCCTCTCATGGGACCACTTCCTTAGCATTGAAGATTGACTTCACTCTACGCACTCACTATTGAACTATGCTATGAAGAGTTGCAATCTCATTTTTTAAGGAGGTCGTAAGCCGTACATATTTATTTCAATATTGGAATGTCTGCCGTATAAGGCAAAAAAGAGAAAGGTTCATAATTTCAAGCTTCTATTATCATTTAAATATTTTTTTTAAATTTTGAAAACATTTAAATTTGAAAGTATTTAAAATTTGAGTAATTTTTTATTGAAATTGTTTTGAGCAACTTATTTTAAGTAAAATTGATAAACAACAATTAATTTTTGTAAATATAAGAAGAAATAAAGAAAGTTATTATTTTACCCATTTGTCACTATCGATAGATGTAAATCCATAAATAAATAAAAATTAATTATATTGATATATGATGTTTTCTTTTTAAGCCAGTGTTAATGATAAGGCGAATATTTTTCAATACCATTGTGTATATAGAAAAGGGGACCATTTTGGAGAAATAAGGAACTAATTGGAGTTAAACTAAAAATTCAAAATCTTTAAAACTCAAAACTCTAAAAACTCAAACAAAAAACTATGCATTCCATCAAATGTATCGTTGACACTACATTGATCGACAAAGATAGCTGGCTAGAATGGTCTCAACAAGTGGAGAACAAACACACTTATCTTCAATGATCTATGCTTCGATATTTTCAATGGGGATACACAATCAATTGAACCAACAGGAAATGCAAAGGATATTTAAGCATGGAAGTAGAAAAATCAGAAAGCATTGACCTTGATGAGGGCATCAGTGAACGAAAATGTGTTTCATCATATACAAGGGTGCATTACATCACGAGAAGCATTTCACAAACTGAAGGAGCTATATAATTTCTACTTAGAGTCGGAGTTTATTCAATTATAGTTGAAGTTGTTTAACCTAGAGTTGAAAGATGGTGATGTGATAAGATTGGCTTCAGAAATATGTGCCATCAAACATGATGTAGAAACAACAGGTGTCAAAATTGACATCTATATGACCACATTCATAAAATCCCTTCTTCTCAACTATTCAACCTACTTGAAGTCTCTACAAGCAAGCAATCAGTTGAAGACTCTCACATTTGACCAGTTGGTTGAAAAGATGGTAGAAAGAAAAAAAGGCCTTTGAAATAAAAAATGAATCCACAACATGTGAAAGTGTGTGCTATGTCAAATCAAATTCTTCCAAAACATCAAACAAAGCCATGTCTTCCAAAAATGGAGGAAATAAAAAATACAAAATTAAGTACAGGGAAAAGGTTGCAAAAATAAAAATCATTGTAGTCAAAATAAAAAACAAGATGATTTCACATATTAAGGCATAATTTAATGCTTTCATATTTCTAGTTTTGTCTAAAGGATTTGTTTGTGGTTTTGTGTTTCTTGTTCAAGTTTGATGATTTGTAGTCTAGGTCCTGAATACTTAACAATATTATCCCTGTTGAAGTTGTCATTTGTTAGGTCCAACACACCCCATACTCAAAATTTTCACATGGCCACCCTCTTACTTTAGCATAAATATTTTATATTTTGTTCTTCCATACTAAGATGAATACGTTTAATGATTATTTATTGATAATGTTGAGCTTTCTTCACTTGATCATTCATTCATGGTGATGATGCAAGAGTATCCCTTAGTTTGTACAATCTTGCATGAACTAGAATATAATGCAATGTGTTTTTTTGGTTTTTAGGTTGTGTTATTTTTTTGAGCTTGTTTACTTCTTGGAATGATATTGTAAAAGTATTCCTTTAGCCCCAAAAATCATAGAGATATTTTGGTTGTTTATGTTAGTCTGCAAGGATTGTTAAGTCAAAGAAAATTGTTAGAAATGGTTCTTCAACTTCGGTATGATTCAGCTGATGAAACTTTATAAGATCATAGATCCTACCACTTATAACATTTATACTAATTTTTAGACCATTTGGAGTTACCACAGAGAAGTTGTGGTTGTTTATTTTAGCTATGCCTGCATCATTGGGCATAAAGTTAATGATTGTGCGATAGAGTTACGGTAAAATTTGGGTTCTTAAATTTGGAGAAATGATGTAAGACTATGCCTAGAATACATGTTTCAAATTTAAACTCAATTATATAACATATTTAAATTTATGACCATTTTGGTGACTGTCATTCAATCGGGGTGGCTATCCAGTCTATAGATGATTCCTTGACCTTGTGAAAGAGCTACAATAAGAGTTAAGTTCACAAATTTGGAGAGGTTTTAGAAAATGCATATGTGTAGCCTAATAGTTCACTACCATGTGGTAGAGTTGAGATAATAATTACGTTACCAAATTTAATAGGTTTTTAAAAAATTTAGGCATATTTCCATGTTTCAAATTTCATATTATTTTGATGCATTGTGTTAAAGTTGTGAAAGTTTTAATAACTATCATTCTTCCTAAACATGTCATATGTAGTCTATGTCAATTGGTAATGTTTTTCTTTACCTGTGGTAACATGTGTTAATAGTTATATCATGAAATTGTGAGGCGTGATGAAAAACATTATTTTTGAGCTATGTTTCAAATTTCACTTCAATTGGATCACCACAATTACATTTGTGACCATTTAAGTGATTGTTAGTTAACTAGAATGTTTGTCTAGCCTATAGAAGGTCCTTGACCTTGCTATAAATCTATATTGACACTTACATTCCCAAATTTGTAGGGGTGATGAAAAACATTATTTTTGAGATATTTTTCAAATTTAAGTTCAATTGGATTACTTCAATTAAAGTTACGACCATTTTAGTGATTGTTAGTTAGCTAGGAAGTACATGTCCAGTCTGCAGATGATTCTTTGACCTTGAGGTAGAGCTACAACAAAAGTTGGCTTCCATAATTTTGAGAGGATTCATAAAATGTATCCCAAAATGTGTGTTCCAAATTTTAGCTCAATTGGATAAATTAAGGTAAAGTTATGATATTTTTGGTGACTGACCCAGACTGATTACAACATGCCAAGTGTTGTTTTTAATGTCTATGACTACAAGTTGGTGCACAAGGTCCAAATATCTAGCTATCAAATTAAAGTATTGGGTGATTTTTAAATAACTTGCATTGAAATTTCATGAACTAATCACAAATGGAACATGTGCTAGGAAAATCAGAAGTGCAAAGCAATTACTCCATTATTTTTAGCATTCATAGGAGCCTTGGGATCATTGTAAAATGATGTGGTTGTCCCTCTTTGGACTGTGGATCAACTGGTGGAAGAAATTAAATATCTACAACTACTTGGTCAATGAAACTTGAACCGCATTGAATGTTTGATTAATTTCATTTAAAATTATTGAAAGTAGATGCAACATAGGAAATTGTGCCATGTCTGGGTCTTTATCATTTTTTGTTATCTCAAGAAGCCGAGTTGTAATTATTTAGTGTATTTAATTTTGGAAATAAGGTCATTAAATATTTTTTTATGCATCAAGGCAATGTGTTTGATTACCTTGTCTATTTAAGCAGCATTGCTTGCCATTATTAGGGGAGGAGACTTTTGAGTACCAAAACTCTATTGCAATTGAGCCAAGATTTCACTTGCCTTTTTCCATTGTTTTATGTTGATGGTTTTCCAAAGAACTTGATTTGAGAAGTAATATATATAAATAAGTTTTATGATGTTGGTGTGAAAATGGATATACAATTAAATTATACAACAATTAAATTAATTTGATTTACGAGCTTATTCTGATTATCTAGAGGCTTACATTAGCCATGGTGTGAAAATAGCTACAAACTAGTGTAATTGCTTTCTTTGAATAGAGTTATAGATTTCATATTCACACATTATTCCTTTGAGTCTTGCTCATAATGGTGTTTCAATTTGTGCAATAGCTAGATTTGATGCCTGTTGACCAATTTTGCCTATAGGCAAAATTTTGGTCAACTTCTCCCCTGTTGTTTAAGGCCAATTCATTTCAAGTTTAGCAGGTTCATGAATTCAGTTCATAGCCGGGTTCAATGGTTCAAAGGCGGAAAGTTCAACGGCTTGGTTCAAGGAGGCCGCACTTCAAAGGAAAAGAGCCAATGACTTTTGTCAAGGACGGTGACGTCCCAAAGGCCATCAATTTTAATGCAATAAACTAGCCATTTGTTTTTGAACTTTTTAAGCGTCAAGCATGGAAAAGCCCAAGGTATGCAGCAACCTACTGAAAGTTCGCCCCTAGGGGCCAACTAAGCCCGAAAGACAAAACTGAGAAAAGACAATTCCAAAGTGACAGACAAGGAGAATGACATGGCACAGAAGTGACAAGGTGGTCAAAGTGGCAAAGTGCAGGTGATTTATTGCCTGATAGTCCCCAAATGGTGCGTACAGCAAGCAACATGGCCCGTGCTTTGAAAAAGGGACAAATTTCAGTTTGTTGGTAGAAAAGAGGTGCAATCCACGCTTCCACATTAAAGCTTGAATCGCGAAAGTCAAATTTGGTGATTATACAGCATGGTTCTAGTAGGCTTCTTCTAGGACGATGACAACACAATAGTGTTTCCTCTTTCAAATGGGACACGACAAGCCAACTTGTTAAAAAGTGCCAAGTTCCTTTCTCCTTTCTTCTATATATTGTAACTTCTCAATTTTGGAAAAAAATCGATCTTCCACATTTGTAACGGCGCAGCCCTAGAAAAATTTCACCTGAATCAAATAAAATGCAGCTTTTACCTCCATTTGGATAGATGTTTCAGAGTATGCCTTGAGTGTTTGTATGTGTCCAGTCATTGTTTCTTGATGCGCTCACAGGTTCGACACCATCAGACCTGTCATTTACAAGGTGCCAATTTTGCAGCTGAAAGGAGAAAAGCTGACATTTAGAAGCCCAGAATAGAGGAAGTTACTTACAATGCACATTTCACAGCGCCTCAGTGATTTTTTGTTTCTTGTGTTTTCATGAAAGCCTCCCTGCCAGTCTTTTGCAGCCTGGTCCTTTCTGCCAAATGTGTAGAGTATGTTTGTATTTGTTTGGTTCTGAGAGTGGATGTGTGAAGGTTGACCCTTGTTTTTTGGTGCATCACCTCTTTAGAGCAGGCTTATTTTTTCTGCATTCTCTTTCTCCCTTTTCATCCCCCCCTTTTTATATATATGTATGTTAGCACTTGCTGGAAAAAACACGATGCGTCAGAGGGAGCTAGCCCTTATCTAGAGACTCTCTCCTCCAGCTTCGTCGGTCCCATAGGCAAGAGGAGAGTTTCCATGTTGCGAGGAGAAGGCAGGAGCTAGGCCTCGTTGCCCCAGGTGCAATTTTTGCTGTCAACAGTTCTAGAACGCCTTATGGGACCAACTGGGACAGGTTTTGTCCAAAAGAGTTGAAGAATTTTCGGTGTGTTCTTCAACCGACTAGCCTTTGGAGGCTTTTGCATCAACACCAATGGTGACTCCGAGTTGAATCAACTGGTTAAGCAGCCTGGTGCCATTCAAAAATATACTTCTTTATGTATAATCCCTTTACACAGAATAATGGGCCTTGTATTCCTTCACATTACCATGATCAAGCTCAAAATATTTATGGCGTCACCTCAAGTAGCTCTCCTAGTTGCCCTGCAACTATAAGGGAGGTGGCATTGGAATTTGAGAGGCAGATGATGGAGATCAACAGAGAGGAAGAGCAGTACAGATATCAACAAGAGCTGATGTATAAAGAGGGATGTTTGTTTAGGCAAGCACAGGCCTTGCAATCCATGGAAGAGGAGGTAACAAAATGGAAAAATCCATCTTTTCAAGGAAGCTAGCCTTGTGCGCCCCCTCATATTCTGAAAAAAGCCCCCTCTTTTGCACCAAATCCTTTCTATCACATTGCACTTGCTCACTCCAGCTTATCAAATATACCTGCCTCCAACCCAGTGTGCCTGGCTTTCCAACATCAGATGATATCAGAACAATCTCCCATTGGGGAAAATACCACCAGCCAACACGTCCCTCCTCTAAAGTCTCCTCCAATGCACCAACAGTGTTTTCCTTGCATTCCTCAACCTCCCCAAGTTTTCCAGCATGATGTGGAAATTCTGAGTTGGAGGAAGGAACGCCAGGAATCAGCTCTGAGCTTTGGAGAGGATCATGCTGGTGACCTCCAAGAAAGACTCTTTCAGGACAACCTAGCCAAGCAAATTGAAGATTTAGAGGCCAAGATGAAGTTGCTTCTTGAAAGAGAGATAAAAATTGCAGACCTTACAGAGGAGCCTCAGGACCTTGTGGAAAACAAAGTTGCTGCCTGTTCACAGGAGCAGAATTCTAATTCAGAGATCCTGAACTGGGGAGAAACAGTAAAATCATGGGGCAGAAAAGAAGAAGAAAAGCAAAGTTTTTCTCAAAACCTTGAAGAAGCTGAAGCTGCGCCTGCTCATGATGATGATGGCAGCCTCCAAGAAAAGCTTTTTCAAGAAGATTTGGCCAGGAGAATAGTAGAGTTGGAATCCAAAGAGAAATTCCTCAGCCAATGTGTGATGGATGGTTCAAACCAAACAACACATTCCATGCCTGAACACACCCCACCTACACATTTTCAAGAGTTATCAGGCCGTGCCTGATATTGATGAAGTGCTGACCATGTGGAAGGAGGAGAATCATTCGATTCTAGCTTAAGGACTGCCTCCTCTTCCACATGTTTTTGCCACTTCACCCCTTCTCAAGGAAGAACTTGTTCTGCAGGAGGTGAGTGAGGAGCAAAAGATCTAATTTACAGCTCTTCAAGAAGCTGTCATGAGCGACAACGAAGAAGAAATCGTCATTGACGCTCCTTATGAAGACCTTATCAACAGTGGAGAAGATGCAGGTCTTGCATATATGCAGATGTTCTAGCAATTTGAAGAGGAACAAATGCATGGTAAGCTCTCTTCTCCTCTGTTTGATGAACTTCCTTGTTGTTTTGATGATGAGGTCGACTACATTGAAGAGCCTGAGTTAGAGGAAAATCAGGAGGATACTTTTGAACATCTAGAGGTCTTGATTTTTGAGGAGGAAAAGGAGAGGTTTGTCTTCCAAGAGGAACGCCTTGAAGAAGAGAGTTTTGAAGAAAGAGGCGATGTTATGTGGCATGAACAATCATTTTGTGAGTTCATTTCAGACATCACCACATTCACCCTTCTTCAGGAAGGCCAAAAGGAAGTAGAGGATGGGTCTGACAGAGTCTGCAATGAAGCAGAAGGAAACGGGTCGGACCATGACACACTGTAGAGGAGCTATACATATCAAAGGGCTAACGGTGATAAGCCAACAACCACATATTTCTTGGTGAAGAGCACCAATTTGAAGGACCAGCATTCAACAGGCTTCCATGGACAAGCAGAGTATATATATGTCGAAAGCATGTTTGAATCTGATCTACTCGAATTCCAGCCAACTCAAGTGACAGGCAAGAGGAACAGGTCACCAAATCTCCTTTTCATTCAACTACTTGCCTGGCACCATAAGTCTTCTTTCCAGGAAGGGGTCTTAAGAAAATTTCCCTTTGATCCAGGAGGGAGGCAAATTTTCCTGGTTAGTTGTACATAATAGTTTGTTTTCAGTTTCTTTCCTGCTTTCCCTAAGTGCAATTTGCGCAGGTAGTGTTTTTAGCCTCGTGTGTTTCCCTTTGCTTGGGGGTGAAAGCTTCATGTTTGATTCTCGAATCTTTGGGGTTGTTGGTAAATCTTTTATGGCTATACCTGACTTTGTGCCCAATGGATTTTAAGGCAACTGAGTTCTAAAGCATAGCAGGCATGCTTCCCCTGTGAGTCGCCAATCTGTTGACCAATTGTGCCCACAGGAAAAATTTTGGTCAACTTCTCCCCTGCTGTTTAAGGCCAATTCATTTCGGGTTCAGCAGGTTCATGAATTCAGTTCATAGCTGGGTTCAATGGTTCAAAGACGGAAAGTTCAACGACTTGGTTCAAAGAGGCCGCACTTCAAAGGAAAAGATCCGATGACTTTTGTCAAGGATGGTGACGTCCTAAAGGCCGTCAATTTTAATGCAATAAACTAGCCATTTGTTTTTGAACTTTTTAAGCGTCAAGCATGGAAAAGCCCAAGGTATGTAGCGACCTGCTGAAAGTTCGCCCCTGGGAGCCAACTAAGCCCGAAAGACAAAATCAAGAAAAGACAATTCCAAAGTGACATACAAGGAGAATGACATGGCGCAAAAGTGACAAGGCGGTCCAAGTGGCAAAGTGCAGGCGATTTATTGCCTGATAGTCCCCAAATGGCACGTACAGCAAGCAACATGGCCCGTGCTTTGAAAAAAGGACAAATTTCAGTCTGTTGGCAGAAAAGAGGCACGATCCATGCTTCCACATTAAAGCTCAAATGCCAAAGTCAAATTTGGTGATTATACAGCATGGTTCCAGTAGGCTTCTTCTAGGATGATGACAACACAACAATGTTTCCTCTTTCAAATGGGACGCGATAGGCCAACTTGTTAAAAAGCACCAAGTTCCTTTCTCCTTTCTTCTATATATTGTAACTTCTCAATTTTGGAGAAAAATTGATGTTCCACATTTGTAAAGGGTGCAGCCCTGGCAAAATTTCACCCGAGTCAAATAAAATGTAGTTTTTACCTCCATTTGGATAGATGTTTCAAAGTATGCCTTGAGTGTTTGTCTGTGTCCAGTCATTGTTTCTTGATGCTCTCACATGTTTGACATTAGCAGACCTGTCATTTACAAGGTGCCATTTATGCAGTTGAAAGGAGAAGAGCTGACATTTAGAATACCAGAATAGAGAAAGTTACTTATAGTGCACATTTCACAGCGCCTCAGTGATTTTTTGTTTCCTGTGTTTTCATGAAAGCCTCCCTGCCAGTCTTTTGCAGCCTGGTCCTTTCTGCCAAATGTGTAGAGTATGTCTGTATTTTTCTGGTTCTGAGAGTGGATGTGTGAAGGTTGACCATTGTTTTTTGGTGCATCACCTCTTTAGAGTAGGCTTGTTTTTCCTGCATTCTCTTTCTCCCTTTTCATCCCCCCTTTATATATATATATATGTATATGTTAGCACTTGCTGGAAAAAACACGATGCATCAAAGGGAGCTAGCCCTTATCTAGAGACTCTCTCCTCCAGCTTCGCCGGTCCCAAAGGTGAGAGGAGAGTTTCCATGTTGCGAGGAGAAGGCAGGAACTAGGCCTACTTGCCCTGGGTGCAATTTTTGTCGTCAACAATGCCCAATGATTTGATTGTAGCCCATGTTGATTTAATTTTTAAGTAGTGCAAGCCCTAGCTTGAATCAAGGATTTTTTTATTTTTTTTACCCTACTTTTTCCTCTTTTTACATTTTTTATGAGAAATGATCTACCCATTGCATTGTAAATAGCCCATTTGTAGAGGAACCAACAATGAAAACTTCAATATCTTGAAGAAGCCATATTGTACCTTCAATGGAAACAAATCACAACCTACCCATGTTGTAATTTATTGGATTTTCTTGGACCTTGGATCACCAACATATCCTAAAAACAATGGAACTTTTGTCCCATGTGTTTTTGGTTACTCTTGTTCACTTGTATCAGTCATTCTAACAATTATCTTAGAGTGGGTCACAATTTCAGTCTAACAGAGAATATAGACAATTTCGAAGTAAATCATGTTTACAAAGTGTATCCTCCTTCTACGACATATGTGCATCCAATAGACAAAGTTATTAACACATTTACAAGCACTTTGTACAACTTCCAGTGATCACATTCAATGATAATGAAATCAATGAACCTGATTTAGATAAGCATGTTATTTTCATTCGTGCATACATTAAAAAGCAACCTGTACATAGTGTTAATATTGACAATGGATGAAGAAAAAATTTGTGTACTAAGACACTCCATAGTCTCGTATAAAAAGAGTAATATGTACAAGCTACATCAAGAGTATTCAAAGCATTTGATGGACACACAAAGGATACTTTGGAACATATAGTGGTACCTCTTCAAGTTGGTTTAGCAATAATGGCTGCCCCATTTTTATTCTTATTACCACGAAGGTCTTCAATATATTTTTTTATTAAGGGTAAAAGCTAGGGTTTTGAAATGGACCCCTCCCTTATACAAATGAGAAAAAATAAAAAAATATTCAAAGCTTAGAGAAACTCCTCTACTAGCAGAAAACAAATCAAGACTAAATCGACACCCTTGGATATAAAAAAATCCTTAAAATACCATCTACATTGCATAGATGCCTCAAGTACATACATTGTAATCAAGTGGTCAAAGTTTAGGGCATTATATATGATTACTCTCTTCATTCAGTGGTAACTCCTCTCCCACCACCACCACAATTTTTTATGGGACCTATTCAAGAGAAGTATAAAAAGGGAATTATGACATCTATTACAAATCATAATACAAAGATAATTTGCACCAATTGAAGATCATAATGCAAAATCAATTGTGGCACCTATTCAACATATTTCCATACAATCAGTTCTAGGGAAAAAGGTGTACCTTCATAAGCAACAAGTTTCATATCAAAGAATTACCCAAGGTTCAAATTAGTTTAAATCTCTTACAGTGCATCTTAAGGCATTACCTAAAACATCTCAGCATGTTCCATACTGAACACAGGTAATTATATAATAGACTTCACCAAGTCCTACACCTTCTCTAGTTACATGTGGCAATAGGGTCTATAAGTAATGATCATGACAATTATGTTACGACACCAGATGCTTTATCAGATTTAGATACATCTCCATGTATCACTATTTATCCTTGGAAAGTCACCCTTCAACTCTATGATCCAGGTACACACTATGGCCCTCCCATTGATGGGATCATAGGCTAGTTTCTTTATAAAAAAATTAAATATCTCAAAAAGCAAAAAAATTAAATATATCAAAAATTCAAAAATATTCAAATATTGCTAAAATACAAAACCATTTAAAATATTTCAAAAAAATTAAAAAACAAGACTTGAGCATGACATGAGATGCTAATTTACTTATTTATATAAGTTATATATCACATATTTTTAGTAGATATCATATTCTTTTTTTATACACATGCATTTCATGAGGTATGTAAATGTGATGCAGGGCATACATTATGCATGGCATTCTTAGATGTTGGACTCCCTTCTACCCAGTATCCATGCTTATATTGGTCAAATCTTATTATATAGGCTACCTTATAACAGGTTATATGTATATATGACCTCAAATGTAATGTTGAGCTAGTGTCTTGTTAATTACTCATATTTTTACATTGTGTTACAATAATATGCTACTTTTCTAACAATATGACATTGATACATATGGATGGAATATACTTGTTCTCATTTTTTTAATCCTTCTTCGACTTTGTTTACTTTCTAACATGATAAGATAGATATTGCTTACTTATTATGTGTGGCCCTTGGCCCTTGTGCGTGAAAATTGATTAAACATCTCTATGAGATTTTTGTTTGGTATGTGTGGCATTTAAACATGTCATTTGTATGTGGCCCTCGACCTTATTATAGGACACTGCATGACATTGTGTGATATTTCAATTGCATGTCTATTGAGATTAATTAGTAGTGCCATGATACATATCATGCACTTTTACTGTGTAATCTACTTTACAGATAATTACTTTACAGCATGTTTCATTGTCATATCTATCTAGAAAAACAATTATGTGTTTCAAATTCAGTATGTTACATACTTGCTTCAATGACAATTGCAATTTTATGATGACATACTCTCCAACATGATGACATGATTACTACATGATTATATTTTTATCACATGAATGTTAGTATAGGATTTTTTTTTTACTTTTGGTTTTACCTACACGGTTGTTAGTCAATGTGTTTAGGGTTGTTAAGGTCATTAGGGGAAGTACACTTAATGTGTTTTCTAATTGTGAGTTGAGTTGTTATCTTTTTACTAACCTAGTCTCTCACTACATAATGTACCTCATTTGTACTTTTTGATTAATAAATCAGCTAATAGACATTTATGAAGTTCACTTTTGCTTTGCATCTTGCTCTCACCTACTCCTAGGGTTTTTGTGCAATTTGTAACGTTCAAAGATCTTGGAGTGATCTGACATGGTGTTAGAGCTATGATACCATGTTTGATCACTCCAAAATCTCTGAACGTCATAGATTGCACGAAAACCCTAGGAGTAGGTGAGAGCAATGCAAAGTAAAAGTGAGCTCCACATTTGATCATATCTTTCTTTGTAATCATTTTATTTTTCATATCAATATAATTTGAGTTTTATCACAACATTTGGAGGAGTATATCCTTCTTTATTTTTGGAGTTTACATGTGTAATCCACCTTTTAGGTGTGCATGGGTCCTTATTGATATTACTATTATGTAGTTGTGTTAGATAATGTTGTCAGTGCACTAAATTTGGTATTAGAGCACTCTGGTTTCCACCTATTCTAGGTACATATGTCAATGAGAAAAAAATATTCAACCATAATATGCAAAAAGTAAGGAGGTACAAGAAGCCTTCGCAACCTTGAAGGAAGATGTGTTGTAAAAAGCAATGCAATACCAAGGGAAGAATTATCAAGGAAAAAATAATGCATACCAGTAAAATAAATCAAGGTACGCTGAAACCTTATGCCATTTGATCTTGAAAATATAGAAATTAATTATGTCAAAGTACAAAGTATGTGATAAATTTCAAATGATAAAGTGAAAAACTCTTGAATTCTTGCAAGATATAAATAAGATAATTTTTTTTAATCTATATACAATAATGGATAGGAAAAAATCTATATATTATTTAGGTTGGGATGAAAATCTTTATCTAAATTTCAAATAAGGTAAGAAAATTTGTGCACAAGCCCCTTATTCTCTATACATATGACCCTCCCTATGGATAGTCCACACTCAATCTACATCTATTTATTCTAGATAATGCCCACCTATATCTCTTATTTATATACAATTCTCAAAAATGAATGACAAAATACAACATCCGATGGAAGATAGCTAATTATAGGAAAAGGGATAAAACGTAGGCTCCCCTCCCCACTATTTTTATATAAGTTATGTTTGAAGAGGGGTATGCATGCAATAAGATATGTTGGTATCGGAAGGAATAATGGAATAAAATTAAGCCGGAAGATGAGAATGAGAGCAACAAACAATTTAGATAGAGTATTTTGGGATACTATTCACGGTGCTAAAGTAAAGTAAAGTAAAGTTAAATAGAATAATGTTTTTGGTTTAATCATGACGAATTGTAAATTGGCGGACTCCGTAAATGGCAGACACACATAATAAGCCCACCATTCGTGGTAGACCCGACCAGTCAGTCGATAAATAAATCAATCGACAAGGGACTAATTCCCATTAATATTATAATAATACCTAACAACTTTTTTTTTTAAAAAAAAAATAAAATGGTGGGGCCACAATGCCGAAGTAATTATTATTTTTTTCGAAATAAAATCGTGAGAAAAAGAAAAAACGATTGGTGGACGACGTTACTTACCACAACATAATGCCGGAGGCCAACGAAAGTCGCACGAAAGCCCCCAAATTGCGAAATGCGGCGCACGAAAAACCATTCCACGCTTCTTTGCAAGTGCCGGTTAGAATATAGGCGAGCTGTAAGAGAACGATGATCCACCACGACAAGTCGAGCACCAACGCCGCCCCCCACAACCCGCATCCCACCTTGAATATCAACACCCAGCTCATCACCACATGAAATACCAACGCCCCGCCTGCGATCACCGCCATCGCCATCACTTTGCTCTGCGCCTGCAGAAACTTCGCCAGCGGAAAATTTATGGCGTACGCGAATAATTGCGGCAACATCCACACCGCAAATTTCCCTGCCAAATCCGCTATTTCGGCTTCCTGACCGATGAGCTTCAACATAGGCGCCGCCCACATGTAGATCGTCGTCATAAGCAGAGCAGTGGTGAGTAATATAATCCAAGAGCGCTGCATATAAACGCCCAGCATGTGATGTTGCCTCGCTCCAAAAGCCTGCCCGCACAGTGTCTCCAGCGCACTCCCCATTCCCATCTTCAAGCAATAAAAATGGACTCTTATTATTATTATTATGATTAAGTAGTATTCCAGTGGAGTATAAAATATGTAGTAGCATGAAAATGCTTACCATGATGCCAAACGAAAGGCCAGCGATTACAGAGTTTTCGATGGAGACGGCAGCTAATTCAAGATCGCCGATATGACCGGCGAAGGTCTGAGTGATGGCGCCCAGCGAATATTGACAGATGGAGGTGAAAATAGCAGGGCCAGCCAGGTACCATAGCCTCTTTGATTCTTTCCAGCATTCCTCCACCAGGCCTCTGCAGCCTCTAATCGCCGGAAGATCTCCACTTGACTCATCCTCGCCGCCATTGCTGCAGATTAAAGATGTATTTAGACTCTCCTCTTCCATGGCGAGCGAGTCGTAGTGTCTGTCGGTAGGGAAGGGTAGGATTGTCTAAAGGCTGCCTTTACGGGTGAAAAATCTGAGAGTTTGGTAATAGCAAATGCATTCCAACGCCCACAGATAAGATTTTGTGAAGTCCTCACGTTACATCAACGGGTTTTCGGAATCCCTGTTGTCCTCAATTATTTGGGTGAGTGAGATGATTTTTTAAGTTTTCAAAAAGTAATAATTCCTATGAAGTTTGTGTCATGTGGAGATGGGTGAAGTAACTCACTCATCCACGTGTAGCAAATCATTATCATTATCGATTTATATTTATATTTTAGTTGTAGGTGGTCGGAGTTTTCAAGTATGATTGCTCAGTTTACCTTTCTTTAAAGCATTGCAGAGGTTGGTTTTTATTTTGATTTTAGTTTTTCAAGGAGCGTAAAGATGAATACGATTTTTTCGAGGAGTCAATTGCTTAATAAAATTAATATTTGATATTTTGGATTATAGTATGACATTTATTTATATTCAGAGATTTGTCTTGAAAATAGATGATGGTAGATAGTGAATTTTATTTATTAAAGAGGTTATTTCAATTTAAATATAATTAATTATTAATATTTTAAAATCAAATTTATTTAATTTAAAATTAATTTATTTTCATTAAATATTTATAATGTTAAAATTTTAAAATAAAATTATAATTTATTAATTATATTTGTAAAATTGTTTAAAAAAAAACAATTTAAAATTAATACATGAATTTATAATTATTGTTAGTAAAAATAATTATGTAATTATTTATTTTATAAATTTAAAATTTATAAATTTATAAAATGTGTGATTATTTATTTCATAAATTAAAATATTTATATATATTAAGTGGGTTGTAGTTCATGGTGTAAAAGGTGTCGTTTAGCCATCCACTAAAGTATAAATATGAGGTGATATTTAAAAGGGATGAGACTGAGATCGTGTCTCGAACAAATTTAGCAGAGTGGATGCCTCTCAATTCTTGACACAAAATCGAAGAAACATTCTCTACACTTAATTCATCTAAAAAACAAAATTTCAATCAAAAAAATATTTATATATAACATTTTAAATATTTAAAAAAATTATAAAAAATTTAAATATGTATAATTTGAACAACATAAAAAAAAAATATATATATATATATATAATTATTTATATGATCTGATTTGAAAATTTTATATTCTTAAAAAGAAAGTCCCAAAATCAAAATCTCCAAAGTATGTACGCATTTAAAACCATCTGATTTCATTCATTTCAAAAACGAGATTTGAAGTTTTAGAGAGACGTGAGCATGAATGAACAAATTAGTAATATGGCATGGCAACATCGACGGAGCAAAGTTGAATTTGGTTTGAATAACCGCCAAATCCAGGACAAGATCTTTTCTCTTATAAAACCATATTTTAGTTCCTTATTTTCCATCGCATTTAAAACGAATTATTATGATATTTTGGTTGGAAAAAACAGGGTCGGTAGAAATATCTCCAATTCATTTTTTCGAATAGACTTGAAATAAAGTTGGCCTTTTATCCACTTTATTCTTTATTCGATCTCATCCATATATTTCTTTTTTAATGTGTTGTGTATGTTTGTCCTTAACCAAACTAGATTCACCTCTACATTATTAATAAAAACAAGTTAAACACTGAGCAGCCGCCTTTGACGTGACATAGTCATGAAGTAAGAATTTAGGAGTATTAGAATTTCCGTTAATTTTATTAATTATATATATTTATTTTTTAATTAGATTAAGTTAAACGTATTTGATTGAAGTTATGAATCGGTATGGAATATAAACAAGGTCCATTTCTCATAGTAAAATAGAAAGAAGAAGAAAGAGAAAGAGTAGAAGGACACTACCTCTCAAAAGAACAAGAAATATAGAACACAAAAAATGTAGAGAATCAAATGAGAGGGGTAACAAAAAATATATATACGGATAACCAAGCACCTAAACACCCAAAAAAGGAAGTAGAATAATACATCCCTCAAGACCAATCTCTACCAATTGTCCACCAAAGGGGCTTATCCACAAGACAATACCATATGTTGCTCTCGTTTAAAAATGAGGTCTTCCAAGGTCCATTGAGATCTATCAGATATGAAAGAGTGTGATTCCGCCCTTAGTAACTCTGCCTCCGATCTATGGCCTTTCTTCTTCGAAGGGACTCCAACATCCGCATATCACTTACTAGCCCTGAAAGGGGGAGACCAAGGAGGTTTTGCTCGAGGAGGGATTGAATAGGGGGTCAGATTTTCTTGCCAGAGATCTTCTGCAGAAGGAAAGGACCGGGGTGGGGAAGGGAGGACCTCAACAAGTTGAGAGGGGTGGGGGAAAGGGGGCAAGGGGAGCAAGCCTAGGACATCCCACAACATCATCCATCATTGTCACCCAGTGAGAGAAAGGGGGGCAGTAAAACTTTTTGTGATTGTACCACTTGAAAAATGGGTCAAGGTCCCCTTTTTTCTCTTCCAGACTTGTTGAGGACATTAACGGGGCTTGGAGGGACATCTAGTGATGTGATGACCAGGGAGGTGGCAATGGAAGCAACAGAAGGGAAGGCCATCATAGTAAAGATGTTGAGTCTACGAGCCCCGTGAGGAGAGCAAATTAACTGAAAAAAGGAG